>JACJUM010002477.1:12187665-12534736 GCA_020976665.1 Heortia vitessoides
GAAAACCTACATATCTACATTCGGTTGGAACTAAAGGGAAAAGAGAATAAAAAAACATCAACTAAAACGTTAACAAAATACACTTTCTCTATGGAAAATAAATAAATTTACAAATTAGATACACGTTTTATAACTACTTACTAATAGTTACTTCTCCCGCCATAAAAATGTTTATCACTAATTCATTTTTGGACCGGCCAAGGCAAGTGGTTTCTTGCAGCCTACTGATTTTTCGATGCATATATATTTTTTTCTTTTTTTAAAGTAGATCACTCCTAAAACTTCTGCTTTATAATAAATATAAGATAGATGATTTTTTTTGAAAAGTTGCAAAGCCACTTGTCCGTGCTAATCGGTTGAACTAAAATAGAACTCAGAAGCATGCCGTCACGCCGCACTGCCTATCCTATCATATCCTAGACCGAAACCAACATATACTACATTATTCAGTCCAATTTTCAGTCAATGTCTTATGAAATTACACCTCGACATACCCAACTAAGTACACAAACCTTTCCGGACTCCTTTCTAATGTCAATTTAATTCATTGAAATGCTAACGATTATGTTAGCGATAAAAATTCACGACGACAAATTTTAATGTTTTTTTTACATAAATATATCCGTGTAGGACGGACCTATCAAAGGAATTAGAATTATTATATCTTAATTTAAATAAGTCGACGAGGGCACTCTGTGAATGTATAAAATTACGACCGTTTAAGATATTTGGGTGATGGTAAATGGATTTTCGTTTATAACGGAACTAAAGAGTTCCCTATCGGATCCATTAACGAAGCTTTTGGACTTAATTAAATAGAAATCTTAGAGGCCAGTCAACAAATGGGATCGGAAGATAGACCAATAAATAGGGGGTCATACGATACCGTCCATTTGGGTCATAGCCCTATATAACTATTACAACAATTATATGATATAGTATGATTACAAAAAGTATCAAAGCCATGGCGTTTCTTAAATTGACATTATTAAGAAGTGGACGTTACTAATTCCTAACACAGTTCCACCTTACAAAAACGTTAATCTCAACTCTTTAAAACGCAAATATTGCAATAGTTCATTACCGAATAAATACAATACATTAATAATTTCATGATAAATAACAGTAACTAACAACAATTGGAATCATGCCGATAAATCTACGTTTAAAGCGAACTAGGAATATAAATTGAGATAGATAATTTCAGTAGCTTTGGTAGAATAATATCATTGTTTTATTGTATGATGCCTTTTGAGCGATATGTATTTACTTAGTGACTCGTAAGATATTGAGTATTAAATTATTATACGATTATAAATTAAAGGTATGCAGTGAGCGAAGCCGTCGATATGAAAGAGTGACATGTCGCAAGTCCAAATTGGAGAGCAATTCGGTTCTGCTGATTTTGGTCGCACAAAGAGGGTTTTATCGACGCAGAGCTGCACTTAAAGAGACGATTCTTAGCATTAGGTATAAGCGAATCTGGTATTCAATTGATCAGCGCAACCAAAGCGCAATCATACAAAAAATTACAAATTATTTAATTGTTTATTTCTAACAAGTAATCCCGGTGCATGCTAAGTAACCGCTCAGGAATGGTATAGAGATTCATAAAGGGGTAAGTGTGGAACGGTGCTAGTGTGCTAGTGCGACGGCAGCTCCGACAGCGACCAGCGACCGGGTCAAGCGCGACCGACCGCCTCCTGCGCGGTCGCCGACCGAAAAAACTCGACGTCAGTGGTCGTCGACATCGTGGACATGGTCGATTCGTCCCAATTCACCTCCGTCGTCGTGGTCGTTCCGTTCCCGTGTCTTCTCCTCGCTTTCGGATGTCTCTTTTTTTTCGGGTTGTTAGCTTTCTTATGCTTTCTTTTCTGCCTTAGGTTTTGTTTGTGGACGAACTGCATGCAGTTTCTGTGCCGAGGAGGCGGTCGTTTCAGTTTTCCGTGGTGGCGTCTCGTGGGGCAGAGGGTTTGTTTTGCGCCGTGGCCCTCCCATCTCGTGGTGAGCGTCAGTGCGTACCTGGACAGATTACCAAGTTGTCTACTGACGGGGATCTGCGTTCGTCTCGACTTCCCTCGATTGTCTAATGCTAAATATGTTTTTTTCCCGCTTCGTATCCGCGAGTATGTGTTGTAGTTGTTCTCTTCTATATGCTCTTCGAACACGCAGTCGTCCGAGAGAAACTTCTGAAACAATAGAAAATACAAGGATTACTATTAAGTTGCAAATTCTATTCCTCATCAGGGACACTCCTCAATGCTAATGCAATAAAATTTTACGCAATATATAGGTAATTTGTGTGGATCTGAATGCATCTGAATACATTTAAGGCGGAACGTTACCAATTATGGGCCGAAGTTTACCGACCACTTTAGCCCAATAGGTAGTGCGGTGCATTTGTTTGATTTAACGTAACGATCACAAGAGGCTATTCGCTATTGTAGAGCAGTCATAAGTACTCATTCACTTTCATCGTAAAAGCGTTTGGAGCACTAAAGGCTGGCCAGACCACCTGAAATTTAAATTGGAGCTTCCCTTTTAAGACACAACATAGCCCCGAGACATGCCCCGTTATGCACCTAACAACTGGGTGTGCTCACTGGACAAACAGATTGGCTATTTTATTCATAAATATGTATAAGTGGTCCGCCGCCGGCTATACTAATGCCTCTTAAATTGTCCCAAGAGCCGGGCATTAGCAATTCGAGTATATTAAATTCAATCCGAGGTACTTCGCTTACTGCAGGGTGGTGTTGGATATTGGCACATTGATTTATGTCCTAAGCAATTTGTCCTGTTCCAACTTCTTTGGGTAACCAGATATGAGGTACAGCTCATGAATATGCAGTATAAGGTAAACATGACGCACAATCGGAGCATTTCCTTCGAGGGATATCATCTGTATTATTATTTGTCACTACACATAAACGAGGCGGCGAAAGTCTTATAAATCAGTACGAACCTAACTGATTTATAGCTGCAACAGTTGGAAATGCAGATACCTTTCTTATTTAAATTTCGCGCAGTAAACATATCTGCGACAGATTCCAATTCCCGTAAACCCGGAGCGTAATGCAAAGCTTGATAGCGAGGATGCTTTCTAAACATTACCCCGTGTGGAGCGGTGAATCTCTTAAATTTCATTAAACGCTGCATTAAACTTAACGACACGCTGGAATTAACTTTTCTGAGATCGGTTAACCCCTTTCCGACTTCCTCCTAGCCGGACGGCTAATTATACGAGGCTCCCTCGTTTTGTGCGTCGCCTCCCACAGCGCGACCGCTGAGAACATTAGTAAGTTGCAATACCACAACAGTACCTGCCTGGGGCTCGCCGAATGAATTTTATAGTCCGAGGAGTCCTTATAACTGCGCCTGGTGTTAATCGCAGGAGACAACTTGATTGCGAGGGGAATAGCGCGTCATGGATTTATGGCAATTGTAGAAATGTTTAATATTGGCTATTGTGACGGGCGGCGGAAACCCCAGGTGGCTCGTTGGTTACCGTGGAATATAAAGTATGTAAGTAAATATCAAGTTTGTCGTGTGAGATTGCTCTGTCCGCTGCGGCCATTAGCGCTGTTCATTCTGAAGCTAAGATAGCGGAACGTACAAAATAAGACAGTAATTATTGGCGATAAACATCTGTTTGTGTTATCATTCCGATGGCCTCAATATTTGAATATCTTTATGTTAATTTCTGAGAAAAGTTTTTAAGACGTAATTGTTTTTAATTGAAAATAAATCGTTTAGATTACTAATAAGATTTCAACCTTTCATTTCTCTTGCCCAGCAGATGGCTGCTGAATCGACTGTACTTGATCGTGACAATTCATTCAGGCATTGTCATGACAACAAGCATTGTCATTATTCATCATACCAATCATTCGAGGTCCGAAATAGGACATGAGCCTTCCTAAGAAAGAGAGAACTGCCTATAATTGCCGCACAGGGCAAACGTGTAGGCAATTGCTGAGCGTAGCTTCGCGAAGGTGATACTGCTGCCCATCCCGCCCTGTGAATTTTAGCTACACTGTAACGGTTGGATATATTGGTTGTCATTATTAAATGAATATAATTCGGAAGACCACTTGTGACTGAAACGATCTAAAATTTAAAAAATTATAAGGTTAATATAACTAGTACAATTTATAGAGAGATTAAAAGCGATCCGCAAATTAATTCGTGTTAAGTTGTAGAATTTTAATACTAACTTTGCGTTTCTCTTTTACCCACTTAAGGGGTGATTTTCGAAAAAATATTTACCTTTATACTGAAATCCATTCGGTTAACTTTAAAAACAGCAAAGTTTCATAATACCTTAGCTCCCCCATTTTATGTATTTATGGGGGGAATTTTCTAAAATCTTTACTTGGTTCTCCTACGTTATAAAAAAAAGCAATATGCAAAATTTCAAGTTTCTAACTCTAATAGTTAAAGCAGTCAGTGAGTTAGCTTCTCATTTTATAAATATAGAAAACTATACCGAGTTCTCACTAAAAAGCATTTATATAACAAATATTCATTTGCTTACATTTCAATTTCACAAAATTAAAGTTCGATTAGTTATGTAGCAAAAAATTAACATTAAACTACTATGCCTTCCACATTACTTGATAAAAGGTTAAAATTTAATTCAAGTAAGTCGTTAGGGGTAGCAAATGTTACATACCTATCTCTAAAATTAATGGTTCAATTAATTTAGAATAGTAATGAAGTTGCAAGTCTATTCAAAGTCTTTTTTCTTATCGAATAACTATTAGGATGTTATATCCTATAATGACAAAAGTATGGAAATCTATGGGGCGGTGTGAATTAGGCGATAATCAACGCCGGTAATAATAGGGCTTAAGAAGGTTTATCGATATTAAAATATCAATTTAAATAATGTTAAAATATATATATATATATATATATATATATATATATATATATATATAATTTCTATATACATACTTGTTTATATTATATTTTAGTTGCACTTATCATATCAGCTTTAAACTATCTATTGGGCGTGGAAGCATAACTTTGGGTCGGGGATGCAACCCACCCCCGCCCCGTTGTATTTGGGTTGAATCATTTATTTGTAACTGATACATCTGTCGCTTTTAGTACCTCTATTGCCCCTTGCAATACCTGGCGGTATATATTCGTTTTCCAATACTAGTAACAAACTTGTAAAATTAATTATTTATTTTATTTTAGTGTGATAACAAATTGGGTATCTACACTGATATTATAAAAAGGAAAGATTTGTATTTTTGTATGTAGCGAATAAACTTAAAAAGTACTGGACCGATTTTAATAATTCTTTTTTTATTCGAAAGCTACTTTATCATTGAGTAAGATAGGCTATATTTAGTACTAGATTACTTTAGAAATTCCTATTAAAATCAACCAAAGGTGTAAAAATTAAAAATTTGCCATAAAATGTATTTCAACGAATACGCTGCGAAGAGTATTAATAATAGGACAAAATAAAAATTGGTTGCCTGTAAAGTCGGTATACGGGCGAAAGTTTTACGTAACAACGACTTTGAGTGGTAAAATAATTTTAATGTGAATATTCATTCGTATAGTAGGAATAAGGATGAAATAATAGTAACAATTTAAAACATTTATTTATACAAAGAATTATATTCAAAACATTAATTTATACAAAGAATTTCGCACTGAATTTCATATTAACAAAATTTTATTTTTACCTTTACACATACATACGAATTTATATACAAATATACATACAATAACTTGCAATACATTTGCGTAACACGACGCGTGCCTCTCACTCGCTCTCATTGTAAGCGCATAACGTGAGCGGAGCGTAACGCAGTTTCTTGAAGTGTCACCCGGCAAACCAATTTATAAGACGTCACGTCAAAATCACATTTTGAATTATTGAAATCGGATATTCCATTTGCAAGATATCATGTAATTAAAATAAAAATACATGCCGGCGGCGGCCGCCACGCAGCGCATCGAGTAACTAACTCGACGAGAGCATTTGTATGTGGCACTTTCTCGAGTAGGATCTACTGAAAACCAAAACGCTTCGTTGCCACCTACAAATACCACAGCCAACGTAGTGTACAGGGAGGCTTTAAGATAAGCATACAATTTATTTGAAATTAGGGATCATGGTCGTTTTTATTATCATGCTTATTACTTAAATATATGAACCTATTTATGCCTACCCGTGCGAAGCCGGGACGGGCCGCTAGTATTTTATATTTTTGTGAAGTGAGCACTAAGCTTGAATTAAATTTAGATAATATTATAAAGCTGAAGAGTTTGTAATAAACAAAAATGTTTAATTGAATCTCAGAAAGTAACGGTCCAATTTATAAAATCCTTGGAACTAGATATATTTATCGGGGAAGGCTCTAGGCTATATAGTATAATGCTAAATATTTTTCCACTAATGCGATGGCAGGCCGCTTATAATAAAATAAATACGAATGATAGGAATATAACTACATTACTATAAATGGGTATTTCATAAAATCGCGTCAAACTGGAATTTATAAAGGATATTGGAAAGAATTGCCCATTAAAAATAGATATTTTTAAGAGATTATAAAATTCATTGCCTCAGAACAGTTTGAATAAATTCCAACTACATTTATGGTATATCGTATACATATCCAGAAACAAAATTAGTTATTTAACCAAACAGATAAATTAGTCAGTGTTCATTTCAAAAGCGAAACAGACAACCAATTAAAATCTCTCAACTGGCGCAACATTTGCTGACTTTCTAAGACATTCAAGCAACGCTAATACCGATTCACATAATATTTACATACATTTACCGGACCATAAATCCCGCAGGCGCAGGTCAAAAGATTTCGCGATGCTATCGATAGATAACCGAGAATCGATAAATAAAGCATCGATAAAGACGTGCCACTAGCTCAAGGGTTATCGGGGCGATCTTTATAGACTAAAAATAAATAGATAAAAGGATAGGTTGACGATTCTTGATACTTGTAAAGGATTCGATATGACGGAATTAAATTTTAGTATCGTTTTAGGGACACGTCTCAGTGTCCTGGTGCATTGGTAACAAGTTTTTGTTTTTTTAAGGGATGAAGACTGTTAGGGCAAGTCGGCAACTATTTGGTCCTTGTGAGTATACGAATGGAAAATCACAATGTAAGTTTTAGGTTTCAAAAAGTTATGTATATATTTTATATTTTGTGATGTTTATGCGTTATAAAAAAAAACTTTAAAATGTTAAAATCAAATACGCAGTGTAGTATTATTGTCCATTAAAAATTACTTATCACTATTTGATTTAATTTGAGTTGTTGTACGTAGTATCCATTTTTATATTAAAACTAGCAGCACTCCGCGGCTTCACCCGAGTTAAATTATTGAACTTTCATACTAAGTTTCGACCACCCTTTTAACTCCTTAGGGGGTGAAATTTCAAAAAAAAGGATTTTTAAGTGCAAAGTTTCAGGTTTCTAACCATTATAGTTCAGGCCCTGTGTTGATATGTCAGTCAAATATATATATTGTCTATTTAGACGAATTAATACTATCTGATAAGTCTTTTTAATAAAGATACTTTAAATTTGAGTTGCATAATTTAGCTATTTATAATTTAATGTATAGGCACTAGTTGTCGCATAAGTCAGTACCGAAGCCAACTTCATGTTGGGTTACTCACCCAACATGAGGTAGTGGTACTTACATCTTTACGGCCAAATAAAATGGCCAGCAATGTGCAATTGATTTCTCACTGCTTTCTTGTTAACTATTACAAATTTTACTGACATCCCTACTTTTTAAAAAAGCATAAAAATTTTCGCATTATTTCAAAATAAACAGTCTTTCAACTAAAATAGACTACAAAATTTTTAAGACAAGCCGCGTTCGAATTGAAGAAATCCAAACACGAACTCCTTTGCTCAGATTCCCTCGCATTTTTAAAAGACAAAAAAGCAATAAACATGGCGGTCGGCAGCCAACCAAATCCACACGTGATTCGTTTCACAGGCGACCCATAATTTCTGAGAAGCGATTGATATAAAGATGAATGAGATCGAATCGTACCAGTTCCGAATACCATCCATATTCCTGTGGGATTTCGCTCACCTTGCCAAGATTCCTGATGCGTTCGGATTCTTTACAGGGCTGGCTGTCGTCTACGAATCTAGTGTTAATTTATGAATGGCGGCGCTTTTGTATAACGCGTTTCCGAACGGCTTTGATGTTAACACTGGCATGATGGATTGTATATTTTCTCATTTCGTTTTTGTTCTTTGTTGATTCGAATTTTGGTTCTTAGGTCATTTTTAGTGATTAGCACTATTCGATAAATAAAAGATTTTTGCCTAAGTTTTCTAGATTATGATGATGAACATTTTCGCACGGATGCAATGAGAATAAAAGAAATGGTTATTGTGGGTTATCCCTAAGAGATGGACACATGCTATCGTAAACTTCGCGTGCAGCAGAAGACCTTATTAAGGTGTACAATGCTGTTTTATTTTGATCTATCCCGCCTGGTTCAATCAATGCAATGTAAGCGCAAAAAAAATAGTTTACTAAAAAAATCACATTAGAAAAGTCTAGAATTATCAGTGTTTTCATCATATAAAAATTTAACCTGAATCATTCATATAAAAAAAACTGCAGCTTAATCCGTTGTGTAGTATTAAAGGTTTAAGCATTCGTAGGAACAGACAAATAGCGGGGAACGTCTTTGTTTTTTAATATGTAATGACAATGTACATACTTACAAAGAATGTAATTATTAATGTCATTATATGTAAATATAAATGTCATTATAACACACATATATTTTTTTCATTATTTATTTACTAAAGCATTATTAAAATAAGGCTAACAATGTTTAAAAAAACGAAATAAATGTGGGCAAAGAATAAGTGCTGATATTTATAAAAGCGGAAGAATGGAATAAACCATTAGGTTTAAATTATAGGTTGTTAACTAAACACTAGATCTAGCGCCCCTAACTATTATTACAAAGCAAAAAGCCTGTTAAATAAAACTTCGGAATGATTTATTTTAAACCCACTGATAGATGGGTATTTGGGCTGACTGCAAATCATTCAGAGAACCTATCATTAGTATCCTTTGTCTATATTTTGTTTCAAAATCATAGTTATTATAATAAACAGGAACCAAATTTGAATGTCAGTGAATAAGGCAATTAAGATGTTAAAATGAAAACTTAAATTATGAAGGTATTTATAATTATTTATTGCTAGTAGCGCCCCGCGGCTTCATCTGCGTAGTTCTTGACAGATTTTTGACCTGGGTAAGTATCGGACACAACCGAATGCGCCATCAAGATCGTTTTTATTGTAAATTTCTAGAAATAAAATTTTCTAATCTCAGTGCCGCTGTTGATGTTGTATTCCATAACTTTCAACATCATCATCATATCAGCCATAGGAAGTCCACTGCTGGACATAGGCCTCCCCAATAAAGGGGAAATTTTGCCCATAATTGCCGCGCTGGGCAAGGGTGAAGGCAATCGCAGAGCGCAGCTTTCGCGGCGAAGATGCTGGTCTGCTCATGCCTATCCTCGCCCTGTGCATTTCAGCTACACGGTTCGGGTTCCTTAGACGTCTCTTGCGACACCTGGATGGGGGGGGGGGGGGGTTCTATTCTACATGTATATAGAAACTGCCTGGTGCTGGTAGTGAAAATAAAAAATCTGTTGTAAATCCCGATTACGAGTTCAGTGTAATACACACCTAGGTTACAATAACGGCCATGACATTTTTTTAGAACAAAGGTGTAAAAATAAAAGGGAATGAAGTGGTAAAAAGTTTACGACCGATATGGTGTCGCTGCGGCGGGTTCGTTTATGGGAATTTAAACCTCTCATATTAGGTCGCTTGATTTAGAACAGGGGCGGAGAAGAGTCGGTTGTGTCATTACTTTTTTTACAGGATACAAAATCCTAGATCGATTGTTAATTTGTCTTTGACAATTACGTATTTGTAATAATAGTTAGGGGCGCTACATTATAGCAAGTCAGCTTTTAATTCATAGATTATTTATAGTTTAACTCATTAAACATTCATAATCCCCTTGTCTACGAACTTATACATTATCTCCAGCATTAAAATACTTCAAATTGTGTTTGAGGAAGAAATCGTTTAGTAATAGCATAGTAGAGAAGTATAAACTGATAATGTATTAGACATGAGTTGTGCCATGTACTAGCATGGAAAAATCCTATTTAAAATATAGAGACCCATTCAAATAATTATAAAAGTTAAATAATGAAAAAAAATCAATCTGATATCAGAAGTAAATTGAAAAAAAGTATATTTACACATGTAAAAACGTTTTAAATCTTACCATACGGTTATTTTATTCAATAATGTTATTGATAAACTGCTTTTAAGTTGTTGTAATAAAATAACTAGAATGGAAAATTCCACTCTACGGTTTTATCCTCTAATGAGACAACCCTCGAACATGATATTCAAAAATTCGATATCATTATTAATCATTAATAAATTTATATCGAATTATAATCTTCTAATCTAGGCGACAGCCGCGGCTTCTCTTGTCCTTTTGGGGACATACGGCGACCATAAAAATGCAGTAAAATATGAGATAGACCGTATTTATTAAAAGAGTATTTAATGACAGGACATGGATTCCGATAGTGCTATACGCGGCACGAAACGTTTCTCGATTTTATCGATTCAAAAAAGGAACGACAAATTGCGTTTTTTATTGTTCAATAATAACATTATTCGGTGCAGTACCTACATTTTATTTCACACCAGATTTTAAATTGAAACTTTACAAGTAAATACACTACGTAAACTTATCAGAAATCTTTATCAGACGATTCCACTTTTTATAGACCACTAAAATAGTTTGAAGCATTTAATCGTTGCTTACAATAGAAACCGAATCAATGTCCACTAATGTCAAAATGTCGATACAAAGTAGCTAATAAATTAAAGCAACCCCTAAGAAAAACCGAATTCCATTAAAAAAAATGTTAGCTCCATAAATTAGGAGTCATATTAAAACATAAAATAGGGTAAACAATCGTAAATAAAAATTACAACGAAAACACACAATGCGTCGTTAATTCAAGTATAAATTATGTCTATTTTGTTGACCGTTTTACACTTTTTTTTGTGTTCTTAATTTTTTGTCTGTGGATCGCTGGCGGCGCCTGTGGCGCGGCGAAACCCTTTAGTCCGAATTTAAAATTCAAAAACATTCGACGTTTTTTCAGAGCGATTCTATTTTGTCGCTATCTGTGAATGCCCTATTAATCCTTTTCTTGTTATAATCTCGAATAGCTTTATTTTGTAAAATATATCTAGTTTAGTAGCAGATACACTAACTTTGGACGAGTGGGCAACACTTTCGTTGACTTGTTCGCTAGAAAAAGGAATGCTCCTAACTCGAGTTAATTTTAGTTTTTATTTTCATTACTGTCGCTGCCGTTTCGCGGCCTGTATAAGTGATATTTGTATTTTAAACAGACTATAAAATGTTTTAGTTTATACGAGTATTAAGAATATTAATGTTATTATGAACATTTGTTGCCGGGGATTAAAGTGGCAGAATACAACGCGTGTCTTACAAATAGGTAATATAAAAACAACAAAAAAACGTTCTAGTTTATTCATTGTGTTTTGTGCTTGAATAAAGTTACAAATATTAACGTATTTTAGGAGATAAGCATTTGAAAAAAAATCTATTATTTCCTAAAATATAAATGTTAAATATGTGGTTATTGCCTTTAAAGTAGTAAATGTTAAGTTAAAAAAAAATACTCTGGGCTACTACTAAGGGAGGGCCTTTGGTATAAATCATGCAGATTTTTAGCCATACATCACTGATTCAATTTCAGCCTAAAAAACGTTGTCCAAGTTGTGTGTTGCCAAGAACGCTAATCATCTAGTTAGTGCTAGGGCTGGGAATTTGCCGTATCCAATTGAATCGTTCACACACATATCATATACCGACTGATAGTGCGAGGATTAAATCGATCGCTTGCACTCGATCGCATTATACGCTAGTGAAGTGAGTCTGTGTAGTGCAAAGAAGGAAGCGACGCCGGGCGGTCAGCAAGTCGTGATTGGACATGCTCCCACGGACCGGCATGACGTAATTCTGTTAATACACTAAGGACATTATTAAATATAACCTTTATAAATTCTTTTTTTTTCATGAAGATTACAGACATTTTTCAGTTTTCATATAGCTCTTCCATGTTTATCAATTGTTTTATACTGCAATGCATTTGCCTGTAATTAACTACCGACAATAATTAAAATATGTCGCTACGTGCGTGTATTTAGATCTCAGCAGCAAAAGTCAGACCCATGGAATACCATTATACCCCATGGTACCTGTAAAAAGGTGTTTTTTATATAAGGCCTGTTCGGCAAACAAACATACAGATCGCTTAATAGTAAGCGTCACAGTAGCCTATAGATGCTCGTAATGTCATAAGAATATCACTAACGTGTTCCTCTCCTTGTGATTTGAAGATTTATGTCACATTACCCTGTAATTTCACTACCTATCTCTCCCGTAAAACCGGAACACAGCAATGTAGAAACTGTGGTTATGTTACGGATATCAGACTAAAGAGGATAGACAAATGAAATATTTAAATACATATTTTTTACACCCAGACACAGAACAAACTCAAATATCATCATATAAATGTTGGTCCTGGGCGGGGATCAAACCCATGACGCCTGGCGCATAAGATAGGATCACTACCATCTACACTATCGGGCTCGTCTACATAAATACAATGGTTTTAGAGATTACCGACCGCTGGCGTTCCCCATGTGTACCGCTATCCTTAATATTGTATCGGTAGCAAGGTATTTGTCTTCAGAGGAAGCTGTGACAACCCCAGATATCAGATGATGGATGCACCGGTGTTCTATTCATGGACACCGATGAGTAGACGATTAATTGGGTCAATAATTTTAATGAAATTTATAATTTTTCTAACAACTCGATGCTCGTAAATAAGATTGCTTTACCATTCAATTTGGGGTTTATTTAGATAAGTTTTATTTTAATCGACGTTCCGATTCCTTGCAGTATTTGTTTTAAAGGGCCATTTATATTTGTGTTTTTATTTGCAAGAAAACGTTAACCGGCACTTTGTTAATAAAATGTAATATCAATTTAATCGTACAATATAAAATTTGATGTGCATCCTTTACGATTGAAAAACCCAGTCCAAGAAATGTGGTTCACGTACATGTCGCTTCTTGACGGAGATCTGTTATTAGTTAATCGGGGACGATTGCTTTTTGTCTTGAATTTGGGTTGTTAAGTTACATACAACTTAACAACAAATAACTTTATGGAATTACACAATTAATATAACTAGCCTACAAATGAGAAAAATAAATAACTAGTACATAAATGAGCTAAACAAAATGATAAAATATATATTAATATTAACACTATCTCTATAATTACATATTATGATATAAAGTCCCACGCCGCGTCTGTCTGCCTGTTCACGATAAACTCAATATCAATCAAAACATGGATTTTCATAAGGTTTTAGTCATATAATTTGTTAAGTATGTAATGTACACCACTTTGAAATCGATTTTAGTTGGTGTCGTAAAAAGTTAAGTCACCTGGGAGCTAACGAAAACGCGGCTAAACCCATTTAACCAAAAGATATGAAAAAACAAAGCACGGTGGGATATTCTTCTTTTATATATCTACAGAAAAGTGCGCAACGGCATACCAATCCAGCTTTAAAGGAAAACTATATCCAAAATATATTTTAAAAAGTTGGCCACGTATATTATAATACGGCGGTAATTGTCTGGCTTATTTCTACAGCTGATATGATGATGATGATAGCCAGCAGAAGGGAGTTTTTATACCCATTTAATACTTAAAAAAAACATTGTCTAAAGTTACTGAGTTTCTTGAACCTAAACATTCCAATAGTGATTTAGAATTCCATTCGAACTTTCCCCACAAAGGAAAGTCAATTAACATTAGAAATAGTCCCGAATTCCCGAGGGACCCTCAGCTATTCCAATTATTCCACCCTTTGTCTTTGTACCGAGCAATCGGTAGAATTTTTTTTATACGTAGTGAACCTTGAAATTTTATAGATTGTTTTGAAGTAAAGTTCGGATATGTGTACCGTTATTTTTAGAGTTATTATTTTGGTATAAATTTATCTTTGAAGCGGCCGTGTGGTACCGACAGAGTAGAATATCACGTCTCCCTGTACCAGGTGTCGCATGAGGCGACTAAGATGCCAGAAACGAACAGTGCAGCACAAATGTACAGGACGTGGATAGGCAGCAGCATACCCGTAGCAAAAGCTGCCCAGCGCGTTATGTGCACAATTCCCTTTTTAATTCAAAATTCCCCTTTTCTTGGGCCTATGTGCAGGTTGGCTTCCAATGACTGGTATGATGATGGTGATTATTTTGTAAGACACAAGAGCAAAGCTGATGGTGCTTACGAGCTTCTGCTCCGAAATAAGCAACGGTGGACGCTTTATAAAGCGAAGTAAAGAATAAAGTGGCCGCCAGAGAACCAGTATTCACTCTAGTTGTAAATATTAAAAACCACAAAGTGTGACTTATATAAATACTTTTTGGATAAACCAAATTACCTAATATTTTTTATCTTAACTATACTAATACATGAGGTAGCCCTCAATTAGTATCAATATTGTCTGACAAACTTTAAAGTTAATACAAAATTGTTCGTAATGTTTTGTGTATACAGTTATCATTAGGCTTATAATACATACATACAGGCATACATAGTTCTATGCAGATAAAAACAAAACACGCCAAAGCCCAAAACAATTTGCCCCTCGGGCCACACATCCACATATGACAAATCGATTCCCGACGCCCGCGCTAATGAATCGAGAACTTCCTGATTAATGGTGTCACTACATCCTTATCTCCCCGCTGTTATTGTAGCGCCTCCTTAATGGGATCACCCCGGCTTGTACTAACCGACCAGATAAACATATATAAACTACCCTAATAAATTACCCGTGCCGTAGCTCCGTTTAATTTGGTCGTTTTAAGTGTACTCCCGCCTTGACGATTAGCGGGTGTCACGTCCGATTTCTGAATTGCGTTCCATTTTTCAAATACTGCATTCTATTCGATATTGATAAGTTGAGAGCATTGGATGCCTCTACTCCGTTACAAGAAAGGTTTTTTTTTGACAACTACAGTTAGTAAATGCTAGTTATTTATAATTTTTATGTTCAGAGAATCAGAGTTCTCGAAGTTTGTAAGCTACCGGTAGTCTATACTATATTCTCGGTTATTAACACAAAATTTGACAAGAGCCTAACTATTATTTATTTTACGTCTTAACACATTCGTAGACTTTTTTTAAGTACTAATATCCAATGATATCCTAAACACCACCCAATACAATTTAATTATCACTACAATATTTCATGTAGGTGCACGATTGTTTAAATTCTTCTTCTCAACTTCTGTTTTACTAAAATCTATTGCATTTGTTTCAACCCACACTGATTAGTAGGCAAACATTTTCCACTAAGCCATCAGCAAGAGAAAACAAAGTCATTAGTCACAGAAAATACAATATTTGCTCGTGTATTTTTCCCTTTCCGCCAAATCACTGACAGTGAGATATTAAGAGTTAAACGATTCGCGCCATTCCATGTGTCAATAGAAAGCTGTCAAAGGGGAGTAGTGATGTTTAATTTATTTTAATAAACAATTGAGTTATTATGATATTCCGCTGAATTGTATTGTTGAGATATTATCAAGAAGTGCTGACTAGTTAGAGTGATAAATTATTTAAAGAAATTGAACTAATCTAGTTTACAGGATAAGCAAATCAATTATCATCTAACAAACTTACCTTGTCTACCTTGAGTACAATCATCAAATCAGCCATTGGAAGTCCACAGCCGTACTTAGACCTCCCCAAGATATAGGGAATTTTGTCTATAATTGAAACGTCGGGCTAGCGTGTTGACAATCGCAAGTGCAATTTTTGTTTGCGTACAATCTATTAAGTTTTATTTTACCTTTCTAGGTTTTGTCAGTTAATTGTCAAGACCGTAAGAAATATATTTAAATTAGCCATAAGCTTAATGAAACCAAAATGTACTGACCAAATAGTTTAGGTTTGATATGTGTACTGGCAGTACCTACTTATAGGTACAAAATGAAACGATACGATGCTTGACAGATCCTTATGATAGTAGACACGCCGAAAGGCGTGTTTGTTTGTCTCGGAATAATTTTTCATGTATACTCGAAAAGTCCTGTTTACACCTATTATTGAGTAAGGTCCCTTAATACAGAATTAGACATATTTTTTTTTATTAATATTAACACGTTGCAACGCCGAATTAAACGAAATTTTTTGGTATAAATCCAACGCCATAAACTTCAAAGTTAACTTAGCTTAAAAATACTGATTAATGCTATTATTTGCGTCTTCCAGTAACATTTTACATATTTAAGAAAACCCATTATGAAATCAACTTAACCGAAATTAAACTAAGTCCTGAATTAGGACGATAGTATTACGCCAAGAGAACTGTAAATTATGAGCAGCAATTCGTAATACAAAACTTTGAGTCGATTATTTCATATTTCAGATTATTTCACTTCATACGTAAGACGCGAATTGGTTAGAAAGATACTTTAGACTTAATTTAATCTGCCTTTTCATAAAAACTATACTTATTTTAAACTTTCACTTATAGATCGCCAACATTACCCTATCAGGGTTGCATCTAAAGCAAAAACAGAAACATTAAGACATAAATTCAATTTGTAGACGAAAACGTTGGAATAAAATACGGAACGATCGTTTAAGGATATTTATAGCTGGCAACTTTGCAGTTAGTTGGGATATGTTTTTTTCATAGAAATTGGTTGTTTGTTTGTGTTCTTGTTATGGGGGGATAATATAAAGTATAAACAAGATATTTGTGGGTTTCATAAATAGCCAAAGATTTGTATAAGTATTTGATTACCTATGAATAGTTTAATACTGTCCAGAATGTAGTTTAGAATGATAGACTGACAACTCTGTAAAGTAATATCTTAATTTAATTTTAATCATAATAATTTATATTATAATTAACATTAAAATAAGATATTTTGGGTTAAAGTTTACTACAGGACCCATTCGGCTTTGCATGTTTTGTTAAAAGCAGACATGAAAAGATTTTATAAAATCGAACCTGCAGTTTACGAGCTTCGCGCGTTTAACTGAACAAACAAACTATTCAGCTTTTATCATTAATATCAAGTTACTTTTCCGCAGCAGAATGACCAAACAAGGACGGGTGACTTTGTAGAAAAATAACAACCACACTTATTTAAAAAAAATTCTAAATATATCCGGGATGATAGTAGCCTATAACTCTGACACGATTTATTTGATTAGCGTTAGTGTCGGAGTGAGACAACTTAAAAATGCTAGTTTTTGCCAAACTGTTCCTGAGGGATGCATTTTGGATTTTTTCTGTATAGATATGTACACAATGTTCTTCTTAATAGCAGTCTAACATATATTTCATTTGCTCCCTATAAACCAAATCTACTTTTAGATGGTAAGAATGAGGGACCAATGTAGACGACATTTGTATGAGATCTAATTCTGGTGTATGTGTCTCATACTAATTAACAGTTAAGAGGCAGTCACCCAAATACTTTATGAGGGCATAGATTACTAATAAGTTTTATTGTGCCACCCACCAACAAGTTTATCGACTTCCATATTGAAATAGATCACATGTCAAACATTTCAATTAACAATAGGTCTTAAATCGATATGTAAAAAATGATCACCGCACTATCAGCTGTCGTCTTAAACGAATTTCTACTCTATAATAACCTTTATAAGGTTTAAATATTCGGAATTGAATGCGAAAAATGGTTTGTTAAGTACGATGTAGGTGTCATTCATAAGAAAACAAAAAGTGGCAGTTTATTGTGATGTTCAGAAGGGCACTATACAGTGATCTGGGATGATCTATCGATCAACATTGATGGATCGATATCCTTCGTGTGGAGAAAGTTTGGTCATTGTTGCGTTGTTGGAGTGTTTATGAAACCTGTTGTTACCGTGTTATGGAATTTGATTACATTTCATAATGGTCATTAGTTATGATTATGGAATATATATATATATATATAGTTATGATTATGCAGTATATATATATATAGATGCTATAGATCGCGATGTGTGAACGCATTACTGTCCGTTCGTAACATGAGAGTTTTCAAGTTTTCCGGGAGATTATCATATAGCAGAAAGTCCAGTATTGGACATTGGTCTTGGACGTTATAATTGCCGCAATGGGCGGGCGTGTTAGCAATCGTGGCGAGTAGGTTCGTGACGAAGATGCTGTCGCCTATCCTACCTACGCTGTTTCAGATATACCGCCATCTGTCGAAGAAGAGGTACTATTTTGCTATGTCAGTATATTATAGGCGCATACATTTATTGTGTTTAATTTCCAAAAGTACAGACAGACTTGTATTCTAGGTATGTTTCTTTTATTTAACGAGTAGTCTTGAAACATTGTACCGTGGCAGCTGTTGGTATAAATGAGTTTACAAAGATTTCAAGACTACAAATCGCATATGCCATGCGGTTGCCCGATAGCATAACTTATTAAATGCCTCTCTGTTGCCTTCTTACTGGCACTCTTCAACCACACATTCTTTTCGATGAGCAATACACCGTGTTTGTCAGCGAACGCAGCAGTCTCTGACTTTCGAGCGAAAACCGCCCCGCGCTAGTACTTTTAACATGGATAAATTTAACTTGGCACAAAGAGTATTAATAATCTGAAGTAACTTAAGAAAAAATGACCCTGTGGTATCCCGTCGATTGTGTGTGTATATTATATTGATATATCAATCTGGCTTTTTATTTACTTGTATGGAATCGGCACGTCTTTTCAGTTTAGCTGTCAGGAAGCGACAGCTAATCTGAAAACTCTTTTTGTCTTCTCTTTTTCTTCCCGGAATATCGAGATCCTCAGAGATAAGATATTTGTATTATTAGGTAGTAAAAATTATGGTATACACTCTTAAAATTTTTACTTCATGTTCCACAGGAATTTTTCAATCCACTCTCGAAGCGGATTTAATAGGTTTTGGTTAATTATACTTTAAATTCTGAAAAGCTGTTGCGCCGAATAAGAGTGAACCTTTTTTTTATTAAATTGTGTTAAATTCAATGAAACTTTGTTGTTTTATATCCGTAACAGCCGGGCTTTAAGCTGTTTATCACGAAGTATATAATGTCTTTTTAATTTATTTTTATCATTCATTGATCACTTTATACTCGAGTTAAAAGTTGACGGTTGTAGGAGAGATGAGTACATAATAATCCTTCTAAACCCCTGTTATTGTTTGACAAAGTCAAAAATTACCAAAAATAAATATCGACAATGGTGTTTGTTGTGATAGAAGCGTCGGTGCGGGCCGTCGACGACATCCCGAGCGCAGACGGTGGTGAAAACATGTTTGTTATTGTGGGCAGGCGCGATGCGTAGCCTAGTTCCTCATATCCGTATTTGTTCTATGCTTAGTGTTTGGGTGAAGGACCGCGAATTTTATTATTATTATTATGTAGGTACGTTTAAACATCTTGGCCATTGCGCCGAAAATAACACATACACATTTGGTATCACTTATTCTACTTTTAAATTTAGTGAATGACGAATGATAAAAGAACGAATGAACGATGAATGACTGAATAAAAAGAGATGCTGCTGCTTTAAAAGAATGTGTATATTTACGGATCCGATGACGTATTCGGTAGTGTTTCTGTTTTTGTGCTTTAAAGGTTGTGGGTTCAACCTTCACCTACGATAAATATATGCATTTAATTTGTTTAATGTATGTATATATATATATATATATATATTATCCTTTTTTTATTTGATGTCCGTAACACAGCGGCCTATCCACAATATCTGTAGTTCATCACACGACCTCGACCTATACCAATTTTTCAACATTATTGATCTTGGATTATATATAGTCACAGTGTTTGTCGGGGATAAAAATCTAAACTACTGAACCGATTTTGATCTATTTTTGCTTACTGTGTACAGTTTGATCCAACTTGAAAGATAGGATAGTTTACATCTCAATTTGTAGTCGCAAAAGATAAACATAGCTAGATATATAGTTAAGTTAGAAAAATGTCTGTCAGGTCAGCTAGTCTAGGATGAGATGCAATGTTTAGTAAATTGCAGATTCACAACCGATTTTAATAAATTTTTGCTTACTGTGTACTATTTGATTCAACTTGAAAGATTGGATAGTTAATATCTTCATTTGTAGTCGCAATATTTTCATCATGTTTAACATATATGTTTAAGACAAGACGTTTGTCGTTTTTTTATAATTTATAACTTGAAAAAAAAGTATAGCACAATTATCAAGTTTTAACTACATAATTGTGTAAAGTAAAAATAAAAAAAAGATTAATTTTATTTATCTTTTGGTGAGCCGTGGAGTACTCGCGGAGTAGAATAGTACCTTCCCTTGTACCAGGTGTTGTAAGAGGCGTTTATGGTACTGGGATCGACAGATGGCAGTATATCCATCCGAAACAACGCAGCTTAAATACTACAGGGTGGGGCTGGGCAGCAGTATACGTCGCGGAGTAGTGTTTTGCATTTGCCACAATGCCTGGCCAGCACGGTCATCATTAGCAAAGATCCCCTTTTTTTAAGAAGGCCTACGTCCAACAATAGTAAACTTTCTATGGCTGAAGGAAGGATGATCTTTTGGTCAACTTTTTTATAATAGACAAATTAAAACTAAACTAAATAAAAGAGAACTGTCAAAGAGGTAAAACGTCTGTGGTTTTTTAATCACGTTCACATTAATCAGTTTTGAAATTTGGTATCTATGTGTGGTATAGTGAGTATACTTGGTATTTTAACCTGACCTAAAAAACCTAACTTAACTAATATATTGAAGTACCTAAAACAGAATTATGCCAATACCATCTTAAAGTCAACCGCATCACTAGTTTCTGAAACATTAGAATTATCTGACCCCGAGGTCAAAGGTCAAATCCCGGTGGAAACGTAATTTGTGCGCGTCTACTTAACAGATTGTTTATTAAACACAATAACTTACTGTTTAATTACACGCTTGTTCGAGGCCGTTGCGCGTCTTTAACAAATTCGCAAAGCCTCTAGTTCCTAGAAAATTACATCTTATGATCGTTTATTTTATATTCATGAGGATGGAGTGTCAGTGATAAAATGCGAGAATTAAAATTTGTTAGAAGAGGCTTTATTAAGTGCATTATTTCAGACTAACTATAGCCGCGGTAATCTTGGTAAGTTGATTCAGTACCGTAATTTCTACTTGACTCTAGGATCGTCACCATCAGCGCTATAGGGTCTATAGCGCTGATGGTGGCAATCCTATCACCAAGGGTCGTCGTGGGCTCGATGCCCACCATGGACTATTATTCATATGATGAATATTTATATTTTGTTCGGTACATGGGTTTTAAATATGTTTTATATTATATTAAAGAATGTTTGTTCGATGTTCGTAGCACAAGTGCTTTGAACAACTTATCTTTGAGTCGGGTCAATGTATGAAAAGGTGTTTGAATTTATAAAAATAAAAAGAATATAATATCATTAGGGTCATTTGAGTTATATTACAATATAACTCATATTATTAAATCTATTTTTGAGTTTAAGTTATATTTGTTACGTATTAATATAAGGGAAAATATACTTGTGTTGTGTGGCTCTTACATTTGCGTACTGGAAGCCGCAGGCGTCCATGCAGAGGTACATGCAGGTGGCGACCCCCTGGATCGTCAGGAGGCCTACTTTGTACGTCGCACGCTGAAGTATCGCTGGAAAAAAACAATTACAATTTTATATGATATCTATATGTAATTATACTTATATAATAGAGCTAATTAGCCGTGAGGTACCGGCAGAGTAGAATAGCCTCTCTTTACCAGGTGTCGTAAGAGGCGACTAAGGTACTAGAACCGACAGATGGCAGTATATCTATCCGAATCAGTGCAATTCAAATGCAAAGGTTAGCAGCATCCCCATTGTGAATGCTGCGCTTTGCGATTGCCATCACGCCTGCCCAGCGCTGCAATTATAGGCATAATTTTGACGGGTTTGATTCCCACCCACGATAAATCTTAACATGTTCATATTTGGGTTTGTCCTGTGTCTGGGTGTTAAAAAGTTTGTTTAAGTATTATATTTGTGATTCCTCTGTTGCCTGACGTCCGTTATACAAGTGCTTTAAGCGATTTACCACGGAGTTAGGTCAATGTATGAGATGTTGTGTGAATACTTGAAAATTCTCCCTTTCTTAGGCCCATGTCGAGCTGTGGACTTCCAATGGCTGATATGATGAGAAGAACTAACAAATTTGTTTGATTGGACGGGCATTTGTTAGGTAATATCAAAAGAATAAAAAAATACACGATGAACTTTTTTCAGCATGGTGTATATAAGGCTATATAAACCAAACTTTACGACGCGTTCACTACTCATAAAAACAGCTCTTTTTAACGGCTTTAAAACGCGTCTTAATTAGCTGTGATGTTTTATTTTGTAAGAACCTCCGAATATAACAATAGCAACAAATAAAGGATAAGCAAAATTAGTCTAGCTATTCACGAGCGACCATGGAAAATAAGATAATTTTTTATACATGTATATCAAATATAGATAGTCATTTACACATTTCGCAATCGAAACACTTTTTAAACATATCTCTTCACATTATATCATAAAAAACCTCCCTAGTTAGATACTTTGAGAGGTTTTATGCTGAAATATGTTCATATGATATTAACTAAAAAAATCCCGTGTCCGGTCTAACAACTGAGACAAGTCGATTTCATTCTAGTAAGTGGTTGTATTTTACTAAATACCGCTACAGGCTATAGATTTAATTCCCATATAGTTAATTATACATCTAGTTTATTTAATTACCGCACACATTGGCATATTCAACACTAAGCCGCCATTAGAAATGTAAGCCCGCTACAGATTACATTCCCTGATTTCTGATTCGATTTGTCCCCGATTATCTGTTATTAATTTTACTGACATCATAATCTTTAGAAGACCGTTTTATATCTAACCAGAGGTACCGACTGAGGAATGACTAACTGACTTAGTAACATTAGCGCTAAATTGATCGGTTGGTCAGTTATAGAGAGGTTTGGTTATCTAAAGAGATCTGCACTACCAGTTTGAATGTCTTAGTGGGAAATTGTATACAGGATGATAAAAATAATAATATTCTTTATTGTACACATACATTTACAAAGGACATTGTTTTAAATTGTACTATTGGCGACCTTATCGCTCTCTGCGCTTTCTTTCAGGTAACTTATGGATGGACATATGAAGGAGAAAAAGATAATGGGCATATAGAAAAATGATGATTGATTTATAAATATTATTTTATTATTATAACAATGTTGGATTTCCTGACGCATTGTAAATCATTATCATCATCATCATATGAGCGATAAGACGTCCACTGCTGGACAAAGGCCTCCCTAAGTAATCTCCAATAAGTGTCCCGCGCGATCCTGCGGTTTTAGTCAGATCGTCTGTCCCTCTTGCGGGTAAATACCTTACGCTGCGCTTGCCGGTACGTAGTCTTCATTCAAGAACCTTACGACTCCATCGGCATTATAAATGCTATAGTTCAACTAGCACGGGCTATTCAAGTATAGTTTTTACACTAAAATTAATACTAAATCAGCCTGTACAATCTCATCTTCAGCCAGCATTATGACATAATTTGTCACAAAGACGAGGCGCCCTCAGCGGATTCCGTTATCGCGGGGCCTATTACATCTGATTTGTGCGCCAGCGCGTTTGCACGCTAATTAACTGATAAAGCGAGCGACGCCGCGGGATATTGCCTAGCTGACCGGTTGTACGGTCGGCAGGACAGACTTTTAATGCCCATATATTGTGTTTTTCTGATGTTTAGAAAGTAAGTTTACCATATATGTATGTGGTTAAGGAAAAATTAAGATGTGCCGTGCAAATTCTAAGAATAAATGTTAATAAGGACTACAGTAGAATATTAGCCATGAGATACGGCAGAGTAGAATAGTACCACCCTCTTTACCGGGTGTCGTAAGAGGCAACTGAGGTATTAGAACCGATAGATGGCGGTATATCCACCCGAAGTAGTGTAGCTCAAATACAACAGGGCGGGGATGGGTAGCTGCATTCTCGTTGCGCAGCTATACTTTGCGATTGCTACCACGCTTGCCCAGGGCGGCAATAACGGGCAACGTACTACGGCTGTTGTCCAACACTGAGCAATCAGTGTTTGACAGTCTGCTGAACAGTGGAACTACAGTGAACAGTGAAAAAAGTGTTATTTATATCCCATAAGTGTCCCTGTATCTCTGAACAGTTGTAATTCATGTTTACTGTCTATCTTTAAACAGAATATCTATACAAGTTACGTTCGATTTAGAATGTCTAGCAGCGATAGCATATTTAATAATCAACAAACCAGCCACTGTAAGTTCACTGCTGGATATAGGCTTCCCCAAAAGGGGGGATTTGGCCATGATTGCCGCGCTGGGTAAGCGAGTTGGAGTTGGATGCTGCTGCCCATCCCCATCCTGTGCATTTGACGTGTACTGCTATGGATGGATATACCGCCACCTGTCTGTTCCGGTACCTCAGAATCAGTATACTTAATACATTTTCTATTAAGCGCAATTTTTTGTCAATAAGCGCAATCGTTTTCCCAACCAACCGAAACTTTTATGGCCATGAATATTCATACTTTTGTTGTTTCTAACCGAACTGAAGAAATATATTAATATTCATACTGAGCTTTACAAACTGCGATTTAGAAACACGTTGCACAAAAGCGCCGGCGCCGGCGGCGACGACGTGCGCAAGCGCCGCCTCCCCGCGTCAACTGTGACCATCTCTTAGCGCAAGTTCGGGAACCACCGTTGAGTTTGTAGACCAGGGCTTCTCAAACTTGTACATAGTACGTATTCAGTGTGTACACAATATACCTACGTGTGAAAGGATTTTATGGCGAACTTCCAGTTAAGCAACTTTTGCAACGGATGGTTTAAGATGGGTGCCCCAAAATTAATTACGAAATATGACCGATAATGAGTTAACTATAACGTATTTTTAATTCAAGATAACATTTTCTAGATAGAAATTAACCAAACATTAATAATTTTTACAAAGTCGACGCATGGTTCGTTATTATCATAGCAGTCTTAGAAAGTCCACTGTTGGGCCCTCCCAAAGGGGGAATTTTGTCTATAATTTTTGCTCTAAGTAGGTGTGGTGGCAATCGCAGAGCGTAGCTTCGCAACAGTGAGGCGCGAACTTTTCACGGGGAATTTTTAGCCTATTGTATGTAAGATGTGCGGTTTCAGGAAGCCGTCTGTCACTGCTGTATACCGCCATCTGTCGGTGGCGGTACCACATTTATCTCTTACTACACCTATTATGTAATTGTCGCTATTAAAAAGCAATTCCTTATGAAAGTCTATTGGAGCTTAGAGTCGGAGAGTTCTGCATTGTGTTCATTTAGATTGTTCGAAGCAGTCTTAAAATAGTATAATTGAGTCCAATTTACGCGTGAGTATCGGAAAAATATAAAATAATAATCTCTAGTCTACCATTTAGATTTGTAATCATAATAAAAATTAATGAGAGTCGATAAGATTCGCAATGGCAACCCTGTACAATTTTCACATCGTATCCGTTCTTGTAAGCTTATTGCCGGCCAATAGAGCAATTAATAACAATTTATTAGCAACTATATAGAGATTGGTAACCGTTTCCTTAAGATATAATGACGCCAATATCGCGCCATTTCATCTTGCGAAGTACATTGGGACAGATATGCCTTTTTGGTCGACAACACGCATTCTCTATTTAATTACTGAAGTATTAATGGGATTCCAATTAGGAATAATCTTGGTTTTAAATCGTTTTCAGTACAGGTTTTTCTTATCCTAAGGTCTATATCTATCAAGCGTTATTTGTTGATTATATTATTTGACAATTATTTTAATTATTTGTAAGTACCAAAAGATTCTAAAAGATGGCGGTCTAATGTATTTGAATAAGTATTCTATAGTAATATCACAATAATCTCACGGTAACGGGATGCAATTAAACTATGTACCTTAACTACGTGACTTCATCTAAAAATAATTTAAAAAATCCCATAACATTTTAGACATTGATCTGATTCCAGGATAAGTCTCTTAAAGCACTTGTGTTACCGACATCAGACAACAGAGGATTCATAAATATATCACACTTAAATATATATACTTAACACCCAGACACAGAACAAACATAAATATCATCATATAAAGATTTGTCCAGGGTGGAGATAGTTCGATTTCCACCCAGGACAAATATGCCATGTGCGCCATCGGGCCCGTCAAGCTAAGTAAAAATAGTCTTAAGCTTACCGATAAATAAATTTAAAAATTCGTATAGAATAAGCTCATTTTTAAAGCATATTAAAGTGTTAAAGATTATAATAATGATAAAACAGCCCGAGATGGAATTGCTCTAACCTAGCTTTAAGACAACGGATGGTTAACGCCGACGCCGGCAGGGGTTCCTCTCCACTAACTATTTAGTGTTGATGGAACCTTTATCATCATTTGTTTTTCATGTAGGATCGTTTCTACAAGCTCGTATAATGAACCTGCATTCAACATAGTTTAAAGACCCATCTGGTGCTGCAGACTTGAAAAAGGTAGTCCTAATTTATATGTTAGATGACTCTTATGCTCCCGTGGGGTCATCAGGGTCATCAATATTATGAGTATAATAGAATTGAGTACTACATATTTGTAAAATAAAATTATTTTATTTGTTATTTTTGACGATTCAAAAGTGCTCGTAATGGGCCTCGTAATAGGAATAGAAATAAGTTAACATTACGTTATTGAGGTGTACCTTAGCCGATAGGTAGCTTTATATCAAAAGGTAGATCTCTAACAACGGTCATCTGCTAAGGGTACCTCACCTATTTCTACCGCCAAAAAGCAGTGTTCGCGTTAGGTACTGTGTTCCAGTTTGAAGGGTGTGAGAGACAGTGAAATTACTGGGTAAATGTGACATTGCATTTTTAGTTCGTAAGGTTGGCAAAACTAATGATATCCTTATGATGACACAAGTGTCCATAGGCTGCGGTCACGTTTATCATCAAGTGGACCGCATGCTTATTTGCTTACTACATAACATAAAAAAAACATACGAAACAGCGTAGCTCAGATGCACAGGACGGGGTTTGGGCAGCACACCATCCCCGTCGCAAAACTACGCTCTGCGGTTGCTACGACGCTTGCCCAGCGCGGCTACTTGGGCAAAATTGCCCTTTCCTTGGTTAGACTAATATCTAACAGTTTACGTCCAACGGCTGATATGATGATAAACATTACGTTAATCACCAACATACTTTAATTATCTACCCTATTATTCGGTTTTAACAACTTTCCCGGCCTTTTGGAACTGTGGGATATGAGATATGCTATTTCTATGTAGAATATACATTTATATAACCTGTAGCTATAGGTAATAAGTGAATCCCGAAATAAACCCCTCGAGAATATATAAAGTCAAGTCCACGTCAAAGTATATATAGCAATACAAATTGATTTAATTAATTAACATTTTCAAACAAAATCCTATACGCGCACAATACGTGCGCATCCTAGTCGATAAGCGCACGTATCGATAACTAGTGCTAATTCTCGTTAAAAAGCTGTGAATGAAGCGGCTTGTGCAATTTACCGACACCCGGCGCGGTGAGTGCCCGCCGACGTTAATAGGCGCCTCTTGTCTTTTAGGGATGTGGCGTGATCGATAATATTTATGAGGGCTACCTCATATTATATGTTGCATAGTATTCAGTTCATACGCCAGTGATATCTTGTGCGTCTGACTCGAGCGTCTATAGGCTGTTCTCATCATACTAGCCATTGGAAGACCAGTGCTGGACATAAGCCTCTCCAAGGAAAGAGGATTTTTTACCTATAATTGCCGCGCTGGGCAAGCTTCTTGGCAATTGTACAGCGCAGATACCACAACGGGGATGCTGCTGCCTATCCCCGCCCTATCCATTTGAGCTGCACTGTTTCGGATGGACATACCACCATCTGTCGGTTTTGGTACCTTAGTCGCCTCTTACGACACCTGGTGCAATAGTAGGTACTATTCCATTCTGCCGGTACCTTACGGCAGACTATATGCTGACTTGGTAATATATAAAAAAAATAGATATGTGATGTAAATATGGATTTGGATAATATGTGATTTAAAGAGGAATATTAAGTTTGTGTATGTTTACTGGGTCGAAGAACGATAGATTATAAGTGTTTAATACAGGGATATCAAGAGAGCAGTTATTAGAGCGAGGCTGTTTCTTAATGATCAAACTATGGCTGACTGTAAGGCATGGATCGCGGGATTAGTGTTGTAGAAATAAACTATAATATAAAATAAACTATATAAAATATAATGATTTGAAAAATGTATGATAGATCCAACAGTAGTATTTTATTAAAGAAAAAAAAATCTGCTTATACATTTTTGACTTTAATCTACACGAGTAACTCTACAGAAATTACTGTCTAAAATCACTATCATACCTTTTAGACATCCTTCTCGTTATTAAGATTTTTTTAGTTAATTTTTAAAAAACTTAAATATTTTCTGTTCTTTTACAATTTTTATTCATTATTATTAATTTTAGTGAGAAACTTAAACAAAATAGTTTTTTAAAGGTTTGTGGTATTATATTTTCAACTCCTAGAGAACTGTTGTTAAAACATTTAAAAGCAACCCCGATTAGTTTATATTACGACATATCTATTCCGTTATTTTAAATAATAAAATTATATGGTGAAAATATTTCCTCTCCCTGATACATTTCAAGCCTTCCCCCTAGGCGATAATGAGTAAATTGTTTCAAAACCGCCACTAAATAGGTACACAGGCGCCGTTACCGACAGTTCCTCGCAAATAACACTCATCAGGCGCAAGTTAAGTGAAAATAAGCCGCTTATCGACTTAATGCTAGGGCAGCGCGCACAACCCTACCGACGACATTATACAAATTCAGACCTAAATGGCCGGGGTTAAAGATCATATTGCATTGTGATTGCGTTAGAAATACGATACCCTTGTAATCATTCTGTATAGATCCCGGTGAATGCGCAGTGTTCTCCTATTTGTTTTTGTTAAATATAGTTTTGTTAATTAAATTTCGTTTCTGAGTACACTTTAAATCTGTTATGAAATGCAACTGTGTCATATTGATGGCTTTTGGTGGCTTTTTTAGGGCCATCATTCCCTATGTAACGCGTAGTAAACTTTTTCGCGTAAACAACAATAAACTGCTTTAATTCGATCATAAACTAACCAATTATTCGCAGAATTTTAGTAGAAAAATATCAACTAATCTAGACTAAAAAAATAAAGCGTCATGCTTATTCATTTTCTTAAAATTCGTCCCTTGGTATTGCAATACACAATAATATTGACAGTCTGATATTTAATTACGAATTTGTAAGCGTAAAAAATAAAAAAAAACAGCGCCATGTTTGAATCTTTTTAGTATATTCTAATCCGTTAATGCCAATAAAAACTATAATCTGTATATATAAAAGGAGAAGCTGACTGACTGACATATAGAGTACTGGGCCTTACGTAGAGAAGCACTAAGAAAGGATTTTTCACAATTCACATCCTAAAGGGGTAAAATGGAGGTGCAAAGTTAGTATGAAACTTCGCTGTTCATTCATTCTTTTTGAGGTTAGTCCAATGAAATTCAGAATAAAGGTCGTTATGTAATTTTTGTTTGTCATGGAACTCGTGTAAAATATTTTTTCGATAATCATTACTCAAGGGGGTAAAAGAGGGTTCCAACAACATTAACAAAACAAAATTCCAACAAATTAACGCGGCTGCAACTACGGTGCTCTTCTAGTTATTTATAAACTGATTAATATAAATGAGGAGGAATACCAAGAGAGTCGATGCACAAATGAAATAAATATACCCAATGTGCATAAATATAGTCTACAAACACAGTAATGCCATTACACTTAACGCCCCGATAAACGCAGTCATAGGCCACGAGGTGGCGCTAGTTTGGTTGCGCAAGCGCATAATAGCCATCAGTCACGCTACGACCACACGCGCAGTCTGTCGTGCTTCAGGGAATGATTACTGTCATTCATTTAATTAACGCTCAAAATGAATTCAGAGTAGTTGGTACCGTTTTATTATTTATTTAATTGTTTTATGCTGTTGTTTGTCTTGTATTCGATTCTCATATAGAGACAATGATAACATATTTAAAAAATATTTGGTTAAGGATAAAGTTTGATAGGTATTTCTTCAGAGCGATAACTTTGATAATAATAAATGCAAATAATTCCTCTCAATTTGTTGGTGCTTCGTATAGTCTCTTATTTAATAACAATACAAAAACTATTTTACTCGTGTTTCATGACTTTCAAAGAAGAGCTTTTATACTGAATTTCTCTTTAATAACTACGAAAATGGCAAATATTCATGCTAACTTTGCACCGCCATTCTACCCCCTAGGTCTGAATTGTCAAAAATCCTTTCTTAGTGCTCCTCTATATTATAAAAGTAACTTAAAGTAATAAAATTCCAAGAGGCATTAAGATGAAAAAAAGCAGTATAATTTTTTATCCGCCGTAGAAGGCGTATGCCATACAATATACAACGTGCAGATAATTAGGTTCAACGAATCCAGTCGTATAAAAACGTCGATTCTAGTACTCGTAACGTTTTTTATTCTAGTCTAGATTCTACCATTGATGATTCACTAATAGCATCGGCTGTTACAGCTGATCGCAGCGATGACCTAGATTTTTTATCGATTCAATTAAAAATGCATCAATGCGATCTGACTTGGGATAGGTTATGCGGTTATATTCAATTAATTTCTTATCTGCCATTGTACTTTTGTAATTTAAGATAGATAAATGAATATCTTTTAAGATAGATAAGGTGTTTTGCTGCGTGTTTGTTACAAATTATCATTATTTAGTTACTGTTTACTGTCTTAAAGGGATTGAGTATCATAAATTTTCTAGAAACATGTGATAGTTTCTATGTTTATTCATAGCTATACAAAAATTGTATCTAGTGCGATATGTATTATGAATATAAAACATTTCCAACTAGATATAACAACCTAATAGGTATATAATAATAAATATAAAAATACCAACACCTCATTCGTTGACCTGACTTCAAGATAAGTAACTTATAGCATATAGAAATAAGAAAGTAACCCTTCATAAAAACACTCTAAAGCGTTAGCAGGCTTGTATCTTAAAGATTATGTCACATCATCATTATATCATCATATGACGTGCACTGCTGGAGATGGCCTCACCAAGTGATGACCAATAGAACTGGATGTATGTGGCCTGTGTCCTGCGATCCTGAGGTTCTGATCAGTCTGTTGCTGATATGTAGAATTTAGCTTATTAAACATGTAGTCATTACACATAATAAAAGGATATACATTTGGACGTAAATATCTTGCCAAACCGCCACCAACCGTGAGAGACAGTAGAATAGTACTTTCTCTGTACCAAGTATCGAGAAAGTTCGGAAATGTCAAGTTCGAAGTTATCATCATCGCCTGCCTCGTTTGGTATTGGTAATTATTTGGTATACTCCTTATAGATTATGTCCCCTAGAGGACGTCTCGATGATTTTTTTTTATTAGACCAGGTCAATAAACATCCATACAGTCCTCATGGTAGTAAGCGTCACTGCGGCCTATAGACGCTCGTACTATACAGGATATCAGGTTACAGGATATCATTAGCGCGTTGTCAACCTTTATGACTTGAAGATGTCACATTACCCGGTAATTTCACTGTCTCTTACCCTGCAAACCGGTACACAGCAATGCGAATACTGCCATTAAGCGATAGACAAACAGCAGAATGCGGACGAATTTTGTACGCGGTCTACATCATAATGCATATGATGAACCGTTACCAAGAAGGCGCTAAATCTTTAAGAGTTAACCGTCGCTTCTAACACATTAACGCAGTTTATTTGCAGATAATTTCTACTTCCGTGTTCATAAATGATAAATACATACTTATCTTACTTCAACCATCTTATTGTTTTCCGATTATGCATATCTGTAATCAAGGCTTTGTATTTGGATGCACACGGTAATATCAGAACTAGATAACTAACTATCTATCTTTATATTGATATGTAAAGCAAAACCTTAGTACGTTTTTATAAAGAAGCGCGAGCGGATGAATGTGAAATATGACACAAGTTAAATAAATTCTCACAACATCTCATACATTGACCTGACTTCGTGGTAAGTCGCTTAAAGCACTTGTGTTACTGACGCCAGACAACAGAGGAATCACATATAGGAACATTCCGGACTACTTAAATACATATACTATCACATTACACAAATATCATCATATAAATATTTGCCCTGGGTTAGAATCGAACGTACCTTGGCACACACTATAGGATCACTACCATCGGCACCATCGGCGCCATCGGGCACGTCAAAGTATTGAAGAAGTGTTTTAAGAAACTATTTTTGTCTACAAATTGCACTAAAAATACATTATATTAATTAAACTAAATGTTATGTTGTTTGATTGACATACAGCATACTAAAATGAAGAGAATATTTATTGCCAATGGTCGTTGTTGAAGGAATCTACAAATTTAATGAATAATAGTCAAATTTGGCTACCAGGGGACCAACAGTTGTCATAAAACTGGCAGAGAAGAATTGCACCTCTCTCTGCATCTCCCGTAAGAGACCAGGAACCGACAGAAAGCGGTAATAGTATATTATATACATGGACTGAGAAGCTCCATTATTGAAGCAAAAATCGCGTACAAACGATCCTTTTGGCTATCCCTAGGGAAACCTGTGTCTGATGTTTTATGTTTGACATGACATAGCTCGTCAACATAGCAGCCATGAACTGCTTAATTAGGATAACAAAGATTTCTGTCTATAATTGCCAAGTTGGACAGGCGTGGTGGCAATCAGAAAACATCGCTTTGTAACGGGAATGCTGCGGTCTGATACCGGCCGCTTATTTACGGTGTCGGGTATACCACCATCTGTAGGTTGGATGATTATGAAGAGTTATAACCCTGTACCTATTCTACCTCACCATTGTTTACCTCTACCGATTAGCAGCGGTCGCGTGCTCCTATGTGTCACAAAGCCTGAGATGCAATATAATTATAAAGAAATCCTACTTATAGAAAACGGGATAATATGTACGGATGGATGGATTTTTATAATCCTTTCGTGCTGGCGTGGCTGTACAGAAATGGTAGAACTTTGGCGTAAACATAATTGATAAGCTAGGATAATACATAAAATACTTTTTATCTCGAAAACATCTTCCTGTAGAGATCTGGCAGAAAGCCAGATCTATTTTTTATCAAGAAATCGGCACAATCTTTTGCACAGTTTACATCTTCCTGGAATAATGAGAATTCCTTGGGGATGAGATATAAGGCAAAAATCTGGATATAGCCGCGGAAGTCAAGCTTGATTAATAAACAATACCATCATTGGTCGCTCTTTTTCTTTTATTCTATATGCAACTTCATGCGGTCGGCTTACGTTGAAAGAAAATAACTAATGCATTTAATTATCGCCTAAGACTCGATGTAGCTTCACTAGAAACCTAAACAACACGACATCTAAATCATGGGGACATCATTCTATTTTCTATAATAGTGTGTCATAATTCAAATGTGATCGCCATAAACGTGTCCACATTAAAAATAATGAACAAGTTGCACAACTAGAGAAGTCGTAAAACAAATTCTGTGAACTAATATGGCTATTGCTGGACTACGTCAGGAATATCGTGGTAATTAAATTATAAGCTTTGAGATAAGGTTAATATTGGGGGCGCATAGGGCTATCAACGCTGCAGCAAATCAAAGAAGTTGACTGACTGACATATCAACGCAGGGCCTAAACTGTAAGGGTTAGAAATTTGTATTTTTAGCAATTCTAATGAAATTCAGTACAAATGTTTTTCATTGAAAGGTTTAAAACACGCGTAAAATATTTTTTTGAAAATCTTCTCTAAAGGGCTGATCCCACCTGTACCAGTTGTCGTAAGAGGCGACTAAGGTACCAGAACCCCGACAGATGGCGGTATATCCATGCAAAAAAGTCAGCTCAAATGTACAGGGTAGGGATAGGCAGCAGGTTCCACGTCGCGAAAGCTGATTGCCAACACGCTTGCCTAGCGCGACAATTATGGGCAACATACAACATATTTCTTGGGGAGGCCTATGTCCAACATCAAACTTTTAATGGCTGGTATGATGATATGGCGATCCCTAAAGGAGGTAAAAGGGAGGTTGTCAAAGTTAGTATGAAACAACTTAACGCGGGTGAAACCGCGTGGCGTTGCTATTAAATAATAAATATATAACAAATTCTCACCCCATTTCATACATAGGTCTCTGACTGACTTCGAGATAAATAGTTGAATGCACTTAATGCACATCAGACAACAGAGGATTACAAATAACAATTAAATGTCCACTGGTGGACAAAGGCATCGCCAGGAATAGGGGATTTTTGCCCAAAATTGCCGCGCTGGGCAGGCGTAGTGGCAATCGCAGAGCCTAGTTTTACGACGGGAATGCTGCTACCCATCCCCGGCCTAATAAATTTGAGTTAAGAAATATTAAGTGGGTAAACCGCCATCAGTTCTGGTAACACAGTCGCCTCTTACAACATCTGGTACATGGAGAAGTATAATTCTATTCTGCTGACTTTAAGTTTGCGTCGGTAGCCGTATCTCGACTTAAATATAAATAATAATTACGGTGAAAGTACCTGTCAGTGTCTGGCCTCCGCCGTAGATCCATGTTTGGAGCCTACTACTTAGGGGCATTAAGTGTTGTTTCGGAGATTATGTTTATGCCTCCACTTTATTACGGATTTAAATCGATGTAAATAAGCTTTAAATTGATAATCTGATGACAGGATGAAAATATTGATATGGAGTTTTATACATTAAGTATAAGAACCGACAGACATTGATAAATAAGCTATATACCGACTGCAGCGCCATCTGCCATCTGATTTGTGAATCTAAATCATCTAGGCTCTTACTTAAATGCACTTATAAAAATTCAAATAAAACCAGTCAATTACTTGCAGTATTGATCAATAACTTGATACTTGCACTAATGCTACTGACTTTAGTTGCATCTGCCGGTTTGATTTGTGAACTGATGTAGCAATTATTGGATAATACAAAAGAATTCAGGATTCTAACACAACCAAAGCCTAAGCGAGATCTAGTATTAAGGACCGCACACAATTTTAATACTTGAAGACGGAATTCCAAGTTCTTTTTTAGTTTACTAAATTATAAAAATAATTCGGTCCATATCAATAAGTCTTTAAATAGCAACGTTTTAAAGCCGTTAAAAATTTAGTTTTATTATGATGTTAACGTATAAATATTTATTTATGCGTATATAAATTAGTATTTAATAATTCAAAATGGATTCAGTCTGATGCATTGCAAAATAGCGTGCTCATCAAAAATAATAATAAAAATCAATAGACTGCTCTCGCCGATTCCAACAAACTAATAAATTTACATGGGTGCAGCCTAGCACGTCATAAAAGTACTCGATCAATCACACATGTGAACTGTACATCGCTTTTCACGGTACTGTCGTAAATATCATATTATATGAACGACTGGTAGCGTGTGAAAAATTTATGACAAGACGCGCGTTGATATTTAAATCTTCTAGTTCATAGTACCCTTTTTAACCCGTTTTTTGGATGTGTGCGAACGTATTTTTGAAGGTTAGGATTCTCTCTTATACAATATCGAACACCAAAATGCAATAACTTGAATACTTTGAAATGGATAGAAAGTTTTTTTTTTTACTGTAATAAGTTGATTACTCATTGCTACGAAATTATCGTCGTGTAGAGACCATAAAGTTAACATAAACATTATTTAGAAAATTAGGTTTTGATAGTTGGCAGTACTAAAAAAAATTGAAAGTCTAGGAAACAAAACACGTTTTTGTGGATAACAGAACTAAAAGTAAATGGTAATAATAACCCTCAATAGATTAAAATTAAAAATAGTTCTTAAGATTAAAAAAATAATGTGCAGCAATATGAATAGTGAAAAAAATGCATATTTTCATCAAGTAGGTATCGTGTATATTTTCGTTAACACTCTCATCATATACGCCAAGATCCAATAATAACTGCGGTTAGGGCATTTAACAACTAGTAACGTCTACTTTACGATAGACCAGGAATAGAATGACATTTAAGTATGGCTACAAAGTGGGCTTGCACCCGTGAATAACTCTGTCAGTGTACGGGGTTATTGGCGGAACGGTTGCTAAAGTCTAAGCTTCAGTTCCCGTCTGAAGTGTTTAGAAGAATTCTTGACGAGCATCTGCGAGAGATTTATTAAGTTAATTATTGTTTTCTGTTTATGCCTACAAGGTCATCAGTTTTTGTATCAGATTTTGTTTTTGTATTCATATTTGACTTCTAGATAAGTCAAATTTTTATCATATAATTTTTTCATGGTTTGGATATGTAGAAAGGATGGGTGAAAGTAGAATGACTGAACAAATACATAGAACGGAAGCGAATGGAAGAGTTAATATAGGACGACCAAGGCGAACGTATCTTAACCAGGTAGAAGATGTATTAAAAAAGGGCCAGGTCAGAAGTACCAAGAATAAACGAGCGTATATGAAAGGACTAATGCGAGTAAGGGAAGCAAGATCGTAACAAGTAGAGATCCATAGTCTCTGACTACCCTGATGGGATACAGGCGTGATGTATGTATGTTTATTCCGAATAGCGATCAAACCCACAGTCTTTGGCGCGTAAGATAGATCACAACCATCTGCGCCATGGCATCCGTCAATAATTTGTACGAAAAGTAACTTTTATACAAATAATACATAATACAATATCAACGTCAACTTGGTTATTTACTGTCGAGTTTAATGTTCAAATAAGAATATTCATTGCATCTTTAATGCATAGAACCTTTTCAATGTAGTTTATTAACAAATTTATTAATAAGTTTCTTCTCACGTTCTAATGAATATCTATTATTGTTTGGGTCGGGCATTCACCTCTTTGTTATAAAAAGTAAGCAAGAACTAACAATATCCACAATTTCATATTACAAGACCTACTTTGTAACAAGCGACTGTCTTTCATAAATCTAAACGATAGCTTCTATCACTTCTGTAATAGAGTTCAGTTTTCTTTAAATTTGACATTCACAGCCTTATAGACCGCTCTTAGAAGGACATAGTAAGTGAACGTAGCAGTAATATTTCTTTGACAAATAAGACGTTTAATTATCTTAAACTATATAACATATAATGAAGTAATTATACTCGGAGATGCGTATTCTTCTCTTCGCCTTTACCAGCGGAGTAAAATAGTACCTCCCTTTGTATCACGTGTCGAAGGAGGCATCTGAGGTGCCTGATGGCGGTGTAGACATCCTTACTGTCGTAGTAAAAATGCAGGGCAGCAGCATCCTCGTTACGCTACGCACTGCGCTTGCCTAGGGAGGCAATTGCGAAGAGTAATCTTCAATTAATAATCACTCGAAAAATGCCTACGTCCAGCAGTGGACGTCCAACCTGATATGATGATTAAAGGTTGTCTGTTACGTTTTATGCAGAAACAACTAATTGAATTTAATTAAACTTTCTTATACATTAGAATGACTAACTAGAAATAGGAATATATATAGAAATAGTTCCAGAAATACGCGCGCAAACGAAACGCGGGTTGCTATTTTGCATCACTTTTAATCATCAACTTAAGATATAAACTAGTCTAACTCTCAAGTTGGATCCAATGGTGGCCAAAAAATACTAAAAGCGATTAGTAGTTTTTAAGTTCATGCCAGACCAACATCCTGACACCTAATTATATATGAAATACATCTATACTGATATTATAAAGCTGAAGAATTCTCAGGAACCGCTGGTCTGAGTTGAAAAAATATTTCAGTGTTGTATAGTCCATTTATATACCCCTAAAACTCACTATTGCACGCGAACCAAGTCGCGGACACGGCTAGTAACTTACAGCTTTAAATTGCGAATGTTTGTTGCATAGTCAGTATCTTAATCGTAATAAGATGGGGCCGAGTACATCTGTTGTGGCGTGACTTGATTCGCACCTGCTTCAATTACTCCACCTATTCTGAAGGGTAATTAAGTTTCACAACTTGACTAGTTGTAATGTTAGCTGTGAGGTACCGGTAGAGTAGAATAGTATCTCTTCTTGTACCAGAAGTCGTAAGAGGCGACTAAAGTACCAGAACAGATAGCGGTATATCCATTCGGAACAGTGTAGCTCACATAGATAGGGTGGGGATGGGCAGCAACATCCCCGTCACGAAAGCTACGTTTTGCGATTGCCAACACGCTTGCCCAGCGCGGCAATTATGGGCAAAACTCCCCCTTTCTTTGGGAGGTCTGTGTCTAGCCGTGGACTTCCATAGCTGTAAAGATTAGGAGTTGTAATGTAGAAATGTAGTTAAATAATGGGCCCGATGGCGCAGATGGTAGTGATCCTGTCTTGTGCACCAGGGGTCGTGGGTTCGATTCCCACCCAGAGCAAATATTTATATGATGATATTTGTGTTTGCTCTGTGTATGGGTGTAAAATATATGTATTTAAGTAGTATATTTGTGATTCCTCTGTTGTCTGGCATTCGTAACACAAGTGCTTTAAGCGACTTACCTCGGAGTCAGGTCAATGTATGAGATGTTGTGGGAATTTATTAAAAAGATTTTAACAAAAAATGTGAAAATAATGTTGATTGATTTAAATCGATGTAGATGTTAAATAAGTGACCACCACGCCAGCCGAGCTCGGCAATTATGAGCAAAAATCATTCTTGGGGAGGCCTACGTCCAACAGTAGACTTTTTATAGCTGATATGATAAAGATACATAGGAGAACTATTCAGTTTAATGTCTTTTCTATCAGCTGGTAATAACCGCATCAATGATAAATTATCTAGAATACTGCGTACACGGAATTACATTGTTATAAATAATATTGCATGCCAACCGTATCCAACAAAAGCAACGAGCAAAAAATCCGGAAAAAATTACTTGCGCTTTTCCTAATTTCCCATCGCCAGACGTCACGCTGCGGCGAGGTCATTGGACGGCCTTGTTCGTCGATTTTCGCGCGGTGTCGTCATAGTGCGGCCGACGTGCGCCCGCGCACGTAGTACGGTTAAAAGTATATCAATACATTGGTACTTTGTCATAGTGAAACACGAGTAGTGAGATTGTGAGTAGGAAGAGTCGCTAAGGTCGTCGACGGTACTGTGACACGGTACAAATATTGCTTATGACGGTGAATGTACGGGTGTTAGTGACGCGCTCGTATCGACAGGTCGCAAAACTCGCCTATCTTGTGACTTACGCCCCCGAGTTGTGATAAATCGACAACGCTCGGATATTGATTGGTTTTTTTTTCTGACGTCTTTCTGTTCGTCAATGAAGACGTGTCATAAATACTTTTAGATTCACCAACACCAAAGACCTATACCTTCTTTCTTTTTATCTTTTATACCTTCTTTCTTTTTATCTTTTATACATTCTTTCTATCGATTTTTTTACACAAATTTGATCGATCAATATTATGTGACGTTTATACGTTTGAATGGGTTTAAACAAATAATAACAATTTACTAGAGAAATTATTTATCGATCCTTAAGCTATTGAGCAGTATTATACATTTGTTGTTGTAGACGTTAGTTAAGAGTATACAGGTCGTAATGATCCTATCTTGTGCGCCAGGGACCGGTGGCTTGATATTATTTGTTGTCTATAAATATTTATATGATGAATAATTATGTTTGTTCAGTGTCTGGGTGTTATATATGTATTTAATTATTCTATTTGTAATTCCCCTGTAATATCATCAATGTATGAGTTGTGTGAACTTATTGATTTAATTGCCTAATTGTTGATATTGTGATGAGAGGGTTGCTAATGTTGCTTAATAAGTATATTTGATTTAATTTACGCAATATGACGATGAACAAGGTTTTGATGACGTCAAATTACCCAGTAATTATGCATGTCAAATTGGATTGCACTAAGTTTAGCTATTTTTCGGCTCAAGAAGGAGTGAAGCAGGTGACATTTCTAATGAGACCCCATTTCAATCAAATTTATATACTATGTGTAACTTGCAGTTGTAGTAGTAGTATGTAAATTGTACATCTTTCGGTTTCAGATAAAAGCGGCTTTGGCGTTCCCAAGAATAACAGACTTGTGACAAATATAAATCAGTATTTATCTAAACTTGACCTTAGTACGATGAATATAATATTCGAGGCCATATTGTTCATTATGTCATCTTCTATTTTCGTATCTGTTCTTACGATGAATTTAAACGGTCTATTATTTTTAATTACTTAATACTTAAGTGTGAAAATTTGAGAAAGATAATGTAAGTTCTTTCATTAGGCAGCAATAATAAATAATATTTATATATTATACAGTCATTTTCCTGCGACTTCGCTCGATTTTACACGACAGAGTATATCATAGTAGCCACAGCAAATCTACTTACTGGTGGACATAAGCCTCCCCAAAAAGGGGTAATTTATAATTGCCGCGCAAATGATGGCGATCGCATCGTCGGTGTCGTAAGAGGCGACTAAGGTACCAGAACCGAAGTTGGCGGTATATCCATCCGCTTATGTCCAGCAGTGGAATTCCAATTTAATATTATACACATTATTTTACTGTGCACTTTATACTTTTCTTTATTACCGCAAATGTGTACAAAATTTTGTGACAATCGGAATTGTAATTAAGTGTCAAAGATTAGCAAATATTTTAGCAATAGCAATATAACCAGGTGTTGTAAGAGTTGACTGAAGTATCAGAAACAACAGATGGCGGTATATCCATGCGAAATAGTAAAACTCAAGTGCACACGACCGGGACAAGCATCAGCATCCCCGTTGCGACTTCGCTTTTCTAAAATTAAAGGTAAAACCTCATGTCCAGCGTTGTATGGCTGCAATGATAATGATAACCATAATGAATATAGAAAGTATGAAATATTTATTGCGATATTGAGGACAAAGCGCAGATCTTTATCGACAATAAAATAAAACAATTGCTTGGACCGTATCGTCAGTTATAATTAAACGATTACGTTATGCCACCACGGCCTTTAATGGATGTCATATTTTATGGGCACTTACATCAATAGGCGACATCATAACACCGCATAATGGATTCACCTTAATAATTTTTCGTCTTGCCACATTTGTCTGCACATGATCGTATCGGGAATGTTGTTATCCGTAAAATAACTCAAGCTACTGACGAGTGGAAATGGAACACCATGGAGATTGGAAGACCGATGGTGCTGCAAAGTTCTGGAATGGAGACCAGGTACCAGCAAGCACAGTGTAGCACGCCCACTTACAAGGTGAACTTGATAACTTGCACAGAAACGCAGTATCCCATTGCATGCAGTCCGTATAGGAACATTCCTCGAAAACCTATTGGGAAGTCCTATGTCTAGTTTGACGTTTAATGGGTGATGAGGTTGTGATGATATTGGCCTTGAAGAAGAATCTATTCCATAAATCAATGCCTCTTCGAGGCCAATATCGTGAAACGGGTCCACGGGTGACACAGATAACTAAGAAGCCGATATATTACCGACGATAGTTCTAAAGAAAAGATATGTTTTCCATAGCGTCATTACGTCACGAGCAAGGACATGACCACATTGCGCCAGGATTTATTGGCGAGCTCGATGGCGTAGATGATAGTGATCCTATCATGTGCGTCATAGGTCGTGGGTTTGATTCCCACCCAGCACAAATATTTCTATGATGTTAAATGTTAAATAAATATTTTAAGTATAATGTTTGTTATCCCTTCTGATATTTGATGCCAGTAACACATGAGTTTTAATCGACTTATCGCGGAATTACGTCAATGCATGAGATGTATAAATTTATTTATTATTATTATAACACAATAGGAAATATTCGTTAAAAAAGATCGCAGTACGCGACCATTTTACTACACTTTATGCGTATGCACGTATTTGTTAGTACGTGTTTGTCGAAAGTCGTGAGGTACCAGCAGAGTAGAATAGTACCTCCTTTTGTACCAGGTGTCGTAAAAGGCGACTAAGGTACCAGAACCGACAGATAGCGAACCGTCGCGAAAGCTGCGCTCTGCGTTTACCACCTCGCTTACCCAGCGCGGCAATTATGGACAAATTCCCTCTTTCTTGGGGAGGTCTCTAACCAGCAGTGGACGTTTTACGGCTGATGTGATGGTGTGCTTGTAATTCAGGTATATAATAGATAAAGTTTTGCGGATTTTTTTGATAGAGCAGATATTTATGGGTGATTATTGATGGTTGACAATTGCTAGATTATTTGAATAACAGGCGACGTATTTTATGTTCAGTCTCACCTCGTGCCCGAGTACATTTGTAATGTCACTGCATTTGCCAAATGTCAGTGTTTAAAACATCGCATAACGCAACGACGTATAGTGTTTAGTAAAAACGTGGACGTCATACAAAAAGTCGCCTGTATTGGTACCTCATTCTCACCTGTTTGTTCAAACAAATAACAGTGTTCGTATTGCTGTGTTCTCGTTTGAAAGGTGGGACATGCAAGGAAGTTACTAGTACTGTGATATAATATTTTCAAGTCATACGTTTAGCAACATGCTAGTGATATCCTTGTGATAATATGAGCGTCTATAGGCTGCGATGACGCTCACCATCAAGCGGTCCGTACGCTTTTCTGCCGACCTGGGTCTCATATAAAAAAAACATAATTAATTTTATCATGATAGGGATAGGCTTCCCTAAAAGGCTTTTTTGACATTACTAAATCGGCAATCCAACTTACAGTTTAGTTAGTAAGCGTTACTGAAGGCTTTGTTATTACAAAGATATCAAGCGTTGCAAACATTGTAACCTGAAGATTTTATGTTACATTACCCAATAATTTGGGCCGAGGACGGGCCCGATGGCGCAGATGGTAGTGATCCTGTCTTGTGCACCAGGGGTCGTGGGTTCGATTCCCACCCAGAACAAATATTTATATGATGATATTTGTGTTTGCTCTGTGTATGGGTGTAAAATATATGTATTTAAGTAGTATATTTGTGATTCCTCTGTTGTCTGGCATTCGTAACACAAGTGCTTTAAGCGACTTACCACGGAGTCAGGTCAATGTATGAGATGTTGTGGGAATTTATTATTATTATTATTATAATTTACTGGAATACAGCAATACGAGCAATGTCTGGCGAAATAAATAGGTAAGATCCACGTAATCATGCAAACGACGTTTGTAAGCGATCTACTTCTGCTAAAAATGCAAGAGGTCTAGTTAGAGGTGGTTATATGGCCTGATTTTACCCATAATTGCCACGCTGAACAAGCAGAGCGTAGCTTTGCGACGGGAATCCTTTGCTGGATGATCTTTGGATTAATCTTATAAACAAACATACTATGTAGTTGCATAGAAGTTGAGAAATATATATGTACATTATATATTTATGCATCTGAGCAAAATAAACAAGCTTTGTATTCATCCTATATACTACGTATAATATATACACACCAGATAGCAAAATGATGAACAAACGTCATAAAATATTCAATTTCACTGCATCTCGTACTATTAAGTTCACTGTCCTTACATAGAAGAAAGATTTATATCCTACGTCTGATACGCGCTGTACTGAATTATGTTAACGATCAAGTTCACACATAGCTATTGGGTGTTTGACATGAGCAAGTGATTGACGGTGGAATGACTCATTTTGTGATCGGAAGACAAATTGCTATGTTATTAATTTGAGTACATTAAGAGGTTTGAGATAAAACAACATTGTACTGGTGGACTGTATCCTTCACCACTTCTGCTGGCCCGATACAAGACGTCTGGTGGGAGAAGTAAGGGCCAAGTGTATGATTGTAATATTTTTTTTGGGACGAACCTATTGCTTGACAACTCAGACGTCAATTCCAGCGCCACCGAAAAAAGATGGTGGGGCCTCTTATAGATGAGAGGTCCGATGCCCGTAATTATCCTGCAGCCGCGATCGCGCGTTAACATACGGTCACGCCCGCAAGGTCCGCGGGATGTAAGCGGGATCGCCCGAGGCGCCTCTAAAGGCTCGACCTAGGCTCGGGTGGCCATCGTTCGGGGTGAATTTAATTTTAAAATTCAGCAAAAGAGGACGGGCAGAGTGAGCCCGGCAGCTCTAGGGCTGTCGGTTATCGCTCGTAGGGGCAGGGACTGCACGCGTTCGCCGGCGAGCGCGGTGTTCTGCTCTATTATAAGAATGCATGTGCAGTGTTAGTGATTATAATATCATGAGTACTCAATAAGAAGAGAATATCTCTCACTGCTTTTACACTAAGTTGGACAAATTAAAATCGACATTTTGTAAACAAATAAAATCTTTGTTAGTTGTCATTTCTAATACGCTAAGTTTTATATAGACATAGTATTTGTCAAATGTTACTTATGACTTGAAATATATATTTGTATTTGCAACGGATAAATCCTTAAACTTATAATAAAATATTTTATTCCTAAATATTAATTCCTAATCGAAAGCCACATTATCATATAGTAGACGGTGAAATTGCGGAGCGCTGCTGATTTTCTAATAAAGTTAGTTAATTGCCAAAATTATCTTCATATATGTCCCTAATTGCTGAGGCTGGTGTTATACTTACAAGAAATAAATTTAATATTAGTATTTTTATTGATATATCGATACATCTTATTATCGATATGAATCTCTCTACTATGAATACTTTATTTGCTTTATGTGTAACAAAAATTGTTATTACTCGTACTTTTTCAATAAACTTATTATTAATATATGAAAAATATAAAGTCGTGGGGTACCGGTAGAGAAGAATAGTAGCTCCCCCTGTACCAGGTATTGTAAGAGACGACTCAGCTACCAGATCAGATGGCTGTAATCCACCCGAAGCTATGTAGTTCAAATACAAAAAGGTACTGATGGGCGGCAGCATTTCTGTCACTATCACTACGCTTTGCAATTGCTACCAAAATTACCCAGCGCAGCAATTATGGGCAAATTCCCCCTTCCTTGGGGAGGTTTGTGTCCAGCTGTGGACGTTTTACGGCTACTATGATGATAACTCAAAAATTTTTATTTAATATCCCAATGTATAAAAATTACGTATCACATTATTTGGCCGGAATAAACTTCTACTGAAACAATTTTAAATAAATTTTAGCTTACTGTGTACGGTTTATTCATCTTAAGAGAGGTTAGTTCATGTCTCATTTTGTAGTCGGAATGTTTTTTCATGATCCAAACGGGGATTATGAAGACAGGACAACGTCTTTCGGGTCAGCTGGGTAAATATAGAGTAATTTTCTTAATCTGTTCAATAACGAACTAGCATGTTGTACAATCTACGTCAGGATCTAGATAAAAACAAATGACATATCAATAAAATTCAAACTTCAATAAGAAAAGGTAAAATATGAATCTAATCCAATAATGCTACATACACAGTTTTAAAGTAGCACTGACGTGTAGACGTTTCAGGTTCTATTTTCAATAAAGAGTTAATTTTAAATGCTCTTACAGACACCCTTGACAGTCACCCTTCTGAAAAATATTCTATGCAATTAAACATGCCTAATAATAGAATTATTCCATTTTCCTTTTCTATTGTTTGTACCAATATATTTGTTATTTCAATAACCTAAATTCCCGAAACAGCCAGTACAAATAATATTTTTTCTTTATCATTTCAGATATGGATACCACCTGATAATTATATACAAAACAAAAGAATCAAAGGAAAAACAAACAAATCTAGGTCAACACGATTAGGAAATAGAAACATGCTATGTTTAAAACAATAGAGGCCCGTCACCTGTCTATTTACATATAATATTAGGTACTAACAGAACCGACAGATGTCGTCCTGTCTCAAGTATACCTATGTTTTATATAAAAAAAATATTGCGACTTTAATTTAAGATATAAAGTATCCTATCTCTCAAGTTGGTTCAAACTTGTACACGGTAAGAAAATTTTTTATTATTATTAAAAGTAGTTAAGTAAGTTTAAAGTAGTTTAAAAGTTTATCGCAGACAAATATGTAATTTTACATGCAAAATACTTTAAATCAAAGAAATATGAATTAAATTAATAGTTCCAATAAGGAATTCATTATATACATAATCATAGATATTACAGACGACGTGCTGACTCAAGGGATCCTAAATGTCGTCTAACACATAGATAATTTAATTAGGCCCACCTTTAACTAGTGTGTCGGCACTAGACGAGTCTAAGACTAAATTTCTACTTTTATATAGACATTGAAATAAAAACAATAATTATTTTTGAAAACTAATTACTTTTAACTGGTAATATGTATTAATATCATCATCATTATTATAGCAGCTATCGAATGCCCACTGCTGTCCACAGGCCTCCGTCCCCCATAATGGGGGAATTTTGCCCTTAATTTCTGCGCTGGGCCAGCGTGTTGGCCAGTTGGCTAGTATATATATATATTATTTTCTTATACACACATACATATACATGTATGTGTGTATAAGAAAATAAATTGACTTTTTCACTCTGCTTTAACATTCATTTTTGAACCACTTAATACGCGCGAGTATCAAGAACAGCTACGCTGACAGATTCTTTCGCCCTAACTGCCTTTCCGCTCATATATTTTACAGCTTGCAATTTATTTTATAACATCTATTTTTATAGTATGACAGTAGCTTATTGGCTCTATAATGTGCTGTCGATTAAACTTTATTAAAAAAGGTCTTATAAAAGTAGTTTTTTTATAGAGTACGAATGGAAAAGCACGTCATAATTTTTTTACGGTTTTCAAGTCTATATTGATGTCTGATTTTAGCGGTTCACAAATATAGATAAGTTGTGGATTCATCTTTTCCATAGATTTAGATTTCGTGTTGAAAATTTGATGGGTCGTTACATTTTGATAAACACAACTAGTTTCTTATAATTGTTGCAATATTTGACGATCCTGATGACGCAGATGGTAGTGATCTAATTTTGTCGCACAAAGTCGTGGGTTCGAAATATTTGTTTTGGGTTATTATATGAATTTTATTATATAATTACATTTGTGTTTTTTCTGTTGTCTCATATCCGTAACACTTGTTTTAAACTATTTATCTCGGAGTCAGGTTACCATATAAGATGTGTGAATTTATTATTATTAAATAGTAATTGTAAATGATAAATGAAATTGGGATTACTATTTCTTTACAGGCGCAACCAGCCGTTCAAACCCCTGAATATGCATGTTTTTTTACGATCGCCATAAAGTATCATGTCAAAGACTAAATAGACAGTATTGCCGCGTCGGAGGAGCGTGGCGTATGACTCGTCACGAATGGCGATTTCTTGGGAACCAACATTTTAGTATTTCAGGGTCAAGCAGGGAGCGGTGGATCGTCACGTGCTGATAACATTCATTCAACTGAAACAATCGCTCTAAATAAACGAACGACGATCGGAGTGGCCATTTTTAAATAACACTTTTTGTTATTAGACCAGGTCGAGAAACAAGCCCGCAGTCCGCGTGATTCTCCCAAAATATTTACATCATTCTATTGTGTACAGGTGGACGATCTATGTTTGACGATGATGATAAAGATAAATTGAATATTTTGAAAATGAACATCTCTTTAAACGCAATGTCAGCATTCAAAACAATTGAATTTAATAATAATTATAAATTCCCACCACATCTCATACATAGAACTGACTTCGTGGTAAGTCGCTTAAAGCCCTTGTGTTACGGAAGCCAGGCGACAGAGGAATTACAAATATACTACTTAAATACATATATGTAACACCCAGACACAGAAAAAACACAAATATCATCATATAAATATTTGCTTTGGGTGGGAATCGAACTCACGACTCTTGACGCACAAGATAGGATCACTACCATCTGCGCCAACGGTCCCTTCGAATTTAGATAATTCTTGGTATTTATCAAAACAATACGCTTATCTTAATTGATTTTTTGACGCGCTAAAGGTCATTTATAATAGCGCCAGACGTTCGATAATGTTAATAAGTCAAACGATTTAAAGTCAGTCAAATAACTGCGATAAAAAATATGTTCGGAAACAATTAAAATATATTTACGCTAAAATACTTCGGTACTGTTATAAAATTTTGTATTGAACGTTCGTTAGGGATGAGATATAAAGAAAAAAACTTTGCGAAAAAGTCGAGGGCGGAAAGCTCATAATTAAAAAAGGTAAGTTAACATTTTGTATTCCATATTATATACAGATCACAAATTAAAGTAATTATTGTTTTTTTGCATTAATTAATATACTTAGATAAATCAGTTCCTTGAAATGTATGTACACGCATAACTAGAATGAGCTGGACCAATTAGTATGCTTATTTTTTAGTTATATTTGTAATTGACAGGATCAGGTGTGTACGGGATCGGAAAAATAGATCGTATTGTTTGTATGTAGGTAGATTTATTAAGCAAAGACCCAAGACCGGGCCGAAAAGTCACACGCCAATGGGATTAAAAGAATAACATTTTGCTAAGTAGGTCCAGGGCAAAGTAAGGAAGGGCAGCTAGTATGTACATAGCTTAAGACTTCCCTTACAGGACAAGGTCTAAAAAAGATAATTTTTCATGATTCCTGTTAATAAAGAATGAAATAATTTTTTTTCGCAGAAAACAGACATGTCCCATTTTGTCAAAGTTATTACAAAATAAATAAATAAATTGTTTTGACTAAATATGATTATTAATGTAATATTTTATGTAAACATTGTGTTATAGTAACATAAAACATCAATCTTAAATACAGCAACATAAAAAAAACATCACCGTTCGGCAAATCTAAACCTTTGATCACGTCAAAGATACCAACTTTCACTCCGGATAAAACAATTTTAATAGGTAAAATCCGTGCAATCAACACAATTAGGAGTCGTCGGCCATGACGGCCGCCATCTTGTGGGGTCTCCCGTCAAATTAATCCCTTGCTGTCAAACACCTGTCAAGGGGGCAGCAACAATTTGACTTGACCGATCTGATTAGCATTGCGACGGGATTTTTTCTTTTGTTCTTTCGGCTTGTTTGTTTTTAATTGATGTTTTGTTTATGGTTGGCCAGAGTGGTGTGAGATTAACGCGTGTATTTTAATGATGCGCATAGAATACACATGTTCTATGTGTATTCATAAAAACAAATGAAAGACAACTACGTTTTCTCTAAATATTATCCTTAAGAAACTCTGTGACAGTTAAACTATGCAAAAGTATCGATTCCTTAGAGAAAATGGGAACTTGTTATCGGGGTAAAAAGAAGCTAACGTTTTATTCCAAATTATCAATCTTCATGCCACATCTGTTTCAGGCTTTCAGGCGTGAAAGAGCAATTAATATACATCCATAGATCTATAAACTTTCGCATTTGCAAAATGGGAATAGGAATAGGGATGTAAAGTGAAGTAAAAAATTACAAGCGAAATGTAACGCAATTGATTCACCTTTTGTAAACTTCACAACAAATCAATGCGAGCATGTTTATGCGTTTTTACAATGTGATATTATTGTGAATAAGATATAAATCGACCATAGGGGTCCCTATTGATGTTCAATATTGATGCTATCGGGAACATCTTAATTGAATTATATCTACATAAATATGAGATTGCAATAATTTCAATCGTGTTTTTATTTGTCGGTAGTTGATACATGATGTATTTTGTATTAACCACGAAGGCGCTAGCTATAAATGCAGCAATAAATCATTTTGACATAAGGTAGACCTCATACAACGTTCGTCTGCATTGGAACATCATTCTCACCTATTTCTACGACCAAAAAGCCGTGTTGCAGTTTGAAGGATGCGAGAGGCAGTGAAATTACTGGATAATGTGACGTTTATATTTTCAAGTTACAAGGTCGGCAGCGCGGCTACAGCGACGCTTGCTATCACGAGGACTGTGTTTTTTTGTCGATCTGATCTAATAAAATAATAATAATTCTACTAGCCGTAGTCTACTGATTTGCTTAAGGAAACCCTTTGATGTATTTTTGAGAAGACCTGTAACCAGCTGAGCGCATTCTGTGTGTGTTATGACTTCGGTACAAAAGAATCTACTAGCACAAAATGTCCAATCGTTAACAAGATACGAGAATAAATTACAACAAGCTTATTGATAAAGCCCGCGCGAATTAATATTTATCGATGTTTTATTATTTATTTATACGATACCTTTCCCGCGGTTTCTCTTGTTTATCGCTCCGGTTCGTGTTTGTGTAGACTTAGTTTTATGTGACGCGGAGATTTGCTTTCGCTGCATGATCTTGATAATTGTATTTATATTTTAAGTTAATTGTATTTATAAGTGCTTTATTATACACTGATAAAAACAAGGGAAGTAATTTTTCTTATTCAATTAAGGTTAGCATTTTAATGAGTTTACTGTGGTTGATTTACTTGGAAATATCAAATACAATCTTGATTTAAAAAATATATTATTTGAAGGAGCTTGACTAAATAATAAATTGCCTACCGACATCTACATTAATATCATCGTTACAGCCAATGGAAGTCCGCTGCTAGACATTGGCCTCCCCAAGATACGGGGTATTTTGCCCTTAATTGCCGCGCTGGGCAAGCGAGTTGGCAATCGCAGAGTGCAGCTTTCGCGACGGGGATGCTGCTGCCCATCCCCACCCTGTGCATTTAAGCTACTGTTTCAAATGGATATACCACCATCTGTCGGTTCTGGTACCTTAGTCGCCATTTACGACGTACGAGGTACTATTCTACTCTGCCGGTGTATAAATATTAATGTTATAAAGAAGAAAGACTTAAACTATGAGTATGCAAACAGGATTTGTAGTTTTGTACGTTTGTAACAAATAGGTTCACAAATTAATTGAACTGATTTCGAAAACTCTTTCATATATATTCATATAGAAAACTAGCTGTGCCCGCGACTTCGTCCGCGTGGAATAGTTTTTTGGGTACCATACCTATTTACTTCAAATTATATAAACTTTGAATGTCACGTTAATTTATATCGAATCAATGGCCTGAAAAATAAGTTTTAAGTTTCTAGCTCTAAAAATAGCGATCCATGCAAACAACTTTTCATCCCCCCTTGCAACCCCTTACAACCCTTATTTCGAGTTCAAAAATAGCCTATGTCCTTTCTTAAGGTCTAAAGATTGTCTATGCCAGATTTCATCAAAATCGGTTGGTAAAGGTTGAAAAAAGAGGTTTAACCGGGAAAGCGTAACAGACAGACAGACAGACAGACAGAGTTACTTTCGCATTTATAATATTAGTAGGGATTACATTATGAGCAAGTGATATAGGTAACATATTATATCCTCATATTGTTTCGGGAAGGGAAATTGCCTGGGTAAAACCTTAAAACTTATTATAAACCCTTATAAACCTATAAACTTTAAAACTTATTATATACTAGCTCTGCAGAGCAGAGCTAGTATATAATATATAATAAGAATTAGAAGATATAATAAGAATTTCACTCTATCCATTGGGAGTATTTCTCAAATTATCACTCCGCAAGTGGCAACAATCGTTTTATTGATTTATATGAGTATTGATGTCTTGGATATCGATTCAATGTGATTAGATGTTAATTAGGTACTAACAACACTAAACTGTACTCTCAAATTTTGTTATCATCACTCTTTGCCATTGGCACTTCGCTCACACAAATTTAAAGAAGTGAAAACAAAAGATTAATGTAATTCTCACAGGAATCAAGTCTGAGCGTTCTCCGCATTCTGATAAGATAAAACACTTAATTTTTAAATATAATTCTTACAAAAACCTAATGTCTTAAAGTGAACAAAAATCAACACAGTTTACTCGATTCAAGCGTTAAATCCGTGCCGTGAAATAACTATGAATAATATGGAAGCAAAAAATAAACGTACCGAATCATATTTAATCATTTTTTGCCACAAAATCAGGCGGCAACAAAACAGTTTCCGTAAGATCTTTACGTTTCGATTGATCGATCAATTACATTTGTGTCCTTGTCATTTGTGAGGCGGCAGAAAGGGATATTGAAGTCGATATCGTGTTGTGTTTTGATTTCTATAGAATTACGTCAACCACTTTAGATTTGTATACCTACACTAAATCAATAATTGTAAAAGACTAGGTATTTAGATTAGATTTTTAATAAGGTAAAATATAGTAATAGGTATGTAGTATGACGGGTGCGATAGCGCAGATGGTAGTAATCCTGTGCGCCAAAGGTGGGTTTGATTCCCACCCAGAGCAAATATTTATGTTTGTTCTATGTCTGGGTGTTAAATATATGTATTTAAGTAGTATATTTGAGAATCCTCTGACGTCCGTAACACAAGTGCTATAAGCGACTTACCACGGAGTTAGGTCAATGCATGAAATGTTGTGGGAATTTTTGTTATTCTATTGTATGTATGGTGTGAGTCTGAGAGATGGAATAAAGAATAGTGTAATAAGAGGTCGATGTTGTGTGAGAGATGATGTTTTGACAACAATAGATAAAGGGATGCTGAGTTGGTTAAGATTTCTGAAAAGGGTGGATGAAAGTAGAATGACTGCACAAATATATATGCGAACATACCTTCATCAGGTAGAATGGGTCCTATAGAAGGGCCAGGTCAGTACCAAGAATAAACGAGCTTACGCAAAACTAATGCGAGATAAAAAAAAGCGAGAGAGATATGCCAATATCGTAGAAAGTGGAGATTCATAGTCTTTGCATATCCCAAAGGGAAACAGGCGTGATGTATGTATGTAAATGCAGGACAGAAATGTATTTGTATATAGGTCTACAAAAAGAAAATAGAGTATCAATTCAATTCCTTATAGAAAAACCTTTAAGCAAAGAACTCATTCCATATATGAAGTAATGAATATTAAAGACCTTCAAGTAGGACAGTGAAAACTGTTTGTGAAAACCGACCTTTGTAACTTGTAAGAAATAACTATGTACTGAACGAAGTACATAACGCAAATTTCGACAAACACGCATGTAGTGTGTGTAAAGGAAACATCTATTGTATTTAATAAAACATTGTTTTTTTGCGTTGACACAAAAACATTTCAAATTTATAAATAACTCGGTCAGCTAAACAAGGGTATGGTAAGCGTCTTCATAGACGCTGGTGTTACCTCAAGGATAACACTAGTGCTGCTATGTACCGTTACCCAGTAATTTCAGTGCCTCGTTCCTGAGTAACTCTGTAATGTACTTCTTTAAAGGAACTGATATTGGCACATAAAAAACTAGAGTTTGTGGAGTAGAAAGAAAATTTGGTTACATGTTGCAATTACGTCCCATGTCTATCTCGTCTCAAGTATCTTTTTATCACATCAGCCATAGTAAGACTGTTGGACATAGGCCTCTCTGTTGGGCGGGTTGGCGGTAATCGCAGAGCGCAGCTTCGCGACGGAGATACTGCTGCCCATCCTCACCCAGTGCATTTGAGCTACACTGTCTCGGATGGATATACCGCCATATATCGGTTCTGGTACTTTAGTCGCCTCTTACGACACCTGGTACAGAGGGAGGTACTATGCTATTTCATCAGTACCCCACGGTTTAATGTATCTGTTTTTACTGTATGATTTAATTTTATTTATGCTAGTGCAATATATATACTTAATTATATACTTATATGCTTTTATTTAAGTCGTGTAAACGAAATCAACATACCTTTATCTATCTATCTATTCCTTTCGTTTTGGACGCATTCACTCTCACACTAATGAAGGTACGATTATTTTACACGTTATCTATATATATATATATATAAAGAGAAGCTGACTGATATATCAAAGCACGGCCTTAGCTATAAGGGTTGGAAATTTTAAATTTTGCACGGGTATTCCGTTTGAAATGTAAGGGATTATTAAGAAAGGATTTTTTAAATGTATCCTCTAAGGTGGTAAAATCAAGGTGCAAAGTTAGTTAGAAACTTTTCTGATTCTGAAATTATTTAAATGGCGTTCAGTATAAAGGTTCTTTATTGAAAGTTCATGACTTTCGATAAAGAACCTTTATACTGAGACACGTAAAATTTAATTTCGAAAACAATTTCTTACAGGTATAAAAGGGGGGGAGGGGTGCAAAGTTAGTAGGAAGATTCTACTATTAAACACAAGTGGAAACGCGAGGGAATGCTAGTATGTAATAAAATACATTTTTAACAGCTTTGAAACGCGGTTCATTTAACTTTTTTCATTTTCTTAAGATTGTCAAAAATCTATTGACGTCTATTTTACGATTAGTGAACGCAAAGAGCGTACTCATTACTGCGTGCAAAATACTCCGTTAATATTTAATTCAGATACAACTACACAGCAATAAAACTTTTAAATAGAACAAAAAATAAATCAGAAACGTAATCATATTTAAAAAAAAGTGTTGTACACATTCGGTGGAAGTGACATACCGACAGACGTTCACGGGTGTATTATGTTATAACAAGTTATTATAACTGTCCTGAACACCTATTAACGGGGTTGAGACGACCTGGCGCTGGCAGGGCTCGCGCGAGTCCGACCATACATGTCAATTCCGTACAATAAATTTGTTCACACACAACATTTCATTGACCCTGACTCCGTGGTAAGCACTTGGACATCAGCCAATAGAGGAATCCTGTGAAAAATATTGCCCTGTGTGGAAATCGAACCCATGACTTTTATCGCATAATATAATATAACCACTATTTACGCCAACATAAGTAAATAAATAATAAATTCATACAACATCTCATTTGTTGACCTGTTACGGATATTAGACAGCAGAGGAATCACAAATTTAATACTTGAATACATATTTTTACAAACAACCATTGGATAATCACACAAATATTTGTCCTGGGCGGGGACCGTGCCCACGACCCCTGGTGCATAAAATAGGACCACCACCTTCTACGCCAACAGGCCCGCCATAATAATATATTTAAAATCAACTTAATTTCTTTTACCATGTAATAAGTTTCTTTATCTACACTATTGTTGTAAAGCAAAATGATTTTGTATGTACGTATGTAACGAATTAACTTTAAAACTACAGGGCTTTCAAATATAATTTCACCATTCATTATATCATAATCATACCAGCCATTGGAAGAAAGGAGGTTTTTTACCATAATTTCCGCGCTGGGCAAGCTTGTTTTAGTAAACGCAGAGCACAGCTTTCGCGACGGCGATACTGTTGTCCATCCCCACCGAGTGCATTTGAGCTGCACTGTTTCAGATGGATATACCGCCATCTGTCTGGTGCAGTGGGAGGTACTATTATACTCTACTACCTATTCCACCTGCCCACGGCAGATTAGAATAATATGCACGGCATTCAAATACAAATTCGGAATACAAATCTATATCTATTCCAAGTAGCACGGGCTATGTTTTATTAAAAAGAATCAAGGATTGCTAATCTAAATTGGACTTATGTAAGCATGATATATTTTTGTACGTTTGTAAAGAATAAACTCAAAAATAACTGGACCTATTTTAATAACGCTTTCGCCAATGGAAAGTTAAATTATCAACAATTAACATAACTCACGAGTAAAGGAATGATGATGCGAGTAAAACCGCGGTAAGCTGAAAGTTTATGATAAAACTGCTTTTTGAACGGCTTTAAAATGCAGTTAACTAACCTTTTTATATTTTTTCGCCTGGTACCTCAACCAACGTGGTCTAGTACATTTTTATGCTGAGGTAACTGTTTCACGGTGGGGTACCGGTAGAGTAGAATAGTACCTCCCCTGTACCAGGTGAGGTACCAGTGACACATGGCGGTATATCCATTGGAAACAGTGTAGCGCAAATGCACTGGGCGGGAATGGCCAGCAGTATGGAGATACTGCGGATATCTCGAATGTTTCGCCCTGCGATTGCCAACACGCTTGCCCACGCTTTTTATTGGGCGGGTAAAATAAAATAAGCTGTCAAAGAGTTGCAGATTGAACGACAGCCTCAAAGAGTTTTATATTAAACATATTTTAAAATAAGAATATATAGTAACTATATATATAAAAGGAGTCAAAATTGATATCCAGGCTATGATCTAGCAGTGGAATGCCAATGGATTATAGTTAGTATGATGTTAAGGTCCACATGCAGACACTGGGGAACCCTAAGATCATTTTATCGGAACCATTATCTCGGTAATGGACCGCGGCGGCTACCCCGTAAATTGTGTGTATCTACATCTTAATAAATAAAGATTTTTCTATAAAGATCCTAGAAGATATTTCGAATATTTATGCCCGCCTCGCCTCTCTTTGTGACACTTATCAGATGTTGAGTGCGTATCGTTTCTCGCTTGAACTCGTCACACCTTTGACACGGGCTGAGATTGACGTCACGGGTTCTCGTTATCTATCATCATCGTTATATCAGCCATTGGAATAATAATAATTCCCACTACATCTCATACATTGACCTGACTCCATAATAAATACTAGCTGTAAACTTTAAATGTCATGTTTATTTATATCGAATCAATGGCCTGAAAAATAAGTTTCAAGATTCTATCTCTAAAAATAGCGATACTTACATTATTTCGAATTAAAAATAGCCTATGTTCTCTCTGGGAGTCTAAAGATATTGTCTGTGCCAAATTTTATCAAAATCAGTTTAGGAGTTTAAGCGGGAAAGCGTAACAGACAGACAGACAGAGTTACTTTCGTATTTATAATATTAGTAGGGATTGGTAGGGATAAGTATTATATATATGATTTCTCTGTTGTCTGATGTGCAAGTGCTTTAAGCGACTCATCACTGATTCAGGTCATGTATGAGATGTTGTGTGGATTTGTTTATTAACATATTGATATTTAATATGGCATGTATTCATTTAATTTATAGCGTTAGATTCTACTCAGTTTTATGTTAACATTAGGTATTCATATTCAAGGAGCATTTTAAACCTTATCTGTTAATAAATAAGGTTTATTTCTAATCCTCGTGCATTTTCTCCGCTATAATTATGGCCCGTTATGAGTAAATCCTTTAATAAATTCATAATTATACACATTGGAACGAAACAGGCTTAAGTAATAATAAAATTTATTTACTGAAGTGACTCGAAGAGTTAAGTCCGTAAAGTAAGTATTATATGGTTTAACTGAACAGAGTAGAATGGTACCTCTACCTACTGGTGGCATATGTGGCGACTGAGGTGCAGAAAACGACAGATGGCGGTGTAGCTCAAATGGGTTTTCGTCGCAAAGCAAAGCTCTGCGATTATCACCTAGTCTACTTATCTCAGCATTAAGTGCAAATTTTCCCCTTTCTTATAGGAGGCTTGTAGGAGGCTCTATATGCAGGAGACGTACTATAGCTGCTAAGATAATGATGATTAAATTCACACAATATCTCATGTTTCGTGAATTTTATAATACATATACATAATGATGAAGATAAAGCAAATTTAAAAATATATTAAGTAAAAAGATATATGTAACTAGTTCTAGTAACAATAAAACAAATATTTAGATCTTAATGGATCATGCAATAAGAAAACTGTGTATTTGAGAAATATATACAACAACTATAAGAACAAATAGGTATCACAGATACAAGTGACTCCAAAATAATCTCAGGCGAACTTCATACGATGAAAACCTTGAATTACGAATATTTTAGACAGACAATCTACGAATAAAAAAAACACAACACACTTCTAGGGTTGAACTCCGCTTTGATCTGTAGATGAAAACAAAATTGTTATACGGAACAATAAAAAGATTTATATGTCTGCTCATCTGCTGCTATTATTAAGTCGTTTGTTGCTAGCTCACTGTCCGCGGGGAATTCTTCATATCGTGTCCCGCGGGATCTTTTTATATGCATTTCCGTAAGTATCAAGCTATAGTCTAAAAAGATAATATATTTGATTGTTTGGTACGAGTTTACTCAAAATATAGTCGACTAATCTAAAAATTATTTTTTTATTAGACCAAATCGAGGAACAAACATCCAGTCCGCGTGTTACTGCAGCCTGTAGACGCTCGTAATATCACAAGGATATCACTTACGCGTTGCCAGCCTTGTGATTTGAAGATATTATGCCATTATGCCATTTTTCACCATTAAGACGCTATATATTCATTCATCTTATTGTGCGTTTGTAACGAATAAACTCTAAAACTACTCGACTGATTGTAAAACTTATTTTACAGATGTAAAGTTACATTATTATTAAATAATATGATTTTTATTTTATTTATGTATTCAGGTGGCAACGGGAACCACCCTGGTGAAACCGCAGGGTTCTGCTTGTCTTCGAAAAGTGTTGGATGTATTTTTGTTTATATAAAAAAAAAACATCCAAAACTTTATCTACGAAATGTATTTCATCGTTCATCTAAATCTTTCATTAATTGTCATATTTTCTTAAATATATAAAACTTACGATTTTGTACATTTTAAGATAGTAAAAGGTACGCTCTAGGTAAAGGGAAACTCCCTTTACCTCTGAAGTGCCATTACAATTAATACCACAATTAAAACTAAATAATAATAATAAGGAATGCTTAATTTCATTATAGGCTTACTTTATTTTATTTAAGTACATACACAAACCGGTTAGTTAGGTACAGGAACAGAAATTGCGCCGGCAGGCGCGCGCCGGCGGCGTTTGCGCCGATTGTTTTAGCGCGTAATGTAAATACTCGCACTCGATTTAGTTATTTGACGGAAGTGTATCGGCAATCAACACCGCACACTTACTGCTGGCAAGACGTGTTTATATTTTAAGTGATAATAGACTTTTTATTTGGCGAGTAAACGCGTGATGTGGATTATTATTAGTCTTCCGTTTTCTAAAATAATAACTATTACATTGAAATATAAGTATAAGTAATTCTGAATGAGGTAGACCTCATACAAAGGTCGACTGCATTGGTACCTCATTTTTACTCATCCCTACCGTCAAATAGCCGTGCTGCGTTCCGATTTCAGGGGTGCAAGAGACAGTGAAATTATTAGAGGTAATGTGTGACATAATATCTTTAAGTCATGAGGTTGGCAACACATTTTTGATATCTTTGTGATATTCTGAGAGTCTATAGGCTAGGATGTTCTCGCGGACTATGTGCTTGTTTGTCGATATATCGTATAATAGTAAAAAGAGGGCGTGAGGTACCAGCAAAGTAGAATAGTACCTCCCCCTGTACCAGGTGTCGTAAGAGGCGGCTGAGGTACCAGAACCGACAATGGCGGCATATCCATCCATCTCATCATCAGACACTGTAGTTCAAATGCATAGGGTGGGGATGGGCAGCAGCATCCCCGTCGCGAAAGTTGCGCTCTGCGATTGCCAACACGCTTGCCCAGCGCGGCAATTATGAGCAAAATCCCCCCTTTTTTGGGGAGTTCTATGTCCAGGAGTAGATTTCCAATGGCTGGTATGATAAGTAAAAAAAGACATATTCGTATTTTACCGCAGGGCATTGTCTGAAGTCGGTCGCGAATGTGCATTTGGACTCCAGTGTTACCACAATTAACACATATAACACGCCCTCCCACAACATCTAACGGGTTTAGTCAGATAATTTTATCTTTACTACCATCGGCTAAGGAATTACAATAGCCACGTATCCAATATTAATGATTCTATTAAAGATATTATAGCAGATATATTTATCTTATGTTTCGTGCTGATTAAGCCTTTGGGCGAATTGTGAGGTCTAGATTAATAATAAACAGTGCAAATATATAAATAAACAGAACTCAAGGAAGCAATAGTTGGAACTGTTGGTCGCCCGGAGGTCGAATATCGACCGTAAATTAGTGAATTTTTATGTTCGACGTTAATGATTGTGTAGTATTGAAAGTATGATCTATAACACTAAAGACAATATAATCACTATAGCCAAAAGACAATTAATGTTTACCTAATTTGAATATCTTACGTTTTATAGTGCATTTTAAATAAAATAATGTATTTCTTTCTTTTCCACAATAACTTTAATTGTTTGAAATGTCATGTTTATCCAATTGAGCAATTTCCTTAATAAGGGATACTAAGATTATTTATTTACAAAATATGTATATTTTAATATGCACATAACTCATTTAGTATTTAACTGCAATAACATATTATCGGAACTTTTATGTGATAAATACCACTTTAAATATTACGACATATTACGTTTATAATTTAATTCAAAAGAAGCGGATTAACGGCCGATAAATAGAAAGCAATTGGAGTCTCGCCGTCTCACTCGCGCTCACCACGCCTTATAACAAAAACGTCATTTTCTTATATCTGCGTCCTTTTCTATTGATTCATTACCACCACTGGTGCACAATAGTTAAACAAATGAAGTCTACGTGACTATTACAATAAACTCTGAAGCGATTCAATTTTAATATAGTAAAAGCCGGCAGTTAGCCGTGTGTTAACATCCACAATTAATTTACTAATTATTTAATTTAGCGCCTGCGCGGTTTATATTAGAGGCACGTGTTACGTGCGCAGGAACTTTGTAGGGCGACTATACCTGGTTGATACTTGGACCATAATTTTATAGTTTTTCGAAACTAAGTTTTTCTCGAGTAACTTGATCAGGTGCCGCGCATATTTTAATAAAAATAATATACAATTAAATTGAACTATCAATTTAGGACAATTAAACAATAATAATTTTAATGGCTCAATTTATACAAGTCTGTCAAAATTTTAAAACGAAATTTGAACTCTGTACTAGAGAAACAGGATCTTTATTTACTCTTTAATAATTCCATAATTTATATCACACATATACTAAATGAATGTTTTCTTTACCTTTACTTAAACAAGTGGAATCAGTTAAATACTTTTTATGTATTTTACAATTAGCATAAGATTAAGAAGAAGAAGAAGAGAAAAATAAGAAAGGTGCTCGGTACATTAGAAAAATTAAGAAAACTTAATGTACTTTTATTAAGCAGCCTTATAACATAGCAGTTAGATGTTAGCAGTTGACGCAATACGCTTTAAAAATCTCTATATATAAAGAGGGAAGTTGACTGACTGAAATACCAACGCAGGGCCTAATCTCTAAGGATTAGAAACTTGAAGTTCAGTATTTTTTTGTTCATTTGTTTTCAAAGTTATGAATCACGTGTGAAATTCGTAATTTTTTTTAATTGCTTGCATGGAATGTATACTATGTTAAATATGTAGAAACACCAACATATTCGTAATATGCAACACATTGCATAATACATTGAAGTCGAAGATTGCATTGTACTTCCCTTTGCAAAAGGAAACGCGAACAATGTAATCGATGTATGGTAATAACTTGTGTATTTATTGGTTTGAACAGCAGTTTAACAAAATGAAACAAAGCCTTATGAAGTCATAACAAAGTCGTTTAAACGTGTACGTAGCTAATTTATTTAGCAGCGTAGAATAGTACCTCATATACCAAGATATATAAGATATGAGAAAAGTTCCGGTCGCAGTAAAAATTGGAGTAGATCCAATCCAATTTTCTCTTGTATATATTTCTACTGTCTACTTCGGTCTACCCGGAAAAAGGTATACGAGAGGTAGCAGTGGAGTATGAGTAAACTCGAATACTACCTGCCTCTCGAAGTGTAAGAGGCGAATGAGATACCGAAACTGACTGATGGCGGCATATCCACATATCCGAAAGAGCGTAAATTTAATGCAACAGGGCTGATAGTAGCATTATCATATCACCTATTTTCTTCCTTCCCAAAAAAGGGGAATTCTTCCCATAAATGCCTAGCTGGGAAAGCGTGTTGGCAATCGCATGGCGCAACATTCGCGACGGGGTTGCTGCTGCCCATCCGAGGGTGAGTGAGGTACCATGAATGGTGAGCGAGTCAGTGAAGTTACTGGGTAATGCGGTATAATACTTTCAATTCATAAAGTTGGCAACGCGCTAGTGATATCCTTAGATATATCGAGCGTCTAAAGTCTACGGCGACGCTTATTATCAAGCGGGCTGTGTGCTTGTTTGTCGATTTGGCTTGACAACAAAAAAATAAAAGAACATTATTTTTGGGTTATCAATGAAAACTCTGATGATATTTAAAGTATCAATTCAACCAATCCATGTATACTCAGCGAAGGTGTTGATCGCAGTGGGTGAACCCACTTGAAGATAATTTTAACCTGCCGCTACCGGCGCACACGTTTATTATGTATGGCTCGTTACCGCCACTTTAACCTCTGACACTGCGACCGATGATCGCAGGTTAAAAGTTTTGTAACAGCACATTGATAGGCCAAATTTAGGGTGGTTATTTTAAAATACCGAAGTGGTAGACTTCATTCTTGATTATTTCTACCGCCTAACAGCAGTGTTACCATGTTCTTCCGGACATAGATTGGCTTATTGATTGCATGTCAGGCCAAAATAAATGGTGTCCGGCTTGTTTTATCAGAAATTTGTACTTGCGGATGAGTGAGCTTTGCTTTAATGAAATATTTATTAGACAGATCTGTTTTAACATATGTCAATAAAAATATAACTGCCACTATAGACAATAATGACATTTTACTTTTAAATAATGGCGATGATATTATTAATCTGATCAGATATTTGATATTATATAGAGGAGAAGTTAAGGTTATTTTTTTCTATTCCGACGGAAACGAAAACTATGCGAGCGAAACTGCAGCCGCTACCAGTTTCTACTAACTATAATATCCAACGCATGGTTGGAAGGGGATGATGGCGCAGGTGGTAATGCTCCTATCTCATGCGCCAAGGGTCGTGGGTGCAATCCCCACGCAAGACAAACATTCACATGACTAATATTTGTATTTGTTCTTTGAATGGGTGTGAAATATGTATTTAATTATTTATTATATTTGTGATTCTTAACACAACAATACAAGTGCTTTAAGTGATTTGTCTCGAAACAAGGTCAACGTGTGAGATGTTGCTGGAGTTTATGTATTTGTTATACAAACATTCGCTTTTATATAAGTACATAAAGTAATGGTGGATCATAAAAAAGAATTCTATACATATATTTAAGTGACTTTACTATTAATATCATTTTACCTATTAAGATTTTTCTTGTTCTCTGGCCTAATGCCAGGAAAGAGCGTAATAATGGAAAAAACCCAGGTAACATCTTTTCTAAATATCCTATAAAAAAATATTATAGACCATTTTATAGTTTTATTGTTTCTGAACGAAATAAAAGTTGTTTGTTTAGAGACGTGAACGATGACGTTGATTAAGAATCATTAAACTACCGCAGAACAAGCGTAAAGTTGTTGATTTCAAAAAATCCTAGAACTGTTCAAATGGCGGGATTCGAGTCAGAAAGTTAATGGTAGCCACTACACCAGCTCTGAAATAACCATGTAAATCCCCAAAGCGGCGAAGACTGAAGCTTACCTCGGAAAAAATAGGATATTTCCGCTATGGGAAGTCAGCGATATACCAACATCTGTTGGTTGCGATAACTCAGTCGCTTTTTAGGAAACCTGGCAGAGAGGTATGTAGTATTCTAGTTTACTGGTATTTAACTTTTGGTACGACAAATTTTTACACCGGATTATTTCCGGTTTGAGTCCACCTTATGCAGCGGAAGTTTCTCAGCGCCGAAAATAGAACATGTAGCCTAGGGTTATATGGTTTTACATGTCATATCTAATTGAAATCCGTTTAGTTCTAAAAACATAACAGACATATTTTTAAATTTATCTAGTAATGTTATAGCTTTTGTAATTCTCTGATAATGTAGCTTTCTACAAGTGAAAAAGGTTTTTTAAATCGGTATTTTTCGACTTAATCTATTACAAACAAACAATCAAATATTCATCAGCATACCAGCTATTGGAAGTCCACTGCTGGACATGGGCCACTGCAAGAAAGGAGGGATTTTGCTTACAATTGCCGCGATGGGCAAGCGTGTTGAAAATCAACGTAGATGCTGCTGCTCATCTCTGCCCTGTGCATTTGAGCAGCACTGTTGTGCCTTTTCCGACATCTGGAGGTAATCTGCCGGTACCTCACGGCTTAAAATATTACATTGAACTAATAGCGCCCCGCGGTTTTACCCGCGTAGTTCCCGTTCCCGTGATAAATAATAAAAAAAAATAGTAAAATAAGTTACTTCTCACAACCTCAGCTCTCTGCCGGTAAAAGTCTCGGTAAAATCGATCCACCCGTTTCCGCAATAACCCGGAACAAGCGGACATACAATTTTCTTTAATTGTTATTTTTATGTTAACATCTTAAATATTTTCTTATGCAACTAGTTGAAAAGCTGTTAGTTTGGGATTACAAACAGACACCACAATTTAATTTATATGTATTCATGGGAAATAGTTGTTGTACTCTGAGATAAGTATATACACGTATTAAAATAGTTGCATGCGCAGGCCGCATGTCAGCCGACGACCAGGCATAATGCCTTAACATGAATACTGGTATAAAACATCTTCATCGCAAAGTTGTTACTCAGGGTTATGCCATACACTGGGAATTTAAATATACTCATATTTTTTTATTACACCAGGTCAACTAACAAAAATACAGTTCGAGTGATAGTAAGCGTCATCGTACCCTATCGACCAACTTTGTGACATGAAGATATTATGTCACATAACCCAATAATTTCACTTCCTCTCTGACCCTTCAAACCGGATTACAAATAAAAAAAAATACCTCTTTTCAAAGTTTGTCTTGCTCAATAAAATATTTCCTGACAATAAACAAATACGCGTAATTGTTCAAGTTTTTCTCTTGAATCGCCCGGCGTTAGATTTTTTAAAGAAATAACATCAATATGAAAAATCGTGGTATAATAATTTTTTTCACGGAAATATCAGTAATACGTTCATGTAGCAACCCTAGGTAGATACTTTAGCCCTAACAGATTGGTTCATAACTTAACTGGTAATACGACAGACGGGAGGGAAGAGGACAGATCCCCTCAGAGGACGTCTCGTTTCAGACTTAGCTGAATGCCGGTTAGTGCTTAGATTTGCTTCCTTGTAGAAATATTGATATATCTGTATTTATAACTTCCATCATTTTATTAACATTATTGTGCGATCAGCGGAAAACATTGGACGGTTCATTGCTGTGCTAGATTTATAACCACTAAAAGAACGACAGGTGATCTGACTAAAACTTCAGGATCACCGGCCATTTATAAGAAATCACTTGGAAATTCTTAACAAGGCATGATAATGATGTTGATCACAATAATATAAGCTATTAACATCCTAGTGTTAACACGGGCATCTATAACTTAGAACCATCCAAGTGATCACCAAAAAATCCAAGTGAGCCGTGAGGTACCGGCCAAGTAAAATACTACGAGTACTTTCCCCTGTAACAGGTATTGTAATAGGTGACTGAGGTACCGAAACCAACGCCGCGAAGCTACGCTATGCGATTGCCAACACGTTTGCTCAGCACGGCATTTATGGGCGGATTCCCCCATTCCTGGGGAGGTCTATGTCCAGCAGTCAACGGCTGCTACGATGATGATGATGAAAAAGAATTTAGATATCGGAGTTAAAATTGACCCTTCAGGGTTGCCCACAATTACACAATTATAAAAACGGGGTCGAAGAAAAACAATGTCAGGCTAACATAAGGGATTCACGCATAATACTAACACTTTCTTTGGAAAGCACGATCAAATAAATGTCATGGGAACTGCATTTCGGGCAACGGTAAGGCGTGCCGGAATCGTGATGGATCCAATTATCGGGTGTCGGAGACCCAGAGACAATGTGTGAACAAATGGGTCTATTGTTAACCTAAGACAGTTTGCATTATATGTTGTATATACTGAGACTATTTGTAACGTTTGGTGAGGCAAGTCGCGGTCACTTAATCTTAAATATAAAAAAGGAGAGAAGACTGACTGACTGCCTGGCTGACTGACTTATTAACGCAGGAGCTAAACTATAAGCGGCTTTCATAACGTAGAGGAGCACTAAGAAAGCAATTCTTTAAAACTAAGGGTGTAAAATGGGAGTGCAAAGTTAATTTGAAACTCAGTATGAAGGTTCTTCATTAAAACCATTAAATACGTTTAAATTTTTTTCGCAAATCATTCTTATGGTGATATATAGTTCTACAATTTTGCGTGGTTGAAACCGCGGGGCACTTTTAGTATTTTTATTTATTTTATATATTACTATTATAAATATTTTATAAATTAAAAATACGTAATATTACAGTATGGCATAAAATAAAGTCACTTTTCGTCCCTATTTTTGCTTATATCTTTAAAACTTACGCAACCGATGGCGATGCGAATTCTTATAAAGATAAAATGATTAAAAATGAATGTATGTATATATATATATATATATATATATATATATATATATATATATATTACATGCATAATATATTACAATAATACTGGTAATTTTAGAGGTTTCCAATGTGATGTAAACGAACACTTTTTCTGATAACATTGCTAACGAGATAGATCAAAATAATGTACTTATAGTATTGTACACCCTAAAAAGTCTATCAAGAATTTGTAACCGACAATCCGCAATAATCAGTTTATCCTCATTGCACCCATGGGAAGCTGGGGCGAGTCGCTAGTTACGACATTAACCATTACATAATCTGTTAGGAGGTACTTAAGTATTTCTACATTAACTGGGAATGCGTTCTCAAGTATCTATAATGTCATTAATAAGGTGGAACAGTTAAACCTTGCAGGTAACTTGCCCACCGGGGAGTCAACGGAAGCCTAGTTCCATTTACGATTATAAATAATCTACCTTGATAATCAACTTGAAGTGCAATCACTTATTAAACTTAATAAAGTTGAAGCCGAATTTTCATTATTGGTTAATTCTAGAATAAAGTTATTCTCTCTGGGTTTTAAGAGCCGACTGAGTTACCGGAACCGATAGATGGCGGTATATCCACCTGAAACAGCGTAGTTTAAATGCAACAGTATTATATATATTAAAAATGTCGAAGTGATTTTGTTTATTACCTCTTAATGTTTTAATTATTCAACCCATCTTCGTTTATTCTAATTTTCACAATTTCACAAGGAAGCATATATAGTAGTACCTTCTTATCAGTACTATGTGTACTGTTTCCATTGGGAAGTCATGCGGACGATTCTCCTGGTATAAGTTAGACTATATTTGATTTCCTGTATTCCCGGAATGCTCAAGGGCATATATACAACATATATATAACTGTGCCACTAACACTGCCAAGCGATTAGACCTTGGTTTAACGATAATCTAAAATCATTCACCTAAATAACCGTAAAACGCACAAAATCAATTCAATTATATCGACCCGACAATAATGAACTTGATAATCTCCGAGCGCGATCTATTGAGAATCCAAACCGCACCATTAACGGCCCTTCCTATAGAATTAGCATATCGATGGCATTGAACCCCTACTACGGCCCCGATTTGAATCGATTGTGTAATCGAGAAGATAACGACTTCCGATTCGAGTGAACATGTGATTACCAACGTCATAAAACAAACATGAACAGCGATTGAAGCATTTCTGGGACCCGTTTTTTTGGAGCCACATCATTAATTATAATGAGGTATAATTCTTTAACTATTTAAAAAACTTTAACTATTTGTGTACGCACATTCGATTTTATTATCAAGTTTTCTATTTGTAATAAAATAAGCCGTCCGCTTTTTACGATATAAATAGTGTAATGATTTTGTTAACATATTTATAAAAGAGATACAAATATTAATCATTGCCCAGATAGAAATAAGGAAATCCAGCGGTGTTCTTTAACATTCGTTAAAGAAAACCTTCCAGACGCTTTGGTTTCTTAAATATATGTATTGCACTCCTAGATGAATCCTGCATCAACTCGAAATAATACATGTCCTACAATTCTAGAAACATCGCCATTTATTTACAAATTTATAAAAAAAACGAAATTTTTTAGGAATGTTTCAACACTCAACATATTGTAAAACGTTTTCTTTCCGAATCTCTTCTAATATTATAAATGCGAAAGTACCTGTCTGTCTGACTGTTACGGTTTCCCGCTTAAACCCCTCAACCGATTTTGGAGAAATTTGGCACAGACAATCTTTAGACCCTGACAAAGGGCATAGACTATTTTTTAATTCGAAATCAGGGTTGTAAAGGGTCAAACAGGGGTATGAAAAGTTGTATGGAAGTGTCGCTATTTTTAGAGCTAGAAACATGAAACATATTTCTCAGGTCATTGATTCGATATAAATAAACGATAAGTTAAAGAAGTATGGTACCCAAAAAACTATTCCACGCGGACGTGGTTGCGGGCGCAACTAGTAAGTAATAATAATCTGCGAATTATGGAAATCCTAAACGTAACCATTAACGTCAATATCGTGAAGTCCGTATAAAATTACAGTTTTGAGCTATTGCAGTCTTTATTAAATGGTGCAATATTTTTACATTGAAATCAAGTAGCTGTTTCTGTCTATACTCCTTTGAATATAACTTGATTAGAATGACACATTTTAATGTCGTCGCACGATTAATTAGTATATGCATTATGGTATTTGGCTTACTAAAAATTAAAACAAAAAATATATTAAAACACGTTAATTTGACGGCTGTTCTAATTATTAATCGAAATTTAAAGAATAATAACTAAAAAGCAGCAAATTATTAAAAATATATTTCTATACTATTTGTATAAATGGCAAAATATGTCTATTTACGTGTAAATTGAAAAAGCCAATATATTGAAACCTCCAGGTATTATAAGAGGCGTCTGAGGTTTAGAAACCAACAAATGGCTGTGTATTCTGAAATAGCATATATCAAGTGCAAGAGGGCAGGGACGGGCTAAAGCACTCCCATCGCGAGTCTACTCTCTGCAACCATGCCTGCCCAACGCGGTAGTTACCGTATAACAACCTTGCTGCGGCCGAGACGTTTAGGAAGGGGCAGGTTAATTTACTTTTTCTTATTATACCATCGTTGTTTAGGCTCTCTTTAAAGTCCTCCCAAACGACGGCTACTCAAGTGGCAGTCCGTGCTTTAGAGGCGCGCATGAGTGATCGTCGTCAGTCTTATTTCGATTCCACATACTCGCGAGAGTTGAAAGAATCGAGGAGAGAACGGCCTGGCATCTTTCCCCCGTTCTTTCTGATGTCAGAGTCAAGCAGCAATAGGTTTGTCTGAATAAATAAAATGCTTGTCTAAGGCGGAGTGGTTATCAATCTTGGAATGGTGGGTCCTGCATTCAGAGTACGATAACTAGGTCTCATTACCAATTCGTGTGAATTCCAATAGTAAGAGAACTAAGAAATAAGGAAGGCAATGCTTAGCCCTAGCGTAGGCGTAATCAAATTCGCGACTCCATTATTTAGTGCTACAATATTGTAATTAAGACCAATTAGATCGACTGGCCCGATTATCGCGAGATTTATGAACGTGTGCAGTGCATTAGCAGCGGTATGGTCACGATATGGTATAATGGGTTTGCTCTTTGACATTGGAAGGATTAACCTTGTTTCTATAGAAATTTATTATCGATTTATGTTTGAATATTCTATTGTTTTCGACTTTGTCTGCATGGATTTCACCTTATTTCAGTCCTGCGGGAACTTTTCTTGATCGGGATTTCCAAAGATCCCGTTTAAGTACAAAGTAGTTCAGTAAGACATATATATATATATATATATATATATATATATATATATTTATTAACAGGCCTGATAGCATATTCAGCAGAGTTCAAGTCCAAGAGTCCTGGCTTCGATGTCCACACAAGACACACATTTGATATGCTGGGACGGCGTGGCGTCGTAGCGCTTGGAGATGATGAATCGACGGGGATGCAATCTATACCTGCCCGCATCTGAGCTACATTGTATCGGACGGTAGTGCCGCGGCATCTCAGTCGACTCTTACGATAGAAGGAGGCACCATTCTAAAGGTAGGTATTGTTTAGATCAGGATCACTGATGAAAGGAGGCCTTTTACTACAGGTTTCAAATGACTCTTGGGGAAGAAGAAAGTCTAGCGGTGGACGTCTTACAGTTACGACGATAAAATATAAATACTCGTTAATCTTATCAGCGATTTTTATACAGAAAGTTCTGTTTTTTTATTAGACCAGGTCGACAAACAAGCATACATTCGCGTAATATTACAAGATTGTCACTAACGCGTTCCCATCCTTGTGATTTGAGGATATTATACTACATTCCCCAGTAAATTCACTGCCTCTCTCACCCTTCAGACCGAAACACAGCAATACGAACACTGGTATTTGGGAGTAGAAATAGGTGAGAATGAGGTACCAATGCACATGACCTTTCGTTTCTTAATTTTCTCCTCTCATCCAAAAGCCTTAATACTCAATCCTGTCGACAGTATCGGAAAATCTGCTGACTCTGCGAAGATTTAATGAGCTCTTGATATCTAGGTCGCCTGGCCTGACTTATATATTCGTCCCATAAAATGTAAAGAGAACAAATGTATAAATTGAAATATCAAGTGTTAACCGGACACGGGCCGATAGCGCTTTTGGTAGTCTTTAACCGGTGCGCCAAGGGTCGTGTGTTCGATCCCCAGCTTAAAGCATTTATGTGATGACCATTTATTTTTGTCTGTGTGTTAAATATGTCAGTACTATATTTGTGTACCGCTGTTGTTCGATATCCTTAAAAGTTATTATTACTACTACTACTAGTTACAAGTATCATAATTGCGAAACCGAAGCCGAAAGGTCCGTATAATACAAAATAACCCAAATATGGGTTGGGTATAGGCAGTAGCATCCCGTCGCGGAGCTGCTTTCTGCAATTGCCAGTACACCCACCCAGTGAGGCGAATATGGGCAAAATTCAATTTCTTGGGCCAATATTTATATCAGTGGACGATCTTAAGCTGCTAATTTTGGCGCTTCATATCGAGCTACAACAAGAATAAATCGGTGAAATAACTAGGTTTTCAAATCTGTGCCAAATCTGATCTTCATTATTGATGTACCAGTTCATAGACTTGACTGGTCCAGTCTGGTCTAGATGGAAGATAGGTGTGAGGATATAACGGTCGAATTAACATTAGCTGAGAAACGCGTTTAGTGTGTTCCTTTAATCTAGGCTTGAAGGAACTGTTGCCACGAATTAGCCTGAATAGATCTTGATATAAATAAAAATAAGTTAATATATATTTTTTTCTTTTCAGTTCAGTAATATTTTTCTCATAATATTTTGGGATTCGTGTCAGTGTTTACTAAGTGTTTCTTTTTTTGTATTTTATTGTTTATTTTTATATATACATTGTAATTAACAAATAAACATAAATAAAAAATATGTTGCTGTAATGAATAAATAAAAAAAAACACAATTTTCTTTATTTTGTTTTGTCTATACTACAAAACGTAATTCTGTTAGTTAACTGCATCATTTAAAAAAAGTATTTATATAAAATACTTTAATAAACAACGTTTAAAAGTCGTTAAAAATCATCATCATTACAGCCTTTGGAAGTCTTCTGCTGGACATTGGCCTCCCCAAGAACAGGGGAATTTTGCTCCATAATTGCCACGCTGGCCAAGGGTGTTAGCAATCTGCATTTGAGCTACACTGTGTTGGATGGATATACCGCCATCTGTAGGTTCTAATATCGCAGACACCTCTTACGACACCTAGTACAGAGGGAGGTACTATTCTACTCTGCCGGTATCTCTCGATTAAAGAGTATATTCATTAAATTAAAGAAAAGATTTGAATGAATTTTTATAAATAATATATTAGAATATCGATCGCGAGAGTTATTTCTTGTGCTGTTGGTTGGTGCGATTCGAATTCAAGCAGTGTCGATATAAGACTATTGTTAAATGATACAGTTTCAACCATGAGCTTTTTTTCCTACCATTATTAAATGATATCTTCTGCGTGCATATAATATTAAATACTACATTAAAGTTAAACTGACCTTACAAAGTTCCATACAATATCCTAACAAACGTTTGCGTATAGAATATTGCTAGTATCAGTATTATATCTAGGTCTAATCCAGGCCTAGCTAGCCTAGTTTAGCCCCTATCTAAGTAAAGGTCATTATTTCAAAAGCCAATCTGAATTTCGAATCTAGCTGCTAAGGCGAAGAGCCAATTCCCCATCCTATTATCCACAAACGGTTCTGTCGCCATAAACATTGGGGATGTTTTAAACTATAATACGTTTAAATGCAGAGAATTATCACATCTTTACAATCTTCATAAACAACAATGCTATTTGAACAAGTAGGTTAATACCGAGTCCCTTCATAATGAGGAAAATACGTTTGAGCTAAAGAGACAACTTACGAATGTATTGTGAGTTATAAACATTGACTTAAATGAGAGCAGAGCTTCCAAAACCATGCAGTGGAATTCTAGGTCTTTTAGATCACATTTGTATTTGTTTTGTGTCTGGGAGTTATATACATGTGCCTATTGTAAGAAATCGGTTCTCTGATCAGTTACAATTTTTTAGTTTTTAGTTTATTAGATTAATAGAGTATTTAGATTTGTAGATTAAGTTAAATTATATCGCAGTCAGGATGTATAAAATTTCATGTGAATTTATAATTATAGAAATCAAATTGATATACAAAACTTTGATGCTTTTTTTGGTTGAACTTCTTACAAAATAAAAGAGGTATACATTTTTACATAGGTACCGATTTTACATGAGGTAGACCTCTTACAAAGGTCGTATACATTGGTACCTCATTAACAACTTTTTCTACCGCCAAATAGCAGGATTCGCTTTGTTGTGTTTCGCGTTAAATGGTGAGAAAGACAGTGCAATTACTGGGCAAATGTGACATAGTATCTTTAGTCTATAGGCTGCGGTCATGTTTACTATCAAACAGACCGTACGTTATTTAAAACCGATGCATCAGTCGTAATTATATTCTAATTACACCAATTTGAATTCATCACCATCATCATAATACCAGCCATTGAAAGTCCACTGCTGGACATAGGCCTCTCCAAGAAAGGAGATTATTGCCGATAATTGCCGCGCTGGGCAAGCGTGTTGGCAATCGCAGAGCACAGCTTTCGCAACCGGGATTCTGCTGTCTATTCCCCTCCTGTGCATTCGAGCTACACTGTTTCGGATGAAAATAATTGTCAGTTCTGGTACCTTAGTCGCCTCTTACGATACCTGGTGCAGTAGGAGGTACTATTCTACTCCACCGGTACCTCACCGCAATTTAAGTACTAACAATTAAGACATGGGATACCAGCATAGTATAAAATAAGCATTTGTCGCAAGACTGAGGTACTGGAAACGACAGATGACAGCATGTCTACCTAAAATGGCACCTGCTCAGCGCGGTATTTAAGGGTAAATTTCTGTATTTTTGGAGAACAACATATTCAGGAGTGGACGTTTTTCAGCTGCTATATAATGATTTAAGACAAGATAATGTATGCAAGTAACCATAAGCTCTAACGATCCCAAACACTTAAGGTCACTTAACGTGTTTCCAAACTAATGGAATCTAGTAAGAGATTCCGAGCACATTTTTTAAGAATTTCCGTGCAAGCGAAGCCGCGCGCGTCGTCTTGTGCCAATATACATTCAATACATTGAAATGATTCTATGAATAGAGTCCAAGCAATAATCCTTAAAAGGATATCATACCAATTAGTAAGTTACACTGCTTTAATGCACCGCCTAGGTTATTAGGGTCAGACCTCGCCATGTTATAAGGTTTAAACCTGTAAGTATAAAGATATGGTGTTGGCAGAGAAGAATAGTCTCCTTGCCAGTTGTCTTGACTGAGGCGACTAGGGTACCGCAACTGACAGATAGCAGTACCGATCCGAATCATAAAATATTTGGAACAACTTGTCGAACTTCTATTTCCTTTTAAATTACATGTTTTTGGATAATTGAACGAATATTCGTATATTTTGTTTCTAATAATATAATGAGAAAGAAATAGCAAAGACGGTCGTGTTATATAGGATATTACGATCCCTGTGACGTTGTTTTTTATCTATAACGAAGTTGGCAAATAAACATACGGTCATGACCGCAGCCTATAGACGCTCGTGTCATCACCAAATACCACTAGCGTGTCGCCAACCATGTGAACTGAAGATACTATGTCACATTTACCATCACTGTCTCTCGCAACCTCTACTATCTCTATCTCTAATTAATGACAGTATATTTACCCGAAACTGCGTAGTTTAAATGAAACAGGGTAAAGACAAGCAGTAGCCTCACCATAGAGAAGCTAAACTCTGCGAATTTCACTACGTCCACAGCGGTAGTTATGGGCGAAATTCGTCCTTCCTTGTCGATGTAATGATTATGATAACCAACGTATTGCGAACTTAGTCACTTGAAGGTGATATCTACTTTTCTCAGCCTTCAAATCAGAACAGAGTAACGGTAAAACGGTAAAAACAATCAATGGAAATTTAATGGACCTGATTCAGCAATGTTCGTATCTTCTGCGCAAAGTTCGTGCGTCCGATCTCTGCCTCTCAAATATCTCTTATCTTAAACTATTTTACTATTAGAATATATATATATACCGAAGAATGCTGTAATAAGTATACTGTAACTGTAATATACAAAGGAATTCCTTTTCTTCCGAAAATTAAACTGCATCTCTGATCAGAGATCCGAAGATAGAATGTAACTATGTAAGCAAATACTGTATTTATGTACGTTTGTCACAAAAATCTCAAAAATAAATATAAACGGGATTTGTACATTTTTTACAAATAAACCTCAAAATTACTGGATCGATTGCGTAATCAGTTTAGAAAAGTACCTCCCCTTGTACAAAGTGTCGTAAGAGGCGTCTAAGGTACCAGAACCGACAGATGGCGGTATATCAATTCTAAAAAGTTTAGTTCAAATGTACAGGGCGGAGACAGGCAGCAGCATCCCCATCGCGAAAGCTGCGCTCTGCGATTACCAACACACTTACTTGCCCAGCGCGGCATTTATAGAAAAATCCCTCTTTCTTGGGCGTATGTCTAGCAGTGGACTTTCAATGGCTGATATGATGATGATAATGATGATGATAAGAAATTCAGTCATATCAGCAAGTAAGCTATATTTTATCACCATATGTTAACGGGAAACGGAACTACGCAAGTGAAACTGCGAAGTGCTGCTAGCATAGTGTAACTGTACTTAAAGAGAACGGTTGTTTATGGAAACTCGTAAAATATTTTAAGCATTCATAAATAATTTACTTTACATACGAATATATAATTTTATAAACACACTTTATATGCATTTTAATTTTAACGTCATTATTTTTCATATTATTAGTATAATGTTGACTGACGAGTAACATTGTATGTTAATTACAAATAAGTAATCCTTTATTTTATATAGGACAGTTGAAAAGGCTAAGTACTAGGCCTAATAAAATTATTTACACACCATCTCATTACATATATTTACACAACATCTTATACATTGACCTGACTCCGTTGTAAATCGCTTAAAGCACTTTGTTACGGACATTAGGCAACAGAGGAATCACAAATTCTATACTTAAATGCATAATCTCAACACTTAGGCACAGGCGAAACACAAATATAATGATATAAATATTTGTTCTGGGTGGGGATCGAACCTACAACGCCGGGCGCTTAAGATACACATCCATCTGCGCCATCGTGCCCCTTTATCCGGATTAAAACATCAATCGCAGTCGTGTTTTCAGACCAACCTGTATAATTTAGACGAATGCTGGTCTACTCGGTATTAAATTCCAGCGCCACTAGACAGGTGGGCAAAGTCATTTATCAAAGAACGACTAATACGGTAGATAATGCCGTGAGGTACCGGCAGAGTAGAATAGTGCCGTCCTCTGCACCAGGTGTCGTAAGAGGCGACTTAGGTACCAGAACTGAAAGATTGCGGTATATCCAACAGAGTCAGTGTAGCTCAAATGCACTGGGTGGGGATGGGCAGCAGTATTCCCGTCGCATAAGCTGCGCTCTGCGATTGCCAATACGCTTGCCTTGCGCGGCAATTATGGGCAAAATTTCCCATTTCTTGGGGAGACCTATGCACCTAGCCTCCACCTCCACCTAGTCCACCTAGCAGTGGACTTTCAATGGCTGTAATGATGATGATGAATACAGTAGAGCTGACGGCCTTTACTCGAAAACGCCTCTAAGGTCTTGACTCGCGAGTTCCTCGTTGGGGACACTTAATCGTTGTTTGTAATAGGTAATGCACCTTTTACAAACAACTATTAAGTGTCTAGAAGCAAAGATTGCACTCATTCGCCAACAAACGTGTAATGCTCTTCTAAAAAATCTGAATGTGTGCGAAGTGTTTGTGGTTGCGGAGTGCTAGTTAGAGGTCGACTAAGGCTTTGTAGTTTTAAATGTATCGAAAACCACTTTGTAGTCTCAAATGTACCAATTATAGTAAAAAGCTTAAACATCACATAATAACCTCATAAAATAATTATTTGCATTGGTACCTCACTCTCACCTGTTTCTACTGCCAAATAGCAATTCGCATTGATGTGTTCCGATTTAAAGGGCGATTGAGGCTGTGAAATTTCTGCGTGATGTGATATGATATCAAGGCACAAGGTTGGCAACGTGCTATTAATATCATTGTGATATTACGAGCGTCAGCATTCTGACAAACACGAAGTCTGTATGCTTATCAACCTGGTATAAGAAAAAAATAAAAACCTTCTAATATAGTGGCATGCACATAAGTATGATTCAGACAATAGATCAATGCTATTTTTAACAAATAACCTTTACCCTACCCATTTGGTAAGTTATTTAGGAGACAACCAAATAAGGTAGCACACCAACAAACATCCATTCACAAATAAACTTGCAAAACGTCCACAAACCATTAGAGGCATCCGACCTCATTTATCTAAGCTCATTCACAGAGTCGGGCCATACAGGCGGAGTGCACTTCCGCGTACGCGCCCGCGCATGCGGCCCGGTCGTTAGCACACCTGACGTAGGGCCAGGAAACGCGAGAGTGACCCACTAAGTTATTATTATGTGAAGAGGAAATCGAAGCAGATGGTCATTAAGTTGATTGAAGGGAAATGGATGTATTAATTGTGTTGTGCAAAATTGTAGGTTATTATGTGGGTGAAGTGACGAAACGTTTGATATCCCAATTCTGGTGTTAATAGAGTTAATGTAGTATATAATAACTATATTGATTATATTTATATTTATATATAAGCTAATATTTGTAAATTAGTTTCATTAACATAAATCTCAAACTGCCCCATTATTACTTATATTTGTGCTTCATTAAATGAAAGAAACCGCTTTGTGAGATAAGGCAACCCATTTGTACTATTCTGTAAGACTGTATGTGATCCATTTTTATTTTTGGTGTATCTAAATTGAATAATGTTTCATCATTACAGCCATTGGAAGTCCACTGCTGGACATAGGCCTCCCAAAAGAGGGGGAGTGTAAAGAAAATGTTTATTACTATATTTTTGGACATAATACTCATAAATTTTAGCACGAATCTTATATCCAGAACTTTATTATTCAGTAGCATGCCACTGACAACATGCCAACTTTTTTTAGTATTTGAATATTTGACTATCTCGTCAATTTTTTTTACTATAATCAGTAAAAATGAACTAGAATTTTTTGATTAAGTTAGATTATTATTAATAATAATAATATACTCTTTATTGTACACTAATGAAAACATGGAATAGTAGGTACAAGACGCGGCCTTATCGCTAAATGCAATTTCTTACAGGCAACCTTTGGATAGAAATAATGTTAAAGCTGGTGGAAGTTTGAGTGCATTTAGTGCAAACTTACATAATAATAAACATACATATAATATACATACATTCAAATACATATAAAAGATAAAGTTACAGAACAAGGAAAGTGACAGATTCAAAAAGCAAAATCAAAGTGATAGATAATACTCCTTCAACATTCTCTTAAAAATTTAAAGAGAACGAGCAGATCTCACTTCAAGGGGGAGCGCATTCCACAAACAAAAAGCTTGAACTGTAAAGGATTTGCTATAGAAGCTTGTGAAATGCAGAGGCATTTTAAGTGATAAATTCATTATTCTTATCAATCAATACCAAACAAGCGTCTATTTGCTCTATTCCATTTAATCTGATGCTCCATTTGATGCTCATTTCCATTGAGACCATTCCTAATGATAGTAAGGTTTAACGTGCCGAATTGTTATATATACAAGACACCGCAAGATAGCTAGATAGAAGGCATAATCAGCGCGTCACCAATCAATCTACAGATCAACTGTAATCATTATGTCACATTACCTGTCATTCTCAAAGCCTGGAAAATACTGAACTAGAAATAGGTGAGTGATTTAGCCATATTAAAACATACTCATAATAATAATAATTATTATTGATATTGTCCCTAAAAATGGTAACATATTTGGTATTTATCTCTGATCTGTATATTAAGTTTATTACCTGTGTTACAGAGGTCAATGTCCTCTGTAAATAAACTAAAACTATCTTAACTAAAAATTACAGGAATAACACCAAGGTACGCAGCTTGTACCTACCGCTAATTTAGCGGCCCTAAGTCACGGTTGATTGGTCGGACATCAGAAGCGACCGGCGAAATTAATGCGGTGTCGTTTGGTCGCCGGTTTTGAATGGGACCCTTGGTGTCTTTAAACACCTCGTCTCGTTGCAATTAAGGTGAAGATTGACACGTTTTTTTTAATAAGCATAACAGATAAATATTTAGTAGGTATGCTTTAATAGAAACTCGCAGTGTAGATCTGACGTAGGGAACCGGCAGAGTAGACATCTGACAAAAGTCGTCTAAATTGGTACCTATTTGTACCGTCAAATAGCAGTGTTTGCACTGCTGTGCTCCAGTTTGAAGAGCGAGAGAGGCAGTGAAATTACCGGGTAAATATAACATTGTATCTTCAATTGACAAAGTAGGTTACACGCTATCTTTGTGATGACACGAATGTCTATAAGCTGCGGTCACGTTTATCATCAAGCCAACTGTATGCCTGTTTAATAAAAATAATATAAAATGAAAGAAGGTGTCGTATGGAACGACTAAGGTACCGGAACCGACAGAGGGTTATCCTCAAAGTGATATCTTCAAGGCACAAGGTTGGCAACATGCTAGTGATATCAATGTTATATAACGAGCGTCAGCAGTCTGCTTACAAACACGAGGTCTGTGTTTGAATTGTTAGTATTGTTAAGGTTATGTTACTGAACTCTACTCGACTTACTTTACTTTGACTATAAGTAAAAATAAATCTGTTTATTAAATCCTTTCTCCTTTTATATCGCACCCTCCAGGCACTATTCCCGGATGATAAAGTAAGATAGGGTCCCTAAGGTTGTCACTATTCGGATGCTAGTCCATTAGAACTAATTAACCGGCTTAACCGTGAAAACTTAATCGGCAGACAATTCGAGGTTCGAATATAGCACTGTTGGTGATTGGCAAAGATTTTATATACTCATACAATATCTCATACATTGAACTGACTCCATGGTAGGTCACTTAAAACACTTGAGTTACGGACAACAGAGAAATCATAAATATAATACTAAAATACATATTTTTAACACCTAGAAACAGAACAAACATAATATCATCATATAAATATTTGTCTTGGGTGGCGATCGAATCCACGACCCCTGGCGCATAAAAAACGATCACTTCCACCTTCGTCATCGGGCCCGTCTTGGATTTAATTAAAGACTAGTAACCTGCGATTACTTCTGCGCACATCTCTTATCAAAGATAATTGAATAATTATACAACTAATGAACTGTATTACATTTAGTTCTTGATTTCTCTGATGTCGTGTTCGGTAGTGTCAATATCTTGTGCGCCAAGTCTGCGGGACTGTAAAACATGTATTTAAGTCTCATAAATGCAATTACTCTGTTTTTTATTTGAACTGATCGGCAAGCACGTGTTAGTAAACATTACAGCAGCCTATATACAGTCGTAATATCACAAGGATATCATTGGCGTTGCCAACATTGTGACTTGAAGATCACACATGTAGTCACATTACCCAGTTATTCTACTACCTCTCTCATCCATCAAACAGCAATGCTAACACTGCTATTTGGCGGTAGAAATAGCTGAGAGTGAGGTACGACCAACATATGAGATCTACCTCTGTTGTCTGATGTTCGTAGCATAAGTGCTATAAGCCACTTATCTCGGAGTCTAGTGGATTTTTGTAAGTTTAGTAGTAGTTTGGGCTGGAAAAAGTATAATAACATGACATATCTTTACAATCATACGTGATTATAGTGATCTGAGAAGTGGAACAACAATAATCACTATGACTAATATTCTTATAAGAAACCAAAGAACTGAACTGTTATTCATAATACCAGCCACTAAAAGTCCACTGTTGGACATAGGCCTCCTTAAGAAAGGGGGTATGTTGCCCATAATTGCCGCGCTGGGCAAGCGTATTGGCAATCGCAGAGCGCAGGTTTCGCGACGGGGAAGCTGCTGCCCATCCCCGCCCTGTACATTCGAGCTGATTTTTTTGCATGCATATACCGCCACCTGTTGTTATTTTTATGTTATTATACTCTGCTGTTTATGTACTTAAAAATTCAGTTTTAACATCTCCTTAAATACAACGGTGAGACTTGGCCATAACCGCACGGAAATGGTGCTAATGACACCCAAAGGTTCCCAAACTGTCATTACAGCTACGTAATGAGATATTTTTATCTCTTACCTCGCCGCTCGTAAAGTTGACTTGTGCAGAAATCGTCATATTACGCAGCTTTGTATATAATTACAGGGACGTACATCGTTTTATTGAGTAAAAACACGCGATATTTATCGCTTTAATGTCGTGTAATTTTGTGCATTCCATGTACTTTATATCGACATATATGTGTTTAATAACATGTTTTAATTCCAATGGAAAAGTTGTAAGTGAGATTAATTTTATACAAACTTGTTCTTTACTTTGAAGTTGCTTAGTTTTCGTACTTACCTGAAACAAAAATGTTATTGTAATAACACGGTTTTGACTAATTTAACAATATAGGTCTTAAATATAAATAAATATACCTACCAAGATCCGTGAGGTGGCAGAGTAGAAAAGTGGGTGGTACTTTGTACTGGTACATCAAGTGTCGTTACGAGTCGCATCTAAGGTACCAAAACCGACAGATGGTGGTATATCCATAACAGTGTAGCTAATATACACAGGGCGGGGATGGGTAGCAGCGACCCCGTCGCGAAAGCTGCGCTCTTCGAATGCCAACACTCTTGCCCAGCGCGGCAATTATGTCCAAAATTCCCCCTTTCTTCCAACTTGCAATGGCCGGTTTGATTATATACCAAGGAAACTATATAAATGACTCGAGATGGCGCTAGATGCAGGCCATATACAACCGGTCGCACTAACAATCTTACGCAAATTCGCCAATAATAAAGGCCTAAGTTCAATTTGTAAAGTATACATAAATTAAACTTTTTTAAGTATTGGTACCAGCAGAGTAGATTAGTACCTCATTCTACACCAGGTGTCGTAAGAGGTAACTGAGGTACCGGAACCGGTATAACTACCCGAAACAATTGTATTGCAAATGCAACAGGGTGGTATCTATAACAGCATTCCCATCGTGAAGGTTCGCTCTGTTATTGCCACTACGCCAGCGATTATAGGCGAAATTCCTCCGTTCTTGAGGAGGCCATGCTCAGGTGGTGATGATGATGACAACACATCATAGAATGAAACAAAGCCGCTAGCTAAGCCCGCCTGAGAGTCAAATAGTATAGAGTCAGTATAATAATGTACTATAGTATTGTACACCTTAGAAAAGTCCACACTGGTGTATGATAGTGTATCATTTAGAGATAACCCACAATAACCATTTTTATCCTCATTGTACTCGTGCAAAGCCGGGGTGGGTCGCTAGTATTTAAAAAAGCAAAGAAACATGATAAAGTTTATCAAATTTATTATCAACAAGGAATAGTTTGGTTAGAAGATAAGAGCTGTCAAAATAACGCAAATCACTGTTTTTAAGATTTAAGGAAAATCCAAGTTATTGGCGTTATTCCATAACTTTATTCTGAATCCGGTCATTAAAATCATAATCTCAGCAAATAAATATAATTCAGATTGTATCAATTAAATCGTTTCAATAACGATTACCGTAATGTATCCGATATGTTAATATCATGTATTAACACCTATTTTAGGAAATATTCCAATAATAATAAATAATAATAATACATTAACGCAACAATAGGAAGTGTTTGAGATTTATTGTGTGGAATGTAGTCGCATCGCAATTAAAATAATATGAATTCATTACGTACCGTCGCGACTTGTATTATGCTATCAATGGCCATTTGCATTTAACAATAATGGATTTTTAATGTGTCATAAACAAGCTTATAGACACCATGTCCTTTATTTATTGACGATCTGTCTTCTTTAGATTAGCGGGAAAAGATTTAACCTACAATAATCTTGATGTAATCACAGTCATCACAACTTTAAATCGTTTTCCTAAAAAAAATAGCGGTTTGAAAACCGCACCAATAGTTCACTTGTTTTTTTTCGGACTATTGTCGGTGTAACGTTTACGAATCAAATGACAATCGCAAATCGATCATTCGAATTTTGAATACATATTGTTTAACTCTGACAGCCAAGTTTGAGTTTGTCGATTTATGATGTGTCAAAGGGCAAGTTTGACAGTTCTGTTTTAGCTAAAGAGTAAACGTTTATACATTAGTTTTGGATTAATTAAAATAAATATAACAAATGTAAACTAATGAATATTTTGATTATTTGTAACGATTTAACTTAAAAACGAATACAAAGATTTTAAAATTGTTTTGCCTTCATTACCAAACAACATAAGCCAAGTCTACAATAGTTTAATGTACACAAGATATTTTATGTTTCTGTACGTTTGTAACAAAAAAAATCTCATAGACTAAATAGATTGAGTTATATTATTAACAAACAACATTAAATATAATATATTCTCACATTCGGAATCGGGAACTACACGGGTAAAACCGGGGAGCGACGCTAGTTTCACATCTCCACTTGAAGTTTTTATCTCGGTCAAATGTTCCTATGGCTGTTACATATTGGCTTCCATCTTAATGAGGCGATTAGATCTTACACATAAACTAATAGAACCACGTTTTAAAGTCCGTAAAAAGTAATGTTATTATGCGTATCGAGCGTTAATGCGAGAGTTTTTTTATAGAATTAGCGAGAGTAAATGTTAGATATTTGTTATGTCGCACAACAAATACAGAAATTGATCGATAAACACGTCTGTCAATAACTCATTCGGTTGTCAATCGGTGCCACATAATCGATTATTGGTTTATCAATAAATCGGCGCCAGTCGGCATGAATATTGAGAATTAGCTTGTATGAATTGCAAATCGGAATTCATCGATATTATGGACTATCAGACTGTTTACGTAGTGCGCGGGTATCAGCACAGTTTATACGGGGTTGCCATGCGATCATATAATTTATGGGGATAGCTCAGGGTTGCCATCGTGGTAATGTAAAATATTTTAAATCTAGACTAAGAGAGTAAGAAACCTCTAAGAGGACGCTACCATTTTAATAAAAAATGGTCTACGCTAGACGAATGTTAAGAGCAAATATTTTGTCATGACCATTTAGGAAAAATAAAATTTTTAAGGCTACTTTCAATGCCTTTTGAGCGCTGCATCATTATTACAGCTATCCACCGTTGGACATAGGCCTTCCTAAAAAAAAGGGGAACGTTGCTGACTGCCGCGCTGGGCAAGCATGTTGGCCTGGTAAAGGGGAGGTACAATTCTATTGTGCCGTTGCCTTAAGGCAAGTACAAATAGCGTAAATGTAACTCAACCCTATACTTTTATATCTATTTTAATTCCACTAACAAGATGCTTTCTCATTGGTTTAGTGTTACAAAGAGGTCTCCATAGGGGGTTACCTTAAATAAACTTCTAAGTCTGGATAGTCCTTACTTTGTTATTTTTTTTTTATTTAAATATGGTCTTCACACAAATGTCCACAATCGGATATTTAAGTTTACTTTTTCTTATAATAGATGTCGCTACTCTCTATGGAAGTCATGATTAGATAGCTATTATACATAATTACTGGTTACAAAACTACATATATAATATCAAATTTATTTAGTCAATGCGATTAATTAATCACTTTATAATATATGAAATGGATTATTAATGTGATTCAATCTGCGTTACAGTAGATGATTTTGACAAAATTTAAATTTTGCAAATATATATTAAAAATAGTAATTTGATAATGCAGGCTTCGCAAATGTTTTACTAAAGATATATTTCAACTGTTAATAAATTGTGTTTGGAGTTCTGATCTAACCTTACCAGCATTCCGTTTCAATTGAACCTAGACATATTAATTTGTATGCATACATTATGTTTTGGAATTGTGTTTTATTCTGTGTGTATTCTACTCAAATTACTCGAATTCTAAATTGAGTAGACATAAATAACCATCAACATCATACCAGCCATTGGAAGCCCACTGCTGGACATAGGCCTCCCTAATAAGGGAGGAATTTCGCCCATAATTGCCGCACTTGGCAAGCGTGTTGGCAATCGCAGAAGTCAGCTTTCGCGACGGCGAAGCAGCTGCCTAACCCTACTCTGTACATTAGAGCTAGATTGTTTCGGATGGATATATAATAGTTCGATAATAAATGAAATATTCGAAATTCTCACTTTGGCCGTAACATAAACATTGACCTGTTATCATGAACACAACTCAAGAAATATCATGCAATATTAATCTAGTTTGATAATTTTGTGGTTTTCAACATGACAAAACTTTCCCGCCACTATAACTGTACTAGACAAGCCTTGCGCCGCGGATGCGGTCGCACGCTCCGCCGTACATTGCAATTTGCAATGATAATGAGCTATTAACGGCTTTAATACCTACGTATTAAGGGATAGGTGGCAAGCCTGTCCCTGGTGCAGTGTGCTGGTTCCGTATCTAATTATGATGCGAGTAATGTGCGGTCTGTGCTTTTTTAATATATTACTAGCCCCCCCTAGTGCCCCGCGATTTCGTCCGCGTTTATTGAAGAACTTTCATTCTAACTTTGCACCCCCCCTTTTGCTCCTTTAAGGAGCGGATTTTTAAAAACCCATTATTAGTTATCCTCTATATTATGAAAATAACCCCTATACAAAATTTCTTGCGTTGATGCGTCAGGTATATCCATTTGAAACAGTGTAGCTTAAATATACAGGGTGGGGATGGGCAGCAGCATCTTTTTCGTGAAAGCTGCGCTCTGTAATTGGCAACTTGCATGCCCAGTGCGGCCATTATGGGTAAAATTCCAAAATTTTAAATATTTGCCCTGTATGAGGATCGATCGAACCAACGACCCTTAGCGCGCAAGACAGGGACGCCTAAAAATCGAGCTATAAAGCTAATTAAATAAAAATCTGTAATCATTTTCCACAGAACTCCAAACACCCATCGCGTGTCACATCACGCGGGAATCGAACGGGACGCGTTTAGTTAATTGGCCAGATTGATTGGCGGCGCACTATCTAGCCATTACTCTTTCGGGATGTCGATTGAGATAGACTGCGTGTTAGTATGAGACAGGTGACATGTTACAAACTGATAATGACAATTGATATTATATTTTCTAACATTTATTCGTTCAATACTCATAATAAAAGTACTCTTTCAACGGCTTTAAAATGCGGTTTATTTCCTTTTTTTAATTTTTGTTCGACGTTTCGGTTATTGTCCATAATTGCTGGGTAAGCGTGTTGACAATCTTTAAGCGACGTACCTCTGAGGAATCACAAATATAAATACATTTTTAATCGACCCGTTGGCGCAGACGGTTGTTATCTTATCTTGAGCGCCACGGGTCGTAGGTTCGATTCCGACCCAGAATATTTTTTTTATTAGTTTCATATGCGTGTGGGTGTTAAATATAGGTATTTAAGAAGTATATTTGTAATTCCTCGATTGTCTGGCGTCTGTAACACAAAGTGCTTAATGCGACTTACGACGAAGTCAGGTCAATGTATTAGATGTTGTGGGAATTTATTATTATTATATTTAACATACAGACAGAACAAACACAAATATTCATTACAAATATGTTTGCTCTGGATGGGAATCGAACCCATCGGCGCAAAACATAGGAAAAATTAATTAAAAAGGTCGTCTACATTGGTACCTCATTCTAACCTACCTATTTCTACAGCCAAATAGCAGTGTCGGCTGTGTTCCGATTTGAAGTGTGAAAGATTTACACACACTCTACAATTACTGAGTAATGTGACATATTATCTTTAAGGTAGGCCACGCCCTAGTGCTATTATGAGTTTGTCCCTTGCAGTTAATATATTTTATGATACATATGTATATATAGGCCACCATAGGATTATGAGCCACCATTAGTGGATATACCCTTCCCAAGGGATTTCCAATAGGACCAGTTGCATGCGGCCTACATTCAACGCTATCTGACCAAAACCAAAGCACACGATATTTATATTAAGAAAAATCTAATAAAAATATCAACAATAAATCAAGTTAAAAGCCACTCTGCTTTTCTGTCACGTACCGGAAAGTTCTGAACCAAATCGATATCATATTGAAGAATCCACTTAATTGTTTACATAAGAACGTTCAACAATTTAACAAATACACACTAAAATAGTCCCGGATTAGAAAACAATGCTCAATGGAAATAGGTCGCGCTCGCAGCGCCATCTATTTGCGGTTTACAGTTCGGTTTCGAAATGATCGGTTATGGGATGTTGATGTATGGCCACCGAACGCGACAGATGACTCATTCTCGTCACAAATATGTTGACTGACCAAAAAGCTCCTGAAACTTGGAATAACTTTACCTTATTCATAGTGACGAAACTGCTATTTAAATCCGTCAAAAGTTTTAAATATAAAAATAGATAAAATCACATTGATTCACTTCGTCCTGACTAAGTCGCTTAAAGCACTTGGTACGTACTTGATAGTATGGACATCAGACAACAGAGCAATCAAAAAATATAATACCTTAATACGTATTTAACACTCAGGCACATAACAAACACATACATTCATCATATAATGTTTGTCCTGGGTGGAAACTGAGGCCACGGACGTAAGCACACAAGATAGGAACACTACGGATTGTGCCATCCATCGAGCCCGCCAATCCTACATTTTTATCTAACGTTTTGGGTACATTGCGGCACCCGTTTTCAAGAGTGACATAAAACGTTTCATAAAACTCTCCCGTTATTTACTCATCGTTAAAATATAATCGTCTTTACAATCACCGCGTATTTTACATGGTAATTTTGCATTGCTTTCGCGATGAGTGCTACTTATATGAATGAAAAATGTTAAAGAAAAATAAGAAATCTGAACATTCTGAAAGTTTTATCAATAACATCATCATGGTTGCCGTTGAACGTCCACTGCTTGCTGCACATAAGCTTTTCCAAGAGGAGGAGTAGGGAATAGTGCCCATTATTGCCACGCTGGGCAGGCATGGTAGCTGACGTTGTAACAGAGCGTTGCCCATACACTCCCTGTTACATTCCAGCTATCTGTCGGTTCCAAAACCCCAGTCGCCTCTCACACATATTGTACAGAGGGAGGTACAGAGCGACTCTACCGGTACCCTACGGTAAAAACTTACTCGGACCCTATTTCTCTCATAGTTTAATATTGTCAAGTCATCATTCTTATAACAGCCTTTGAAAATCCACGGCTGCACATAGGCCTCCCCAAAAAAGGGGGAAATTTGCCCGTAATTGCCACACTGGGAAGCGTGTTGGCAATCGCATAGCGCAGCTTTCGCGACGGAGGAACTGCAGCCCATCCTCGCCCTGTGCGATTAAGCTGCATTGTTTCGGATAGATATACCGCCATCTCTCGGTTCTTGTACCTTAGTCGCCTTTTACGACACCTGGTATAGGGGGATATTAATGTATGCCAATGAACTAACGCATGTATTTATTTATCTATCCATGTACTTTATACAGATGCAATGACTCATCCGCAATTATAATATGTAAATTAATCAATTAATACAAAACTTAATAAGCTGACCCATATTTGTGCATACGCAAAGCGACGTATTTACAATGCAAAGTTATGTAAATACATATGTATATGTTATTATAATTTAAGATAATGTTATTGTGGTTGCAGCCGGTGGGAAATAGCACTGTTGTTTCAAAGCAGTACCTTATTAGGTGTTGGCGCCTATATATAATTTATTTGCGTGATTAAAATATAATAATTCATTAAATACACGAGTCAGATCAATCCAAGGCCCAGTAACGAATTACAGTGGTATATTAAAGATTGCTTCCGCCCTAGTTAACCTGAGTATTGCAAGTTTAAATTAGACTTGAGGTCCACATGCTCTCAAAGTTTGGCGAATACATAATAGTTGTTAGTTGATTTTTTTAACATTGACGCGTTTATAACTTATAATAAATCTTGTTTTAGCGGCTTTAAAAAGCAGTTTATGTAACTTCTAAAGTTTTTGTTTCGACGTTTCGGTTACCTTGCAGCAACCATTTTCAATATTGCCAAAAAATGTTGTGTTAGGATTTGAAAATCACAATTACAACATTCACAAATTTTTATTTATTTTTGGTTATAAATTAGTAGTAGTTCAATAAATATTCACCCGAAATAGGCAAACAGGAAATATACAATAGCCAAATCAACAGGTAGTCTAGCATCCTTTTTTTACATCTTTACTAATATTTTATACACGAAAGTCTGTGAGTACGGTTGTATATGTTTATTACTCTTTCACACCGGAACGCTAAATAGATGAAATTTGGCAAATTTGAAAAATCTTGTTAGTCTAGAACAACACACAGGCTTCTGTTTAACTCGAAAACATGTTCCCAAGGTGTAGATCTGGCTTCTTATTTCATGGTCTCGGCACGACTATTTTGCACAGTTTAGCTATCAGAAAGCGACATAGACTTTAGCCAGAATAGCAAGGAATTTTTAAGGGTAAGATAAAGGCTTTGCGGGAGGAAAGCTAGTTGAAAATATCAATTCGACAAGTCGCATGCGAACCCCAAATAAAACTTAACGTTGGGGTTCGCATGCGACCGCAGTTTCAGTTTCACATATATTCACACCCTCGTACACAGACATACTTTGCACATACACATAGAGAAACAAATACAACTACGCATATAATCATCCACACGCTATAATTTTACTTTTTAAGGCTTTCTGCGATAAATATATGTAACAAATAGTCTAAGCGGGGATCCTAGATTTGTGAAAGACAGGTATAGCTTTCTGTAGCTGTCTTACAACTCGATAGATAAATAGATATACGTTTCTTTCTATCTATCTTATTTACACTTCTTACGACCTCTTAGTTTCATTCATTCTTTCCATCCAATGGTTGCCTGTAAGAAATCGTCATGTGCGATAAAGCCGCCCATTGTATTATATGTTGTTTGTTTTTCATATATTTTAATAAATATTGTAGTTAATATATATTATTATCGTAATTATTTTTAAAACAAAACGATTATGCTGCATTTAAACTAACATGAAACTGTGTAAACATATTCTAGTGAAAAATAAATATTTATTTATTAGTTTGAGAGCCAGTGGAATGTAACCAACAAGGGCACGCAGCCGCGACAGGTGCCGAGTGTTCTGTCTGACCGCTGATTGAGATTTAAATCGGATCGAGAGTGCATTTGACGTTACCGCATTATTGAAATCAAATTTAATAATGTTACAACTATGACGATGAGAATGCCTATTTCTGATGTACGTTATTTGATATATATATATATATATATATATATATATATATATATATATTTCTGTTTCGTGTAATGGTTGACTGGGAGATGTCATCTTGCATTAAGTCCGCCATTTGTACATTTTGTAACATTTTGAGCAATAAAGTTAAAGTTAAAATTAATAAAACAAATGTCTGTTTTGATTAATATCACTATGTTTGATTTATAATTAGCTGATGTCTTATTCGGTAGTGTTCCTGCCTTATACGCTTGCTTTCCTATCTTCAGGGTCGTGGAATCGATCCCATAAGAAATTACTATGTGGTTGACATTTGTGTTTTGTGTTTAAAGTAGTTTAAAGCACTTGTATTACGAATGTAATACGTCGTGAGGTACCGGCAGAGTAAAATAGTACCTTTCCCTGTACCAGGTGTCGTTAGAGGTGATTAAGATACTAGAATCGACAGATGGCGGTATATCAATCCAAAACACTGCAGCTTAAATGCACAGGGCGGATTGGCAGCAGCAGCCCTTCGCGAAAGCTGTGCTCTGTGATTGCCAACACGCTTGCCCAGTGCGGCAATCATGGGCAACCTACCCCTTTCTTGAAGTGGCTTATGACCAGCAGTGGACTTCCAATAGCTGTAATGATGAATGGCTTATTATAAAATCGTTACCGCAGACTGTAGACGCTCGTGATATCACAAGGATATCACTTACACGTTACTGACCTTGTGAGTTAAAGATTATGTCGCATAACCCATTAATGAAGCTGATAATCTGAGAGTGATCGTTATATCATGCAGATCGTTATATTGCCACATATATACTTGCATAAGTATTAATATATTAATTAAAATATTTATCGTCGTATGTTTTGAATCGTGATGTCGAATTATTTTTATTTATTTTAATAATATATTTATGTGAAAACTATTTATTGTAACACCGGTTTTTGGTTAAATAAAAATATCTGGGTACTTCCGATATAATAGAGAGGTATAATGGTAACCAATAACTTATAATAAATAAATAAATACATATGCCTATTTTACACCCAGTCACAGAACAAATGTTAATACAAATAACATAAACGCAATAAAGTATATAGAGTATATAACATTAGTTATATTTTTTTAGTCAAAGGCTTCATTAATTTTCTAAATTATAAAAAAATATTTATATTTCAACTAATTAGTTTGAACCTGCCCTTAAGATATTTGTATTAATACCCTTATATATTTGTGAAAACTACAACCATCAATCCAAAGTGCAATACAAAAGAAGACCGTAAAAAAACTAACTCGTCATTTTTTGCATCAAACATAATTAGCAAATACAAATTTGTTTTAATATCAACACAGAGTACCGTCCGCAAAAAACCGTTAATCACCAGCCGGCAAACAAATCAAAGTAACATCTCAATTCGCGGATTAGCCGCTTTTTTGCCAACCGTACGCACTAACGACGAGGGATCGAGGACTTGTGACGTTAAGTATCTGATTCGAAATCGAGTTGAGATATCCAATCTCATTGTTATTGTTAAAACTTTAAGGATTTTTTGCTACAGTTAATTCAAGTAACATTAAACTATTAGGTAAACTTTAAATTATTATTTTTTGTAGACTAGAAAACGAATTCAGCCGAGACTAAGGACTTAATCGATTGCAAGGACTGTTTTCATGGTGAATCTGATATTTTAAAGATTAATGAACTACCTAAATATGAACGGTATGGATATCCATCCGAAACAGTGCAAATCAAATACAGGGCGGAGATGGGCAGGAGCCTCTGTCGCAAAAGCTGCGCTCGGCAATTATGGGCAATATTCAATTTTTCTTGGGTAAGCCTTTGTCCAGCAGTGGAATGATAATGATCACACTATAATCCGGAACACAGCAATGTGAACAATGCTGTTTGGCGGTAGAAATAGGTGAGAGTGAGGTATCAATGCAGTCGACCTTTACGTGAGTACATCCCTGTCGGTACCCCAAGCTGTATTCTACTCTGGCCTTAATCTATCTATGCGGTTGTCCGTTACAAGCTAATTACCACAGATTGTGTGCAAAAAATCAATATTTCCAACATGAGTCAAGTTTCACATTAGATACACGAGGCGTGGTGTAATTACTAGCTTTTGTGCCTGACTCGAGAAAAAACATTTTTTTATGTCCGAAGATTGCCATTTAAATTCGCACTGCGGCGGCGGGTGTCAAGCAATGCCTAATGTTAATTTCTAGTGTTGTTCTGTCTGTCAAGTGTATATACGACGGGCCCGATGGCGCAGATGGTAGTGATCTTTTGCGCCTAGGGTCGTGGGTTCGATCCCTACTCGGGACAAAATATATTTGTCCCAGGTGGGTATCGAACATGTATGATGATTGTTATTGTTCTGTGTCTGGGTGTTAAATAGGTAATTAAGTATTATATTAGTAAAGTGCGAGATATCTCAAGGTCAGGTCAAGAAAATAAATGATATGTTAATAACTGTGCAAAGAGAGATAGACATTCCGATTATTACTTCATATACCTTTCCGTAGCTGCTATGTCGTCCGTGTGATTTGAACTTTTCTCAATATAACTTTATAATGAAGATATTTTCAACAAATAAAAAAATAATAAGCTTCTTATTTATTTAAGTATTATAAATTCACACAACACCTCAAACATTGACTTGACTCCGTCATAAGTCGCTTACAGCATTCGTTTTACAGACAACAGAAGGATCACAAATGTAATACTTAAATATACATATTCAAGACCCAGACAGAACAAACACATATATCATCATATAAATATTTGTCCTGGATATATCCTTAATGAGGTAGACCTCTTACAGAGGTAGTCTGTTTTGGTCTATTCTCACTCTCACCATTTACTATAGGCAGTGAAATTGCTAGATAAACGCATTAGAATCTTAAGTTCGCAGGGCTGGTGACACGCTACTGATATCATTGTGAAGACACGAGCGTGAGCTTCGGTCACGTTTACCATTAATAGAGTTAACAACTACATAATAAAAAAAATTGAACCCACGGCTTTTGTCTACACTAAGATAGGATCTCCATCTGCACCATCGGGGCCGTCGAAATTATATTTAAAATTCGTCTGTAGTTTGATATCTGCAGCAAAAGATTTGAGCTCGACGTCAGGTCAATGAATGGGATGTGTGAAATAATGTTATTACTTTCTTTATCATTACCCCGTTCTTAAAGTTTACTCTACCAGCTTTAAACAAACCTACGAGTTGCACAAAAAGTACCCATACTTCAGCCACTTCTATAAATAAGATTGCAAACAGCTACCGGCTGCCACGCTAACGTACCGACACGGGTATACTCGACTGTTATCCGACAATCGACAATGCGCTACCAAAGAGTTTTTATATACACACTCGAGTGAAGTTCGTTTGAGTACGCCTCGCGAGTTTGGTGATAGATAGTGGATTTAAGTAAAGTTCGTTCGAGTCATGACAGTCAATGACAGTTTTGTTAGCCGAGGTCCTTGCCTTAGAGGCGGCTTTTGTGTGATCGCAGTCAGTCTCGTTCTGATCCTGAAAACTGTGGGGGCGAGGGATGCGGCAAGTGCGGAAGAATAGGGTCGCTCATAAATAAGTGGATTGGCTTCTTGGCCTCGTTCCCCCGGTGACGAGTTTTGAAAAAATTTACAGCTTTGACGTCACTCAGCAAGCAGATAAACCGTGACGATAATAACATTATGTAATATCTCCTAGATATGTAAAGAAAGCAAGCAAACTCCCCTATAATAAAATTAAATTATCATAATATAAAAAATACTTTTTAACGGCTTAAAGGCTTTCATTTTTAATATTTTTATATTCGACGTTTCCGCTTCCTTGTTGCCAATAGGGAAAAAAATATTTAGTCTGGTGTTGTGTAAATGTCCTTTATTATAATATAGTTAGTATAAATTATGAAAAAAGTACAAGATTATCCATCCGAAATGGTGCGTCAGTGTCCTCGTCACAAAATCTGCGCACTGCGATCGCCAACACGCTTGCCCATCGCGGCATTTATGGACAAAAATCCAAAGTGAGACCTACGTCTAGCAGGGGGCTTCCAATGGCTGTAGTGATGATGATAAAAGAAAACATACACGAAGTCGCTAGTGTTTTTCATACGAGTGATTTTCAAGTGACACGCCAGTCGAGTATAGCCCTGCAATAGTTCGATTAAGAGATTCGCGCCGGTCTGTTACTGCCAAACAAAGCTGCTTTGGTGATGCTTGTATAATTTACGGGCGCTTCCCGGTAGCCGCGAGCGTTTATTTCTATGGTGGAAATAGACGCGGATCGCGTTGAGATATGACATGTGCGTTTTTTGTTAATTATGAATGGCGGACAGTTTGTTTGCTTTTTGTGATTAATTTATGTTTGAGTAAATGAGAATACCGTGAGGTACTGGCAAAATAGAATCGTACCTTTCACTGTACCATATGTCGTAAGAGGCGACTAAGGTACCAGAACAGATGGCGGTATATCCATCCGAAACAATGTAGCTCAAAAGCACCGGGCGGAGATGGGCAGCAGCATTCCCACCGCGAAAGTAGTGCTCTGCGATTGCTAACACGCTTGCCCAGCGCGGCAATTATGGGCAAAACTCTCCCTATCTTGGGAAGGCCTATTCTCAGCAGTAGATAATAAAGAATGACTGATATGATGAATAAATATAGAGATATTTTCTAGGATGCGATATCCCCCCCTGCGATATCATCAATAATCTCTCTGCCAAATTTCATTCAGAACGATTCAGCCGTTTCAGCGTGAAAGTGTAACAAAGAGACTAAGCATCCACAAGAATAGTCCCATCCTATTCTACTCTATCGGTACTCGGCACATCTCTATATAATAAAAATCGTGTCACGTTGTTTATCCGGGATCAACTACTGAACAATTGAACTGATTTTCATAAATTTATGATTACGGTGCACTGGTTGATCTAACTTGAGGGATAGGAATAGATAATTTATATCTTAAGTTATAATTGCAAAATTTTTCATGATACATACATGTATGTAGTATGTGTATATATATATATATATATATAAAACATATGTATATAATATGTAGTATGTATTGTCTTAAATATATATATAAGAAAATTAATTGTGATTTAATTTCAGAAGTAAAATAAAACTCCAATTTGTATCTCTGTAAATAAAGATAGCAATTTTATTTGTGTATATCGAGTATATACCACGCAATCATATAATATTTATACAACTAACCAAGAATCTTACTTGTGAATAAAGAAATAACAATTAAAGTTTATAATTATCACCTCTCGATACAACTTAATATTAATAAATAAAACTAAAAGAAAATTATAAGTAATTACATTTTATGAACAGAACGTATTTGTCTTTGACAATGACAGCTCGATTGACGCGACACGCTAACGGTGAAATAATTTGTGCTCACGAGTATATTATTATATCGGTTGAGATGCTAAACAGAAAATAAGCAAAACCTTTATTGTAGCGATAAAATCATATGTCATCAAGTGAATTCCGAATATTCGCAAACGAGGGCCACCGCAACACATTTGTGTCACCTAATTGTCCAACTTGCTGTGTGAGAACGAAATCGTGAGTGGAGCAGCGAACCTTTTATTTATAGATTTTTTAAAATAAATTTGTAGGTATTTATATATGTGATTATTTTGTTTCAGATCAAATCACTGTTTAAGGCTTTAAAGTAGATTTTTTTTATATAACCAGATCGACAAATAAGCATATAGCCCGCATGATAGTAAGTTTCACCGCAGCCTATATACGCTCATAATATCACAAGGATATCACCAGCGCGTTGCTAACCCCGTGACTTGAAGATTGCACACTACTTAATAATTCCACTGCTTCTCTCACCCTTCGAAACGGAACACAGCGATGCGAACACTGCTATTTGGCGGTAGAAATAGGTGAGAGTAAGGTACCAATGCTGTAGATAAAAAAATATAACAAATACATTAATAGTGGTAAATAGTTGCAAATCGTACTTTATAGTTTTTTATCTTGAGTTGCTTTGGGAGACTATTAGGTGGTATGTAGAAGGTATATTAGAGAGTATATTGGAGGGTATATATATACCCTCCTATCTCGACATCTCATACGTTAACCTGCCTCCAAAAAAGTACTTTTAAGGCACTTATAACAATGACACCGAGACACAAAATAAATAAAAATAAACCTGGTTTAAATATTTTTCCTGGGTGAGGATCGAACCTACGACCTTAGGCGCAGAAGATAGGACCACTACCGTCTGCAACATCGAGCCTAAGTAATACTATCCATTTCATTACACGCACATAAAAAATGTACATGACATACGTCACTCGACTCCACACAACTCCTGTTCCTATTATTCACCAGTGGCGTATCCAAGTCCACCGCATGTTCGCGGTGTAGTAAAGTTACGGCAATCGACACCCGATATCAAGACCATTTACACGTTCTAATATTCATAATTGAAAGTATCAAATAATAAAATCGGCGTATAAAATGTCTAATGATATCACGCACCAAAAGCCTGGGTAACTCAGTTGCACTTGTTTAACAATATTGTTGGCTGTGTTTCAGTATGTGTAAACATATATATATATATATGTATATATATATATATATATATGTGTGTGTGTGTGTACATAATTCCATTAAATGTCACAACCGTCTATATATATATATATATATATAAAGAATTTGACATTTTGTTGTGACATTTAATGGAATAATGTAATTGTGATATGTTTCGCCTCAAAAGGATTTATTTGGAATTAATTGTAAAAAGACCTGAAGTAAAGTCTTTAAATGTTGTTCCTTTCATTATTACAGGTACAGTAATATTTTGTTGAATATAAATAACTTCATGTAATTGTTTACATGTAAAAAAATGCATTTTGTTTTTCATTCATAATTCTTTTATTATTACAGAGAAACGCAACAGACAACGTCCGTGGTAGCTGTGGCATACCTCTCTCGCTTCCTTTACTCGCATTAGTCCTATTATACACGCTATTTCATTCTTGGTACTTCTGACCTGCCCGCGTTTAATATCTTTTCTACCTGATCAAAATATGTTCACCTAGGTCGCCCTATACAAACTCTTCTATTCACTTCCGTTCTATATACATTATTTCTACATATCCAAACCATCTCAACATTTCTCTCTCTATTGTTGTCAAAATATAAGCTTTTACATCACATCGATCTCATATCACATTCTTTAATTTATAATCATTAATCTGAAAGTATTATTAATTTTTAAAATAGGCTAATCGTGTTAGCACAAAATAACGCATACGACTATCTAGTAGCCAACATACTACCATATAGAGTATGAAAATCAACACGTTTTCACACCCTCGTCAATCATAACCGATTTGTATGCAAATCCAATGAAATCGAACGATCCATGTCTAATAAGTTGTCGGCGATAATAAGCTGTTAGACCGTTGGCTGCTGCAATAGAGGTCAATTAATACTGCGTACATGACCATATTTTTTGAAACTCTATTAAAATAGAGTAAATCATTGTGTAACTAATTACTGTTAAACTAGCAGTAGACCTCAATCAAAGGTCGCCTGTATTGGTACCACGAGGTACCGGCAGAGTAGAATAGTATCCCTTCTCTACCAGGTGACGTAAAAGGCAACTGAGCCACCAGAACTAATAGAAGGCGGTATATACACCAAAAATAGTGGAGCTTTAATGCATCAGGTCGGAGATGGGCAGCAGCATCCGGCATCTCTTTTCATATATCATAGCAAAATATCAATTTTTTTAGGAGGCTTGTATAGATGATGATTCGTACCTCATGCTAACTTGTATGTACCTCCAAATAGATGTGTTCACTTTGATTTGTACAGGTTTGATGGGTGAGAGGAGCGGTGAATAACTGGGTACTGTGATATAATATCTAACAAGGTTTATCAACGCGCTATAAGACACGACCTTGTGAAGACACGAGCGTCTATAGGCTGTGGTGACGCTATCACGCAGTCCGTATGCTTGTATTAAAGATTTGTAATTCCTCTGTTGTCGATTTAGTTGTCTTGAAATCAGTTCAACGTATAAAATGTTGTGTGAAAAAAACAAAAACATACCATTAATATCGTCAACATCCAGCAGAGTTCGTGAAAATTTTTTACCGTTTCACACTTAAATATAGCATCATTACAGCCACTGTAAGTTTACTGCTGGACATAGGCCTCTCCAAGAAAGGGGGAATTTTGCCCATAATTGCCGCGCTGGGCAAGCGTGTTGGCAATCGCAGAGCGCAGCTTTCGTGGTGGAGATGCAGCTGCCCATCCCCGCCAACTGTATTTGGGCTTCACTGTTTCGGATATACCGCCATCTGTCGGTTCATGTACCTGATTCGCTTCTTACGACACCTGGTACAAAGGGGGGATACTATTCTACTCTACCGGTACCTCACGGCAATAATAAGTACGGAAATATAGCTTATAAACTAGTAATTATTAAATATCACATAGTTTATTGTTTATTCCTTTCAATAATAGCTATATATAATTAAAAACTGCTTAAGAAATCTGAACCTATTCCATAAGGTAATAATGATGATTTCTGTTTAAGAAATCATTTGAAAAGTCATCAATTAATAGACGACTCAAAAGTCTCATCCGTTATCTCATATAAATCTATAACAGTTTATCTAGTCTAGATCGGGACTGAACCGGGTGATCCAGGACTTTCGCTCTCGGTCAACAGTTCGTTAGAACTAATAACTTGGACCGACCATTCATCTTGGCGAGGCGTGGTTCCTTAGGAGTAAATTGACAATTACACCGTGGAAATCCATTATATATGAGTACGGACCTGATTAAGATCTATTTTCTATCTGTCTGTAGGTTCGTTTCTAACATAATTGTGTGTGGTAATTGACGATCTGGTCGGTGTACTGACTCAGGCTAAGGAAGTAAACCATAGATTAAATGCAAGTACAAAATATATTTAAGCATTTATTATAAAAAAAAACTATTTATAAACGATAGGCCCGATGGCGCATAAGATAGTGACAATGCTCGCGCCAAAGGCCGTGGGTTCGATTACCAACCATGACAAATATTTATAAGATGATCTTTTTGTTTGTTCTTATAAATAAGTAATTCGTTTAGATGCAATAGTGTAGGATTTCATATAAAACTCCCAAGCTGAATTACAAATATGCCTTCACATAAATTCAAGAATTTTGTAAAAGATAAATCTGCTGCTAAGGCTTATTGCAGCTTGAAAGGTTATATTAATGATGAAAATGCTTGGGATTGAATTGAATTGCTTTAACATGTACTATTAAGACAACGGTTTGTTAGCGCGGACGCCGTTATGGGTTTCAATAAAACCTATTAGGTGTTGTTGGAAGCTTAAATCTCATCAGTTTTATCTTCATTAGGTCATCAGGTTTCTTGTGGCTCGCGTAATGAACCAGCTGTAAACTTAGTTATAAGACCCGTCTGGTGCCGGCAGACTTGTATCAAAATAGGACACTTAATGACCTATTTGTTTAACTCTCTTATAACACCGGTTGTCAGGGTCATCGGTCATTTGTATAAAATTTTAATAAGTAAATATGTAGTCACAGATTATTATTTATTTTTCGATGTTTTGACGATTTGCGAAAGTGCTTGTGATAGGCATATTAAAATAAAGATATATTCGAGTTTGACTTTAGCCCCTAAGGGAGCGCAACGGGGGTGCAAAGTCAGTTTGTAACATCGCTGTTTTAAGTGAAATTCATGATACACCTGTAATTTTTTTTTTCACAAATCATTACTCAAGGTGGTACAAGGGGGCGGGGTGTAAAGTTTGTATGAAAGTTCCACAATTAACGCGAGTAATTTATAAGCATAGACAAACAGTATATATTTTAAAATGTACCAGCTAAATACTAAATCCTTTTTATTCTGTATTTCTCGTCAATGGAATCATATCGTGTGGAGCCGTCAAGTGGACCATTTTTCTTGTATTTTATTAGCCTGGCTTGAAGCCAAATCAGATTTTTGCAGGGAAGTATTAAGGAGAAGTTTTCTCTTATAAAAAATTAGCAATCATCTAAGTAATATCCACTGGAATATTCACCGCTTTTCTATTTCTATTTAAAATGTAATCGACAAGTCAATTATGCTTTCACGCAGTTAAGATAAAATATGGTATGAAACTAATAATAAATAAAAATTAATGTCGACTGCGTGAGTGAGTTTGAAAATTTACCCTAGACACGCAAATGGATGTTTGAATGGCTAAACCATAATTTAATAAATCAATTGTGAATATTACGTTAAGTTTTTCAGTCTTTCTTATTAGACCAGGTCGATAACGTCGTCAACGACCAGGATACAGTTCGCGTGATAGTAGGCGTTATAACAGCTTTTCATGATATCACAAGCGCATTTTCCTTGTGACTTGAAGATATTATATTACATTACCCAGTAACTTCACTCACTCACCTTTTAAGCCGCAACACAACAGTGTGAACACTGCTATTTCGCGGTAGAAACACGTGAGAATGAGGTACCAATGCAGGCGACATTTTGTATGAGATCTACCTCATGTTTATGATGTGATGTGGCCTCTTAAGAAGACCGCTAGTTGTGTGGTCGTATAATTCAAAGTCAATTTATAAAACCCACTTAAAATATTAGTGTTTCCAAGCGCGCGGCGAAAATCCGCACACGTGTCGACGGAAAAAAATTACTAACAAATGTCAACGTGCTAATATGTCGTCTTTTGAATACATAATTTGTTCAAGGTTTTGTGTATTATATGACATTAATAATAACTTTATTTCATCTCTACCCACACAATGTCAAGGCTGAACATTGTATCCAGAGAGTGAGAGAATACATTTATGCTCACATTTATAGAGCAACAACTACATTTAGCTGTGAAGTACCGGTAGTGTAAAATAGTATCGTAAAAGGCGACTTAAATATCATAATAACAAATCGCAGTATATCTATCCGCAACAGTGTAGCTTAAATGCACAGGGCGGGGATGGGCAGCAGCATACCTATCGTGAAAGCTACGCTCTGCGATTGCTAACACGCTTGCCCCGCGCTGCAACTATGGGAAAAACTCACCCTCTCTTGTGTTTCCTCTGTTGTCTGATGTCCGTAACACAAGTGCTTTAAGCGACCTATCACGGAAATCAGGTATTAGATGATGTGGGAAAAAAAATATGCTATCAGTAGTGGACTTCCAATGGCTAATACGATTATTGATCCATTGACAAATATATAATAGTGCATATATAAGATTTTTTCGTTGGTTAGAAAGATGGCTTTTTTTTAAAGATACAATTAATACTTACTTCTGAATCATCCCTTATTTTACAAGTAGTATACTGCATACGAACTTACCTGAAACAAGAAACTTCAAATAAATAATCGTATTATACCCATTGCATATAATTTTATTGTAACATACCAAAAATAAAAACCAATTTTCAAAATAGCATTAATCAGAATTATGCCACATAATCAAGCTTTATTGACAGTCCAATATAGAAAAAAACAAATCTGCCTCAAGATAACGTTTAATTCGTTAAGCCATTCTCCATATTCTAATTCCTTAAAAACATTATTTTCACAGTGAAAGAACTTCTATAATAAATACAATAGCTTAACCATCAAATTACTACCCACCTACCGGCCTACCCTACCCTTAATCAATACACGCAAGCTGTATTAGGTAGTATCAGCGCTCCGACATTTTATCCGCGTATCCCGTAGGATTATAGGAATGTAATTATCTTACAATAACCCTGATAAACAATTATCCATCAGTGAAAGGATTTTTAAAATCGGCCGTTTTTTTAAAATAGTTCATTTTTTAAGTGTTTTTTTTATTCTTATCCTTTGACTCAAAAAACAATTTTAAAATGATTTTTTAAATAGTTTTTGAGTCAAAGGCTAAGAATAATCAAATCATTACACTTTCTAATGACTTTATTTACTATATGTGGTATAGGATACCTTAAGGATAATAACGTAACTTAACCAGTAATAACATCTACCATTTCTAAAACAGTACGCCAAAGATAAATCATTGAATTCCTATACAAAGTTCCGTTTTAGAATTCCAGAGTCATGCGCTAGATTAATCATCTGCAACGCCTGTTGCAGGTTAAACACTTCATGGTTCGACTTCCTAGTGCCACCGACTAATTTTAAACTTCCACCGCTGTGTTCAGGCCAAATAAAGTGTATCATACCATAACAGTCAACACGATTCAAACTTGAAAAGTATAAGTAAGTACGTACGTAAGTAAGAACACACAAGAAACAATAGCTCTATGTTTAGATTCCGAATTAAAACGAAAATAAGTCAAACTATTTCCGGTAATGGATTTGACCATAATCCATTTTGTAAAAACTTTTTTATCATTTGCTTAAAATTCAATAGACAATGAAAGATTACATAATTTTTTATCATTTGCTTAAAATTCAATAGACAATGAAAGATTACATAAATTTTTATCATTTGCTTAACCTTCAATAGACAAACTACTACTATTTCATCAAACTACTAAAATTTTTATTAATTGAATGTAAGTATTTCTAGTGCATTGTGTAAAAAAGAAATAAATTTAACTATACTAATAGGAATTTGTCTACACATCAACTTCGACTATATCAAATTTCACATTCGTCAGATTTTTTTAAACGTCATAAACAGATTTGCATTGCGTATATTATTGCGTATGAGTATTATTATCTTATCAATTATGTAAAACAAGATTATAAGATTTTTTTTTTACGAATTTACTTTTGGTGTTTTAACATAGTTGATTTGCTATTGTAAATACTTTATAAAGATCATAAAACAATAATGGTTTGGACATGTATAAGGGTGGATGAAAGTAGAATGACTGCACAAATATATAGAACGGAAGTGAATGGAAGAGTTGGTATAGGAAGATCTAGGCGAACATATCGTAACCATGTAGAAGAAGTATTAAACAAGGGCCAAGTCAGCAATACTAAGAATAAACGAATGTGTATGAAAGTCCTAATGCAAGTAAGGGAAGCGAGAGAGGTATGCGAAAATCTCTACCTACTAATAGTCTCTACCTACTCCGATATATATATATATATATATATATATATGATATAATGCATTGTACAATCTCAGTTATGGCGATTGAACATGTGAAAAATTACACTTTAATCTAGCAATAAATAAACCAAATTCCTAATCATTTAGAGGCTTAAACATTAAAGGTTTATGTCCAGCCGTGAACCCTCCGATGAGATAACTCCGATGATGAAATGAAAAAAATATGACAGTTTCCAATTATTTAGGCTCCTTTGAGATAATATTCATATAAATTCCATTAAATATTTTGACTTCCAATGACGTCTAATTTCAGGATCAACAATACAACAACGATATTGATGACGAAAAGAATAAAACAGTCAAAAACTATTCCTTTACACATAAATCAGCGTGTGAACAACATAATTGCAGCCTAGTCAAGTTTTATTATGTTAATTTTGCATAACTATCTATTTCTGCCATAAGTTTCGCAGCTATCTTTCTTCCCAAGTTCTGCCCTTTCGAGGTTGTGTCCCGCCCTGCATGGATGCCGCGAGCCTAACAAGAACACCACTACGAAATTATATAATAACTACTAAAGTTAGAAATAATAGACTAGCTCAGGTTTCAATACATATGAAAGTATATTTTCTAAATAATAGCATAGTAAAGACCAAAGAAATTGAAAGTAAACACGTTCATTGTAATGATTTTATCATCATCATATCAGCAATCGACGCCCACTGCTGGACATGGGCTTCCCTAAGGAGGAATTTTGCCCATTATTGCCGCGCTGGGAAAGCATGTTCGCAATCGCAGTGCGCAGCTTTCGTGACAGGAATGGGGCTACCCATGCTCGTTTCGGATGGATATACTGCCATCTGGTGGTTTTGGTAACTCAATCGCCTCTTATGACACTTGGCAAAGGAGGAGGTACTATTCTACGTTGTTAAATATAATACAAATATCTACTAATAATTTTGCGGCGTTCTATCATGTTGAGAGATATCTGAAACTCTATGTTAATTGGACAACAATTTTGTACCAAAGTATCTCAAACAAAATGAGGTAGAACTCATACAAAATTCGTCGGCATTGGCACCTCACTCTCATCTATTTCTACGGCCAATTTGTAGTGTCCGCGTTGCTGTGTTACCGTTGAAGGGTAGCAGTAAATTAATGAATGAGTAAATATGACATAATATCTTTAAATACTTGTAATATTACGAGTACAATGACGGGCCCGTTGTGCAGATGGTAGTGATCCTATCTTGTGCGCCGAGGGTCGCGGGTTCAATTCCCACCCAGAGCAAATATTTATACGATGATATTTGCGTTTGTTTTTGGTGTTAAATATATATATTTTGGCAGTATATTTGTGATTCCTCTGTTGTCTAGCGTCTGTAACACAAGTGCTTTAATCGATTTACCACGGAGTCCGGCACGAGATGTAATAAAGAAAAAATCTATAGGCAGCGGTTACGCTTACTATCACGCGGACAAAACGCTTATTTGTCGATATTGTCTAAAAAAATATAAAAAAGAAACTCATTCAGCAAAACTTGCACCAAAAATAACATCGTCACAGACGATATAATTCAAACGCTACATTTCACAAGAATATACACCATTAAACATAATTTACTGATAATTACTAAAACGTTAAACAATTGTAAATATCCAATCACATATTTTCACGCCTATACATAAAAAAATCTTACCACCTGTTCAAGAACGCGTCTCAGACTATGAATCACGCGGTAATGTCTCTCATCGCTGCCGCTCAGTCTATCCCATTCTCGCTTATGACTTTGTGGATATCATTATCTCTCACTAGCGGCCTTGCCAGGAGGTGAACAGCCAGCTTACTATGAATTCAAATACAACATAATTATACCTACTGTTATGATTATGCCAATCCATTTTAGTGCTAACAACGTAGATTGTTAGCACAAAAATCTTACGTAGGAGTACCGATAACAAATATAACGAGTTATTTATACGACTAGAATTGCTCCGCGGCTTCTCGCACGCAATATCCTATCCCGTGACACTAAGCGAACACATCTATTCATTTTTTATTATTTTTCTGTCAATCGTTACAAAAAGCAGCAAACAGCTAAAAAATAACGTTTCTATATGGCTGAATACTTTAAACTACAAAGCTACTATGTATAAGCAAGTGAAAGTACATAACGATAATTTCAAACGAAATTTACAAACTTTAATAAATACATATTTATTTCTTTAATAAACACAAACTTTAATATATACCCTCACACACAATAACACAAACACACTTACAGGAGCATTTAGATTCTCAATTTATTAATTATATATAAACTAATACATACACTAATATACAAGTATACACTGTTATAACGGTAAAATAACAAGCTCAGTAAGCCTGGCTTAGTTTCAGACTCCTGTCTCCACCGAACTTGAAACTTGATTCAATTATTTCAATATATGTAAAGTTATTGTACATTAGTTCTTAAGTGTGAAGGATAAAAAATAAATATTATTATTATTTTCACGGGCCTGATGGCGCAGAAAGTAGTGATGGTAGTCCTATTTTATAGGCTGAGGGTCGTGGTTTGTTCTGTGTCTGGGTGTAAAATATACGTATTTAAGTAATATATTTGTGATTCCTGCGTTGTCTGGCGTTAGTAACACAAGTGATTTAAGCGACTTACCACGGAGTTAGATTAAATCCGTTCAGTCTATTCTGAGTTTATTTGATACAAACATGTAACAATACATATCCTGTTTATATAGTACTAACATAGTAAATATAAATACTATGTTACTTGCTAAAAAAGTAGCTCTCTAATGGTCAGTCAAATAGTTTTTAAGTATAAACTGTAACTCTTGCAAGATGTTAAGCTAAAATAATAATGAATGTTGTATTTACAAATCCGGAAAATTCTTCAATCTTATTCGTGAAATGTATTTAAACAAAATCTAAGAAGTATTTCCGTTTCGCTGGAGACTTGTTGAGTGTTGCATTTAAATTTAACTAACGCTGTGTAGGTCAATTGAAAATAGATAGTCTGACACGACAGGACCACCTACGACTAAATACGAACTAACAAAATGAACTTCTATTGGACTTTATAAGGCATTATTATATTTTGTAGCATTTAAGCGATAACAAGTTAAAATAAAGTCTTTTAACGGCTTTTAAACGCGTTCAAAATTATGATGATTGATGATGAACGGTTGAACAAAACGACGAACAAAAAATCATCATCATAGCAGCCGTCAAACGTCCACTGCTGGACACAGGCCTTCCCAAGTAAGGGGGAATTTCACTTCAGTCGCCTCTAACGACACCTGGTACAGGGGAATAATATAAATAATCTTTCTTGGAAACGGAAGACTATCTATACACTTTGATGGGCCCGATGGCGCAGCCGGTAGTGATCCTATCTTTTGCGCCAAGGGTCATGGGTTCGATGTCCACCTAGGATAAATATTTATATGATGATATTTGTAATTCCTCAGTTGTCTAATGTCCGTAACACAAGTGCTTTAAGCGACTTATCACGGAGTCAGGTCAATGAATGAGATGTAGTGGGAATTTAATATTATTATAACATACTTAGTTAAGTATAGTGTTGACTCCTGGCATTGATCATTCTAAATACTATTGTTTAATTTTTTGCGATGCAATTTTTTTTCTAATGAATTTAAATATAATAACGCACTAGGTCTCGATAAGATTCAAAGATTTCTAATTATCAAGTAAACTCTGTTTTCACACCTCTCTACTTTTCTATTGTAATTTAAATGCATTTGTCTTTGAAATGTAAACAAATTTAATGTTGAATTAATTTGCGATATATTTCGACCTTGAAACTGTAACTTGCTGTTCAGTTATATAATTTTCATTATTGTGATAAAAAAAGATCTGTAACCACAATTATTGTTGATGCATCAATTTTTTAATTGGTATGTCAAAGATATATTTCAGTCTGGCTTCAGTGGAATACATAAATTGATCACTAATGTATTGTCAAGTGGAATTATTTCAAAAAATATATTCATGAGGTATTAATGAAACTTTAAAATAGTATGACAAGAGACTGGCGGTCTGAGCGTCCCAAGGTTTTTGACCCAAACTTAAATAAATACTTGGCCATCACCCAAAGTCTAGATTCACAACTAGACTGTACATTTTAGTGCTCAAAATGTGGGTGGTATTTTTATGAAGTTGTAACATCGTTGCGATTTTTAATTTCCTTCGATATATTGTTGATGAGTAAAAGAACTTAATCCGCCATAACGTCTGGGGAATTCCATTTTATGTTAGCCTGTATTTTATGTACTGTGATGAAGCTAACCCATCACGAGTTGAAAATTATTATGCATATGCAGTATAGAATAGAGGTCGACCTCTTGCTACTGGAGGTTTGTCTGCATTGGAACCTCATTCCGGTTTGAAGGGTGAGAGAGGTAGTGAATTTACTGAGTAACATAACATCTTCAAGTCACAAGGTTAGCAACGCGCTAGTGATACCTTTGTGATGTTATAAGCGTCTAGGCTGCGGTGACGCTTACTATCACGTGGACAGTGTGCTTGTTTGTCTACCTGTTCTAATAAACACGATGTATTTAGTGCGTTACTAGAACTGAAACAGAAATGACAAAGATACACCCACCTTTCAAGAAGGTTGATTAGGAACTACGTCAATAGATAAAAGTAATTAATCACACAAGATCAAGCGAAGCGATAAAAATGACACAACCAAAAGGAAAGGTGGACAAATAACTATATTACGAAGTAACTCCTAGATAAAGTATAAAAATACAATTTCAAAGAATTTTAATTCTTCAACTAACAACATCATAAGATCTCACTGTATCATGTTTCCGGCGGTTGATGAAAGCGATCTTATAGTTGGTCAAGATACCGCTGGACAAGGTGAATTCAACTTTAACGTTGAAACAATAAGAGCCAATCACTAAGACTGTGTTAACGGTAGTCGGTTCAAACCTAGTGCATATTCTGCCGGAGATAAAGACGTTTCCTTCGGCGATAAAAGAGCAATGACCCGCAAATCTGGCGGGAAATGTTGCTACTAGTACCTGTAATACATTGAAAATAATACCTGAGGTAGAACAAAGGTCTGCATAGGTACCTCTATCGAAACAAATTCAACCGCACAACAATTGCTCATATTGCTGATTTAGTTTGAAATGTATGAGGTAGAAAATTATAAATACCTCATTCAAATGACTCAAACAATCACTTCTAGTTACCGCAAAATGTATTTTTAAAAGCGGGAATGCTGCTGCGTTTTTCTTCGTTGTCTCCGATCAAGTATTTTACATGAGGTAGATCGTATACAAAGGTCGTCTTCATTAATATCTCACTCTCACCTATTCCTACCGTTAAACTGCAATGTTCGCATTGCTGTTTCGGTTTCGCTCGGAAATCTCTAGGTAATTTAACATAATATCCTTTAGTCAAAAGGTTGGCAATCCGCTCGGGATATCGTTCTGATAATACGAGCATGCTGTGACGTTTACTGTCACGGGTCGGGGTGTATGCTAATTTGACGGTCTGATGAAATAAAGAAAAAACACCGTTTCGGTCTCCAATTAGTTTATATTGATGTAGTAAGTTTGTAGATTAAGTATGTATTCTTACTGGCCAATACTGTACTTATTTTAAGGATATATTACAGTTTTATTTTTTACTTTAAAAATGTTTGTGTCATGTTTTTTACGTTAATATTTTTTTTTATTTGGTACACCTCATACTACCTCTTGTTTTAATATGTTTTCCACACATTGTCTATGCAAAGGTTGCCTGGTTGAAATCGCTCTATGCGATAAGGCCGCCAAATGTACTTCACTATGTATAATACATACTATTCATATTGATCGTATATTTAGGCGTACAATAAAGAATATTATTATTAATATTCGAAGTATGGTATCTTATTCAAGATTCTCTTGATAACGAACATCATTATCATTACATCAGCCCTAAAAAGTCTACCCAAGGCTTACCTAGGCAAAGGCAACCCCAACATATATATATTAAAGGAAGAAGATTAAAAGAATATTTAAAACAAGTATTAATAACTTATTGATTATTATAAAAAATATTAATATTTAAAATAAGCAATACATAATTATATAATTATTTTAAACAAAAAAATTACGCATTCGATAAATAATATATTATATGATAATTATGGGTGAAATTCCTCCTTTCTTGGAGAGGCCTATGACCAGCAGTGGACTTTCAATGGCTGGTATGATGATTTAATAAAAGTCGTGATACACGTGTATAATGTTTTTTTAAAATCATACCTTAAGGGGGTAAAAGGGGGTGCAAAGTTAGCATGAACGTTCCTACCTCTACGTACTACCTCTCGAACCTTTACCCTTACCTTCCTCTCTATCTATCTATCTATTAAAAAAACCGCATCCGTTGCGTAGTTTTAAAGATCTAAACATACATAGAGACAGACAGACAGCGGAAAGCGACTTTGTTTTAAACTGTGTAAAGATTATTTCGAAATAGGTTCCTACTCAAGTCCTTTGCAATAACATTGTAATCAAATCAGTTAAGGCTAGTTTGCATCTCCATTTTGTTTTTATTATTTTACATAATCTAGGGTATTGAAATAAACGAAAACAATATTAGATCGTTTATTGTTATACTATTAAATCAGCACACATATGCAATATCACGATAAAACGAACACAATCAAAACAATTTATTTTACCACTCATTGCAAAACTGCCGCAGTTTGATTTTATATCCCAGTAAGCCTTTTAAATCGTGGACATAATGCGGTATTAAAAATAAACTTATCTTAAAAGTAGTTAAGTTTCATAACTTGAGTAGCTGACCCGACCGACGAAAAATATTTGCCGTGACGTACCAGCAGAGTAGAATAGTACCCCCCCATATACCAGGTGTCGTAAGAGGTGACTGATGTACCCAAACCGACAGGTAGCGGTATATCCACCCGAGTATATAAAGTAGCTCAGATGCAACTGGGCGGGGGTGGGCAGCAGCCAGACGCGAAGCTACGCTCTGCGATTGCCACCACGCTTGCACAGAGCGGCAGTTATGGGCAAATTACCTGTTGCTTGGGAGACCTGTGCTCTGCACTGGACGTTCTTACTGGTTGCCTTGATGATTATGAAAAAACATTGCGACCATGAATTGAGATATGGACTCAAAAACTGTAGTTACGCAGTAAGCTAAAAACATATTAAATTAAACTCAGTTTTAGAAGTCATTTTTGTATTTAAAAACAATAAAATTTCTATATAGAAGAATAATCAATTTATATGATTCAAATTAAAACAAAAATAATAGCGTAACACGTCTATTTAATAGACATCACAGTTTCTGAACACATTCTTATTAAATACGAAAACTATTGACGATGCAAATAAAATATCCGATCCATGAACACAAGCACAAATAAAGAACCAAAGTTAGATGTTATCGCAAGCAATATGTGGTCTAATCTAGAGGTTCTAACAAAGGATAGAAAGTGATCGCGTGCAAGAATGCAGAAGGCTTGCGTTACATTACTTGCGGAGGTGTGGTGTCGGTGACAGACGCAGCGATTCGACACAGATGCGGAAAGAAATATTGACTGTTCACAACGATGATATATATATAAGGATTTTAAGAATTCACCCTCTAAAAAGAGGTGCAAAGTAAGTATAAAACTTTGTTATTTTTTAAGTTATTCCAACGAAATCAGATTAAGTTCTTCATTGAAAGTCGTGAAAACACGTGTTAAATATTTTTCCGAAATCATCCCTTAAGAGGGTTATAAATTTGAGGTGCAAAGTCAGTATGAAGGTTGTGCAACTAAGTAGTACGAAGGCTTTGCTAGTTATAGATGAGTTATGAAAAGATCAAATTAATGGTAGATTAAATTTCTGTGTCATCATATCAGCAGGCTTTGCGATCTGCTCTCTCCCTAGTTTTGTTTTTGGATCACGCATTTTGGAAGGATATACCGCCATCTGTCGGTTTAAGGGATAAATACTGTTGTTGTACAACAACACCGACACGCAGTGTCGCGTCTGGATATAAAACTTCAAAAATTAAGCTATATTATTCAGTCGTATGCAGTTGAGTGATAAAATGGGTAGCCCTAAAATAAAAACAACGACTAGGTAAAGAACTTATTGACCTATTTATTTATTTTTTGAACTTTCTTGCGCAAAATATTACAAAATTTACAAATATTTATATAGATATATTATTAATTAAGTTAGAAATATTGTTGTAATGCTGTTCTTGTGGATTCAATTATGTAATTCCATTATTGGCTGATGACACTGACAGATACTGATATCGAATATCGCAATATATTCTTAAATGTCTACAAAATAATTATAAAAATTTACCTAAACAAACATTTTTTAAAGAAAATACAGAATAAATTTAACGAAAATTTTAAATTTACCATTTATGTAAACTATATAATTTACATTCAATAAGAATATAAAATATAGTTGTATTATAAAAATATAAATAACCATATCGTTTCCCTCAGATAAAATATTGTGTAGAACAATGCAATCATTCTGATTCCTCCAAAATGTCAAAATATAATATACAATGGCGCCACCATTTATGAAAAAATCTATGACAGTTAAAATGCGTTCTAAAATCTAAACAGCGCGTATTTATCTTTTTCCCTAATTACTAAAAAGAGATATGCACCATAAATCGATTTTCTCCAGTTGATTGGTAGAAATGTTATCCAATGTACCCCGTCCCTAATAGGTAACTTTATCCTGGAGCATAGCAGATGCAACAAGTCGCATGTCGCATCACCTCATTCGACTCGGGGTAGTACCGGAATGAAGGCATACATTGGTCCCGATATAGACAAGATTTATGGGCACACTAATCCTTAGTATGCCTATTCGTACCGCCTACATACGTCAATTCAGCTAAGATTCTGGAACATGGTTTTTAATATATTTTATGGCGTTTATTTTCGTGCCAGAGATGCGTCTATAGAACTAGTGTTATTTATAATCGGCGCAAGATATAAAAATAAGTTTGCGTATTTTAAAACGAAACACAGTATGGAGCATTTTTTTTATTAAAAAGAAAAGTTTCCATAGATAAAAAATAGTTTTAATCAAGCAACAAGGTAGAATATGTTAACAAATATAATTTTGCTAACATTACAAAATACTGCATAGGTTCTTTTTTAATACGGTAATTGTGATAAAGACTAATTCTGGCATCCAATTTTTGAATATCTATGCGGACCAAGTCGCGGGCAAAAGCTAGTGTACTTATAAATATACAACAAAATAATTAGTTGGACAATTTCACATTATCAACATTTGTCACCAAGTAAGTGGCTGAGAAGTTCGACCTCCGCCAGCAATTACCCTGCTATTACGAAATATGATAAGCCGATGTCAACTGTTTCTTTGGCAGTGCAGAGTTGACGCGGCTACATTGCTCCCTTTGTCAGAAAATTATAAGCAGTAGGAGTATATCACGCAGCATTAGATATCGTGGATGGCGATGCTAACAAGGTTGCTTCGTTGTGTGCTCTTGGTCAAAGTGAATGGTCTTAAACCTATATTAAATGTTACAGCCGTATGCTATCTGTTTTCTCGTGTGTTGACAAAAGTATTTATATACCTAGTCTAATTTATTGTAATTAGTTTCATTCAAGTTATTACAGATATAAGTACTGTATTTCTCCTTAATAGATAATATTAGCAGACCCGACCGACATCGATCATATTTAAATTAATATTGAATCATAATTTTCCAACAAAAGTTTCCGAACGATGTGTCTTTTTAAACGAAATTGACAGCACTCATTCTAACAATCGCGCCAGCTGTCAAACGACTGACAGTTATGCCGAACATCATAAAATAACATTAGAAACGCTAAAGATTTTTTAATTTTCCCGCGCAGTTTTCTTATTTCTTTTTTCTTAAGTACTATCCCCTGACAGCTGTGGCAGAAAAAAAGCCAAATCAATTCCGCGCAATTCCGTGACCAAGGGATATAGGGATTCATTTATATATATTTCGCAGATTAAGATGTACATACATCTTGGATACCTTGAATCCTAAAAAATAACAAGCAACTTTTGATGCCGGGAAAGATCCCGTGGCGTTAATAAAAAATCGGCACTCAGCCGAATACTAGCCGTTACTTAACTTTGACGATCACTTACATCACTATGCCATTAGATCTTCAGATAAATAAGAGTTACATACATACATCACGCCTGTGTCCATCGGGGTAGGCAGAGACTATGGATCTCCACTTGTTACGATCTTGGCATACGACTCTTGCTTCTTTTACTCGCATTAGTGTAAAATACTCTATCCATCCGTGAGGTACCGGCAGAGTAGAGTAGTACCTACCCCTGTACCATGTGTCTTAAAAGGCGACTACGGTATCAGAACCGAAAGATGGCGGTATATCCATCCGAAACAATGCAGCTCAAATGTACAGGGCGAGGATGGGCAGGAGCATCTCCGTCGCGAAAGCTGCGCTCTGCGATTGCCAACACGCTTGCCCAGCCCGGCAATTATGGGTAAAATTCCCCATTTTATCGGGAGGCCAATATCCAGCAGTGGATAATCAATGGCTGGTATGATGATGACTCTATACATATAAGTTAAATACAACCAAATTTGAAACTATTGCATTTCAAATATGGTATTGCAAACACCATAGAAAATACTCGCTTTCAATAAACAAAAGGTTACAAACAAGGCATGGAAAACATTTCCCGCTAAATATATTGCTTCTTGGTTGCTTTAACTCTTATTTTCATTGTTTACCCTAGAGGTAAACGAGTTAACCTAACCTATTAAAATTCAAGATAAAGCGAAAATTCATAATGTATTTTCAGCTTGAAACGGGGCAGTCGTTCAACGGCTATAAAAAAAAATTAGCATAAATGTTGAAAGCGAAAGTTCAACAAACCGTTTTAATTTCAGCCTATCTGTTAAAAGTCAGGTGTAAACGAATAGCGGACACCCAGCTTTTATATTCATGAGGCTCCAACCCTCAAAAGGGAAGCTAACACCCGCAGATAAAACATTCAATTATACGGTGTAGTACTTTCACCCTTGGAGTTCAATAACACGCGAATGATGAGCGAAAAATTACTCTTAAAAATGCCCAGCGAACGCCATATTTAATTTTTGCAAATTAGCGAATTACATAAACACACGTCTGTACTCGTCAACAATCAAGCGGCGTTTGAACAAATACGTTCGAAATTCGAACGCAGCGTGATTGGTGGCCGCAATTTTGGGTTGCAAGCTGTGATTAAGTGAGATGAAGTTATCAAATTTTGAAACAGAAAATTGCTGGTTGACCGACTCTCGCTTTCATGTTTGCTTTACGTGTGCTGTATAATTTTATTAGGCATCATTAAGTCAAACATGTTTAAAAAAGACGGCTTATCTTTTGGAATAATCATGTGACTTTTTTTACAATATATAAGATAAACTGTAAACATATATCTCCGATGATAGTGCAATACCGCGTAAGTAGCAGTTCCATATAAAGTTGAAAATTCAATTAGGAAAGATGAGAAATGGACTTCATTAACTTAAGCTACATACGCGATATTGAAGTATCATCGACGATATATATATTGCCCTAACTCCATGGTAGGTGGCTAAAAACACGTGTATTACGAAAATCAGAAAAATCTCAAATATAATATAATAAAAATGTATTCTTTTACTGTACCAAAAAAATATTTGTTTATATAAATTCTATATACTACAACTATATCTACATTATATATAGAACAATTATTTTCAATATTTGACCCATCCAATCATCCAATACCAATAACATTAAACAAGTATACAAAAACAATAAATACAAAGTACGATTCCTTATCGCATAAAACGATTACAAGGCAACCTTTGAATGTTAAAGATTGAATGAAACTAAGTGGCAGCAAGATGGCAACTATATCTACCTTATATACTAGTAATTGGTGTTCAACTAATTTTAAATATTATTAAATAAGCTCGTAATTTAAATACGTCTATATTAAAGTTAGTTACTTATTACTATTAAATTGATTTTTGTTCAGAAACTTTGTAAAGAGTAATAATGATTTTCAAAAATTCTCATACATTCGACTGACTTCGAGATAAATAGCATATATAACATTTTTGTTACGGATATCAGACAATAGATATATAACAAATATAATACATAGAACACAGACGCAGAACAAATAAATATTCACTACATATTATTTTGTAATATTAACGCGTTCACTGCTCATAATAAAATTGGCCGTTAGGTACCGGCAAAGTAGAATAATACTTATCCAGGCAACAGATGGCGGTATATCCCTATTGCGATAGCTGCGCTCTGCGATTACTAACACGCTTTCCTTAACACCTTCTTAGGGAAGTCTACGTCCAGCAGTGATGGTGCCGATGATGAATGAAACTACTTTTACCGCTTTTAATAAGAGTTTTGTTCTTGAACTTGCGGCAATCGTGTACACGATTAAAATGTTTACTACGAAAACGCGTGGGGATCGAACCCACGACCCTTGACCCATAAGATGGGACACCACCGAATGCGTCAACGGGTCCGCCAATTATTATATATGTAAAGTATCTGTCTGGGTATTATATATATGTATTAAGAATCATATTTGTGGTTCCTCTGTTGTCTGATGTCCATAACACAATTGCTTTAAGCGACATATCTCGAAGTCAGGTATTTGTATGACGTGTGGTGTGGATGTATTTAGATACACAGACATACGATTGCATTGTCTTATTTAGTACAGATTTGTGTAGTCCATTTGTACGGAGACCTACTTTGAACAGAAATAGTATGGACTTCAAGGTTGTTTGATAACAATTAGCGAATAGACTAGATAATATTCGTGCGGGAAACAAATATAGAATAAGTAGAGAGCATTAAGAAACGAGTCACTGTTTTTGTATTTTTTATAGCAAACGTTGTTCTGCCATAAAAAATATATAAACTAATACAAACTCTAATATCGCTATTAAAAATAGAGGTTAGTAAAAAAAGAAGGAAGAAAAATTACCGTTGAATGTATTTTTTATGTCACATATTAAAAAAGAAAATTCAGGAAATATTAAAAAAATGTTAGGTTTGGATAACTCTTATCACTTAGGATGTATGATTGTATGAAAAATAGATAGAAGCCGATTCTCAGACCTACAGAATATAAAATAAACAGAATATAGCATATAAAATTTCATAGGAATTGGTCAAGTCGTTTCTGAAGAGTATGGCAACTAACACAGTGATACGAGAATTTTATATTAAATATATATATATTAAATTCTACTGTACGTGTGTATGTCACTAAACTCCTCCTAGACAGTTGAACCAATTTAAATTAATTATTTTTCATGCCTTTGGGTGGCGCCCTGAATGGTTTAGATTCACAAATTAGCTCGGCAGATAGCGCTGCAGGTAGTATCTAGGTTATTTATATATATTATTTATCTTTGATTTCATAGTTTGTTTAATATCTTAATCGCTTGGAACATCATGCAGGACGTCTGTCGGGTCCGCTATTTAAATATTTGCAATGTAATTTCAGAATCGGGCCGACGGGCTTGATTGCGCATTCGGTAATGCTACTAACTTGGGCGGCAAACACATTTATGTGATTAATATTTGTTTTTGTTCTGTGTCTGGGTGTTAAATATGTATTTAAGTATTATATTTGTGATTCCTATCTGACGACCTGACTGTTGTCTGACGACCGTAACACAAATGCTTTTAAGAGACTTATCTCGGAGTCAAGATTTTCTAGGTTTTGCCCGTGACATCGTCAAGAAAAGGGGAATTTTACCCATAATTGCTGAGCTGGCCACGACGTACTAACGCATAGGGATACTGCTGCCCATTCCGGACCCGTGCATTTAAGCAATACTGTTTCGCGTGGATATACCACCATCTTTCGATTCCGATATTTAAGTTACTACTTGCGACACTCGGTAATGGCAAAGGTACCTACTATTATACTCTACCGGTACCACACGGCTTACTTTTTAGGGGGATAAATGGTATTTCTTTATAGATTTTTAAAAACTAATATATGTTTCCGCATCAAAAAGTTGGTAGTAATGTCCCAGACAATACTAGCAACGTTTGATTACGTATTAAGGTATTTTTGTAATACCTTTCTCGCCTGATCTCCGTAAGGCAAGTGTTTTATTAAATAATTCTAAATAGTCTAAAAAGTCTATTAATTTTAATGAACTTATTAGTCAGATCAATGTATAGTGTTGTATTCATTTATCATTAATCTTATTACAAAATAACTCGGAAAATAATTAAATGGAAAGCCACCGGCATTCGGAGCCGGGTGATGCAGTTAGTCTACAAGCATGATCAGATAAGATAATCGTATGAATGTGTACACATAAAGTTTTAACAGAAAATGTTTAGTAAGAATTTGTGTCTTCCGCAATTACTTGGAACTATTTTGGTATTGCTATATAAACGTGATAAAATTGTTATATACTAGCATCTTAGCCAAGTCGGAGCGGAGTAGGCGAAATCTTAGGCAAGATATAGCCTACTCCGATAAATAGACTCCAATACTGAAATAATTTTTCAAACCGGACTATCGGTTTCTGAGATTAGCGCGTTCAAACAAACTCTTCAGCGTTATAATATAAGTTTGTATTAGTGTTTGTTCGGGGTGAACTTCTAAACTACATATTGAATTTATTTGAATCTAATCTCTTTCTCCAACTTAAAAGATATGTCACTTTATATCTATTTTTTTTTAAATTAGCCATGGAGTAACTGCATAGCTGTGAAATACTAGCAGACTAAAATACCTCCCTCTGTACTAGACGTCGTGATAGATGACGGAGTAACAGTAGCTCAAATGAACAAGGCGGGAATGGACAGCAGCATCCCCGTCGCTGCTCGCTCCCCCCGTCGCAACTGCGGACTGCCAACACGCTTGGCAATTACGTGCAAATTTCCCCCTTTATTGGGGGGGGGGGGGCTGTTGTGGACTTCCAGTGGCTGTAATGATGATGATGATATTTTATCTCAATTTATAGCCGAAATATTTTTTTCATGATAAACATAGGTTAGTTATTAGTTCTGTTAAATATTTTATATGGACATTCAGTTGCAGGTTCTTAATAAGTCACTTGATCTATTGCAGGTTGTTTTTGATGTCGTTACCGTTTGTCGGTTTTATACGCCATATATGGAGAGAAATGCTAGGAAATACACGATAGACTAGATGTAATCTTGCCTAGATTTCTAGATTTATATTATATTGACACGAGATTTAGTGCACCGGGAAAATTTAACAACTTAAAACCTAATCAGTTTAACTTGCTTCATAAATCATTTATTATATAAAGAGTCGATAAAAAAAATTGCAATTGTTTGGTTTACAATAGGCAGCAAATTGCTTGGAAACGGTGTTTTCAAATGATAGCTTATTGTCATGCGGAAAAGGGGATTGCTGCTAGTATTAATACTTTCAAGTTACAGCCTGACAATTTTTATGATGTGTGAACTAGATTGTTGTAGATTTTTAATAATAAATATATAGTCGTTCATGTTACATAACTACTAAGCGAAAACGGGCAGTAATAGCCACCGCCCAGTATGGTATTTATAGGCAAAAATTCTAAAAAGTCTCTAAAATTGGATCAGTGTAGAAGTTCATCCTCAAATCGTAATTTTTATACATAAATGTATATTATGTAAAATCTTAGCTGCCATATAAAAATAAATTACTCATATCGCTATTAAAAATAGGGCTCGGTGCTAGAGGGGTGAAAGGTATACATCTTTATGTTACATCATTAAAAAATATGTATATTGATATATAATTGGAATTTATTTTATTTTTATGAAACAGTAGTACACATCGAAGTGCTCTATCAGATTTTCTTCGTTTTATGTCCAACCAAAGGTTGCCAGGAAGGGATCGCTTTAAACTAAGCGATAAGGCCAATTGTATTATAATTTACAAGTTAGATTTTATTTTTTTGTAATTTTCTGAGTACAATTAAACGTATATATTATTATTATTACAATTGTTATAATTATTATTTGATGAATAGACGGCCTTTTTTGGTTCAGGCTTGTTGTCAAACTAACTTTCCACCTCCACTTCACCCGCGAGGTATGAATTATATCCTTTAGAAACTATTCTAAAGAAGAATCTTTATCGCTCCCGGGCAGCTTAATCGTTAAAAAACATCGAGCCGGTTGTATAGCATAAATTAAAAAAACTAAATCTGACTCACTCAGGAATACGTTTTTGGCATAAAAAGTAGCCCATGTGTTATTCCAGTCTATTTACAATGTTTATGCTAAATTTCATCTAGATTTTTTTAGCGGTTCTGGCGTGAAAGAGTAACAAACGTAAGGAAGCGAGAGTTTACCAAATGAAACATCAATTATTCTCCTATAAATAAAAACCTTTGAAGTGGACCTAGCCAGGGTAATGTACCACGTAATGTGACATACCAGCCAATGGAATAACGGGATGAGTTCCAGCGTTCATATCGAGCCATCAGACCAATTAAAATATTAATGAACATTCTAGAACAAACGGGAATGCTTGAGTTATTCGACGCCGGCGAGCGTCGAACCTGCGACGAAAACAATAAACTTGGAGTGCCGAGCGATTAGGCACTATTTGTTTTAAATACAGCGTGTTCACGGGGAATTAATTTATTTTTCAATTAATCATGGACGTCTCCTTTAGTTCTAATGTCTCTACTTAAATTGTCTCCTATTTTACCCTGTAATGATGAGGTAGGCCTTATATCGGTCCTCTGCATTAGTACCGGACTCTCACTTATTCCTACCGCTAAATAGCAGTAATAACGTTGCTGTTTTCCGGTTCGAAGAGTGAGAGAGGTAATGAAATTACTGGGTAAATGTGACAGTACAATCTTCATGTCACAAAGTTGGCTACGAACGCTACGTGGCTAGTGATATCCTTGTGTTATTACGAGCGTCTTTACGCTGCGGTGACGCTTACTATTAAGTGGTATATTTGTTGACCTGGACTAATAAAAAAGCACACCCGATTTATTGAATATTAGTTCTGTTTATATATATATATGTACTTTCTTTACCGCTTTGGTACTTTCATTAATTATTTTGCCATATTACTTGCCATTAATTCTGCCATACCTTGAGTTATATACGTGCAAATATAATAGTTAAATAAACATAGATATCCTAAGTCCAAGTGTCGTAAGAAGAGATATTTTTTCGGGTTTAAATTTATCATTTGGAAGGAACTTAGGGTTCAAACATACTATATATCTAAGGTGTGAAAGCATAACAAACAGGCACATAGAACAAGATAATGTCTAGCAGTATTTTGATTAATTTGTTTTTTTTTAGCTGAAATATTTTGGAGCATCCTGTGTACGTTCAGTGAATGAAGTCCAGATACAGCGTGTTTCAACAGTGAACGCGCGTACGGTCGTTATTTGTAACGGGCGCGAGTCGTAAACAATCCGATTTTAATTTCTATTTGAATGGGGATGCGCTGGAATAGCGTGGATACGCCTAGACATTATTAATCTCTACTAATATTTCAAATGCGCCAGTTGTCTATCTGTTAGTCTGCCTTTTTTCACACGTTTTTTAAATAATTTCGAGGAAATGTTGAATGTTTATGAGTTAACCAGAAAGTTCCCTCAGGACGCAATACAAACTGAATCTCACGCAAGCAGAGGCGTGGCCAAAAAGCTTTAAGATCCAAACGAATTTATTAACAACTGGTTGTTCCAATTTAAAAACACAATTTTAGTCTATGTCACTACGAGCTTCTATCGATAACGGCTATGCCTCGAATACTCTTACATCGCACACTAGCTAGGCTTAGAGTAGTACACCGCACTCACCAGCGAGTGCGTTATATCCCCTCCCGCAGCCAGCATTAAAGAGGCTGTGAAGCACCAGCAGAGGTTGAACAAAGGTTAGGGTCAATGGCCAATGTTTAGTATATATATAAAGGCACTAAGATAAGATCAACTTCTGTCAATCGTGTTTCAAAGTGTTTTTTTAATATGATTTTATTATCAGCTTCTTAAACCAATAATCTGACCAGAGATATGTCGCTTGAAGCATTTGTGTTATAAACATCAGACAACAAATATAATACTTAAATGCATATTAAACACCTAGATACAAAAAAGAAATAAATATTTATCTGTTAAAAATGGTGATACCATTCTTCTCTGCTACCTCACGGCTCTTTTCATACCTACGATTAATTAACGAGCCAATGTCGCAATATCCAGCTAGTTGCACTTTATCAACAGTGATATTACAGAGACCGGAAACAAATTATTTATTAAAACACCCAATGCCCACTAATTATGTCACTAGGCCCGGCTTTTGGCGAGGTTTTTGCGCGATCGCTGATTGACACCTATACGTGTTTTCTCGTCTAATATATACGACGACATGGCGCCCACTGTAGAATAATGATTTATCATTGACGCGTGTTCGGGACAAATTAGATTGGCGATCGGATAAATGTTGTTAGCCGTGGTGTATAAAACCTATGAAACAAGCACCAGATTTGATAGATAGGCGGCATATACTTCTAACCTTTAGAAGATTAGAGATTAGACGAGATTGTTCCGAGCGATAAGGTAGATTGAATTATTTTTTGTTTTTATCATCATTATCATTACAGCAGTCTTACAACATATATTGCTGAACATAATTCTTTTCAAAAACGCAGGATTTGATCATAAGAGTATTCATCATACCAGCTTTTAATAGTCCACTGATGGTCATAGGCCTCTCAGAGAAAGGAAGCTTTTTGCCCATAATTGCCGCGCTGGGCAAGCGTGTTAGCACAAGCAGAGCGCAGCTTTCGCGACGGGAATTCTGCTGCCCATACCTGTATTTGCATTTGAGCTGCACTGTTCCGGAAGGATATACCGTCATCTTTCGATTCTGGCACCTTAGTCGTCTCTTACGATACCTGGTACAGTGGGAGTTACTATTCTAATCTACTCTACTTTCACTAATAAAAAGCTACATATTTCTGAAATAACATTGACTTTAAAACAAAAATAAAGTACACCTAAAATGGAAATATATAATGTAAATACTCAAAAACAAAAACTTTATTTTCCATGCAGAAAAAGGAATTTTTGGCTAAACTGCGGAGTGATGCTAAAGCATAAATGCCTAACTTATACTTGTTTAAGGATGGGAGCGTATCCATACAAATCTACCGTATCTCACCGCCACCCTATTAAATCAGAATAAATGAAAATATTTATATTTATTATCGGCACTTGTATTGGAGAGAATTATATTGTTAATACAGTCATAAACTTGTTGTGTGTATTTAGTGGTCAATGAAGGCCACCCGGAAGATCCCCCGATGGTAGGACTTTATCCTTTTTTAAGTCATTCGAATATCCTTTAGATGAATTATGTCAACGATTTTAAAATTCTGATTCAATGGTAACTGTCGAGTCGTTCAGATAGAATGGTTTGTTTCTGATACCCAGCAGTGTTTAAGCCGACGTGAGGTACCGGCAGAGTCGAATAGTACTTCCCCCTGTACCAGGTATCCGCGGAGCCTGAAAGAGATTGGGAGCCCCAGCTGCGCTCCAATTGTCCAACTTGTTCAACATGAAACAGTTTAACAATCTTGTTCGGATTGTTCAACATGTTGAGTATTCTAAGGTTTCCGTGTTCATTTATGTTTTATTCCGTTGCAATGTTCGATCGGAGAAAGTTAATCGCTGCATGTTATGGTCTTGTTGCATTATTCAGTATTAATTCATTGAACATAAAATATAAATTATATCGAGCACAATGCACACAATGTAAACAAAACAACGCAGATTTCAGCTTTGAAATTACTATTTAAAATTTCACTTAAAAACTTCTCATTAAGTTTCTTCTCTTCTATTTAAATGTTGATCAATAAACTTCAACACCATCTGACTGATCACCAAAGAAGTAGTTACCTGTGTTTTTTATACACGGGAAAGGCAGAAAACCTCTTACAAAGGTCTGCGATGGTACTTCACTCTCACCTATTTCTACCGCCAAACAGTTCCAGTTTGAAGGGTGAGAGAGGCAGTGAAATTACCGGGTAAATGTGACACGTTACTTTAGTGCACAAGGTTGGCGACACGCTAGTGATATCATAGTGATGACACGAGCGTCTATAATCTGCGGTTACGTTAACCATAAGAGAGCCGTGTGCTTGTTTGCTGACTAAATAATATAAAAAATAAAAAAGGCAATCTTACAGTTTTGAATTTGATTGAATATTTTTTTTAATATAATAAATAGTTCAACAACTTTTTATCAATGTAAAAAATGCTAAAGCAAATTGAAAATCTTACCAAATTATACAAAATGGCGCTTAGAAATGCTAAATCAGCGTGTATCTAAAGGCATAATAAGCACTACCCTTTGCTAAAGGAGGCCGATAAAAATGTATTCCTTTATTTTATTTATCTAAAGATGGAAGTGGACATACCTCACTAGGGACGCTCCAATAATGACCGAGGAAACAACTTTCTAAATTTAGTATATGATAGTCCGAATAAAAAATAAATAAGAAAAAATGTTTACAAAAGTTAGCTGAAAATGTGTATCGATCGCCCTTTTAGAGCGACGCCATTTTGAATTACAAGTCATTCATTTTCAAGTTACGGTAAACAATGGCGGGAATTTCTCATTGCTGATCGCTTAATTCACATTGTACCAATATAAATAGAAAAATATGTTTAATTTGAGCAAAACAATAATATCAAAGCACATCCACGCGAATCTCTCACGAATTAATTCACCAAATTTGTTCGCTAGTGGGATGTGTGAGTTGTTTATAGCCAAAAACGTAACAGCTGATAACGTGTGTCGAGGCTTTACATCAGTCTGTTTCTTCTTATTGTCTCTCATGTGTCAAAGAATATTCAACCGTATGACTTAGCAATAAGTCTACTGTTTAATTATGTAAATCCTGCTGATATTTAAGGCTGCAATGTGGTGTAGAGAGTGTTTTATTTTAAGGTGATGTGGTTTATCAAATGTATGGTGCGGTTCGACGTTTATCGATGCAAATTCCTATTAAGAGAAACAACGTTCGCTGGTATTTTTAATTTGGTAGCATTTTAATGGTAATTTTAACAATCTTTGGCAATTAAAAAGGGTAACAATTGGTGATGTTTGTAAAAAAAAAGTAATTTTTGTTTGTGTGTTGACCAAGTTTATAACGAGACAATATAAATCTTAATCAAAATGTGATTGTACACTTTTGAAAAATGTATTCTGTAAATAAATGAATCTATAACCTATGCAATATGAATATATTTCGAAAACAAACTCCAAATCGAATGTTATAATATCATCATTATCATATCAACCACAAGACGTCTACTGCTGGACATGGCCTCCTTAAGTCTCTAATGTTATATACGAAAAATAAATTACGAAAACTTAACTAGAAAACTAACTATACTAAAGTTAATTACTTGCCAGACGAAAAATAAATTACGAAAACTAAAGAAGAATACTAACAGTACTAAAATTAATTACTAGCCAGATAAATATAGTCTTAAAAATATAGTCTTCAAATATATTCACGTTTTATGTAATATATACATATTTGACACCCAGACACGAAACAAACAAATGTTCATCACATAAATATCTGTCCTGGATAGTATGAATTTTATCTATAAACTTATTTTTATAAAAAATATTTTAAATTTAAATATTCAATTAGTAGAACACAATCATCATTAAATATTTAAAGATAACGAATTGCAATTAAAACATCATAAAAATGTTAGTATTACTTTAAAGAGGAAAATTTAAGTCAAAAACTATGATGCCTTTTTTATATTTCATTCGGTATCAGAAATAAAACGAGTACATATACTAAAAGGATATAAAAAACAGATATTTCTACATAAAACATCAATGTTGCTTAGATTTATATTTTCGTATATTTGTAACGAATAAATAAGAGAACATCTTGACCTTATTTCAAAATAACTTCAGCAATTTAAAACTACACTATTAGCAAAAAATATTAGCTATGTTATATTCCTCTGTTCTTTCTGGAACGGAAAGTACCCGGTGAAACAGTGCAGCGTTGCTAGTATTTAATAAATTCCATCTAAAATTTCAAGGTACTGCATATCTACATAAACTTTCTCCTATTTCCCACAGGGAATTCATTCATGGCATACTTTCCTTGCCTTACCAAATCCATTAATCCATACATAGTGTAAAAAAAATCCCTTGCCGCTGTCTGTGTTCTAGATCTGTAGAAGATCTAAGCATACCAACATTTTAGGTATGCATAGATTTTTTTAAAACAACGCTACGGATTTTAAAGCGGTTTTAAATAGATAGAAAGATTCAAAAAGAAGTTGATAATTTTAGAGTTTTCTAACGTGATGTCGTAAATAAACACATTCTTTGCGCTTTTATTGCTAACGCTGGCTAAACCCGACGAGATAGATCCAAATAATGTACACCTTAAAGATCCATAAAATGTCTTCTAAAGTCTGCGATGGCATATGCCCATCTCTAAGGGATAACCTAAAATAACATTTTTTATCCATAATGCACCCGTGCGAAGCAGGGTTGGTTTTTCTAGTTAAGTGATAAATTTAAGTGAGTTAGATGAACTTGTTATTTTGTGAGTCCTACTTGACACTATCATTTGTTGTGCTGAAACTAGCATTTTCAATTTTATGCACCAAGAGTCGTGAATTCGATACTCAGCCGGGACGAACATTTATGTAATGAACATAGTAATAGAAGTATATATGTATGTGTACGAGTTATGCTCGAGTTTCGACCAACGCTAGACCAATAAATATAAAATGTGGAATTAATGTTCAACTTTTACGATGTTTTCAATTTAAAAACCTTTTAGCGGACACAGTGTACCATCAAAATGACATTTACCCAACATCATAATTAATTTATGAAAATATCACACTAGTCAGTTTTACGATCGGAGCACTTAATAGCTAGACTTGTGTTTTTTTAACAATAATAATATTACAAATCTGTTTGTTTGCTTGTTTGTCACAACTATATGTATCCGTCCGATACATATAATTTTTTTCTAATAGTCCAGGTCGAAAACAAAGCACGCTTTAACATCATAGCTTCACGCTTATAGACGCTCCTAACATCATAAAAATATCACGCGCGTTGCCAACCTTGTGACTTTACCCTTATAACATTACCCTGTAATTTCACTGCTTATTAACCCTTCAAATGGAAACACACTAACACAGTTATTTGGCGGTAGAAATAGGTGAGAGTGAGGTAGACGACCTTTGTCTACCTCATGTAGCAGTAATAGTAACGTTTGGTACCGACCGTAACAGTTGGTCGAGACAGTGCAACAAGCATGGCGAGGATGGAGAGGTGTATATCCATCGCAAAGCTAGGCTCTGCAATTGCCACCACGCCTGCCCAACTTGGTAAATATGGGTACACCCATTTATGTTGCGCTACTATAATGGTATGCGTGGTTTGCTATACCATTAAAGGTTCCTTCGGGACATGATATGAAGCCTGTTCCAGCATTTGCGAAAGGAAAGCTAGTACTAATATAGAATCTGTCTGTATGATGCAATTCCGCGTATAAACTCGTGATCTGTCTTTGAAATTTGACAAGACGTCAGATTGCATCTCAAGGAACGAAAGTAAGTTTTTTATATTCTCATTACATAATTCATTATAATTTTAAATAACGAATAAACTAGAAAAAAATGCAGGCTCGACCCCACATGTTGGTCTAGTTGACATTATGTTAAATATAACTCAGCATTTTTCTTTGCGTAGAACCTCTAGTAAAGGAGTAGGAGGTAAGGAAAAAATGAGAAACGAACCATTTATTTATATTTTTCAGTTAGTCTCATTTTATATCACTCACTTCGTATATATGTTTGTTCCCACGCGAGACAAAACCACGATCGACACCAAGTCACCAATAAATCCGCCCATTAACAGAACGACATAAACCCAAATTAATTCGATATTAAACAAACATTATCGTGATCACACGTATAAAAAACAAAGCGAAGAGGGTACTGATAATAATTTTTATAGGCTTTTTTATCTTCCGACGCAGGAGTGGACGGCGATGGTCCAAAACACATAAAAGATTTTACTACTAACTAATCTAAAATTTTGCTGGGTTTCGCCGCCAGGGCGAAGGATATAAAGCCAGCTATTCATTGGACGACCTGACTGGTAATGAGTGAAACGAACTTATAGTTTAGGACCACCCAGGTGCTTATTATGATTTATGGCAACTTTTAGCTTTATCTGACGTTTAGAGTGAACGGGTCGGCAGTGAATGACAGTTGAGTGAATACGAACGTGTTGAACGAGATTGTATAAATTATTTTTCATTTACAGCACCTAGTTTTTGATAGAATGTAAAAATCTGTACGTCGACAAATAAAAAACTCATTTTAGTTGAATGAACAAAAAATTAACCTTGTAAAACATGGGCCTAGAAAAAATATTGTATCTATACTAACATTATAAAAATGAAATATTTGATTTTTTGTTTTGTTACATTTAGGTGCTTTAAATGACTTACCACGGATTCAGGTTAATGTATGAGTATTATATATATGTTGTGTGAATATTATTAATATAAGAATTCTAAAAATTCCTTATAAAAATCATACCAAAGCCTTGAGGTATCGGCAGAGTACAATAGTAACTCCCTCTGTACCAGGTGTCGTAAGAGGCGACTAAGGTATCAGAACCAACAGATGGCGGTATATTCATCCGAGACAGTGTAGCTCAAATGCATAGGATGGGGACAGACAGCAGCATCCCGGCGCAAAAGCTACGTTCTGCGACTGCCTAGCGCGGCAATTATGGGCCAAATATACCAAAACTCTGCAGTAAAAAGACCACAGATTCGATCGGTAACGATATCGAACCCGAGACCTTACCGCCTCAACCGGCCCCTTAACCCTGCGCTATATGACCCGTCAGTTATTACAATATTCCTATATAAGCTAATAAAACATCAACAAATGCAGACGCCAGACAAATCGGCCATTTAACAGCCATCTTTAATTTTGAGGGGTATAAAATTTTACGAGCCTCGAAATAAAGGCTCGTACTCAAATCCGTTTAAGAGCAAGTCACTGGAGTGTTACCCATATTCATCTGGCATTTGTAATTGCGAGTTGTGAGAGAGTTGTGGCTGGAAATATAGATCGGCTCGTCTATGTTCCGCTTTAAACGGTAGGCTAAGGGCTCTTGCGTTCTGAATGATAAAACTTTTAGACTTTGCCGTGGAGTACCGATAGAGTGGAGACCAGGTGTAAAAGGCGACTGGGGCATCGGAAGCGAAATTAGGCGAGAATATGCTGCAGCATTTCCGTTGCAAAGTTACGCTAATTGTCACCTCACATACCAGATTTCGTTTTATACTATTAAGTTAACAAATATTTGCCGTGAGGTACCGGCAGAGCAGAATAGTACCTCCCCCTGTATCAGGTATCGTAAGAGGCGACTAAGGTACCAGAATCGACAGCTCCAATGCACAGGGTGGGCAGCAGCATCCCCGTCGCCAAAGCTAGGTTCTGCGATGGCCAACACGCTTGCCCAGCGCGGCTATTATGGATAAAATTCCACCTTTCTTGGGTAGACCTATGTCCAGTCGTGGACCTCCAATAGCTTTTATGATGAAGTTGGCAAACAAACGCTACTGACGCTCGTATTATCACAAGGCTATCACTACCGTGATGCCAACTGTGCAAATTAAAGATAATGTCACATTACCTGCATTTTCACTGCCTCTCACACCCTTCGAGACGGAACACAGTATTGCGAACATTGATGTTTGGCGGTAGATACAGTAAGTGTCAATGCAGACGACCTTTGTATGGCTAACCTAACCTAACCTAACCAGTAAATCGTACCAATTATCTCATTTTTATTTATTAGTATAAATTATGAATTTAAAGAAGCTGAATGAATATATACTATTCAATGACATTATAAAATAAAATATACTATATTTACACAAAATTCCCATATCGCATTTAAATTTACATCGCGAAGTAAATTTTATGGTGATTTTATAAGCTCGTACGAATATACAACCGATTATTACCCATTAGAATCGAGATATGCAACCGATTTATCGATAATAACCGGTTTTTGATTTATTTGTTTGTGTGCATTCAGTTTAGAGACACTGGTTTATATTACATTACAAACGATATTCTAATGGATGAATACGGTTATGGGGAATGCAATCGCTGCTGATGAGTACGATGGCGCAAATAATAGTGATCATATCTTATGCGCCAAAGGTCATGGGTTCGAACCCCCCCCCCCAGGACAAATATTTATATGATGATATTCGGATAAGTATAAGTACCTGTACCTATTCTTATCATCATCATCATCATTCCAGCCATTAGAAGTCCACTGCTGGATATAGGCCTCCCAAAGAATGGGGGAATTTCGCCTATAATAAAATAAACCACGCTGGGTAACCGTGTTGGTAATCGCAGAGCGCAGCTTTCGCGACAGGGATGCTGCTGTCCATTTCGTCCTGTGAATTTGAGCTGCACTGTTTCGAATGGATATACAGCTATCGGTCGGTTCTGACACCTCCGTCGCCTTACGACCCCTAGTACTGCTCTACTCTGCCGGTACCTCACCGCCAATAATCCACAGTAACCATTTTTATCTTGATTGCACCCGTGCGAAGTCGGGGCGGGTCGCTAGTATCTTTATATATAAGAATGTCGTCACTGTGTTTATAAACCGATGTTGATACATTTTTAATAAATTTTTTGCTTACAGTTAGAGCCCACTTGAAAGAGAGTATAGATTATATCTCAATTTAAAGTCATAGTACTTTATCATAATAAATGTATATATACAGTTCTTTCTAACCGTCGGTCGAGTTAGCTAGATTTTTATATTACTTAGTTGCCTACTTAGCTGTCTACGTGGTAGTAAGCGACACTGTAGACTATAAAGGCTTATGGCATCACAGATATCACTCATCGCCAACCTTCTGACTTGAAGATATCACTTCATATTACTCAGTAATGCCTCTCTCATTCACTTCTCTTTCACACTTTAATTGTAATAGCACTGCACTTTGGCGGTAGAAATAGGTACGTTCGTCGAGGTCTACCTCTACATACATACGACACGCTTGTGTCCCATTGGGGTAGGCAGAGAATATGGAACTCCACTTGTTATTATCTTGGCATTCCCTTATTCGTATTAATCTTTTTATACAAACTCGTTTATTCTTGGTACTTCTGACCTAGCCTTTCTTTAATACCTCTTCCGGTTAAGATATGTTCGTCTCGGTCGTCCTATACCAACTCTTCCATTCAATTTCGCTCTATATATTTCTGCAGTCATTCTACTTAACATTCCTTCAATTATTATTCACGAATAAGTCTAAGTCTTCATGTCTCGGCTACTATTTGGATATTTTTTGGAAGTGGTTACAGAAAGTACGTCAACATAAGTTTTTTTTTATCTTATATTATTAAAGTGAGTTCATTAACGTCATCGCAGACATTAAATTGTAACAAATGCGAGTATTAATTACTAATTTTAGCTTTTTATTGCTAACAATTAATATGAAGCCTAATCAAGGGTTCGGTGAAAGTGCTGGCAATATGGCTTTATTAAAATTTTATTTATAAGATTGGGATGGCCGTATGATACAGGTAGAGTAGAATAGTAACTCCCCCTCTACCAAGTGCCGTCTACCCCTACAGAGGTGACTGAGGTACCGGAACAGATGTTAATACGGTTTTTTTAAAATATAGAGTGATTAAATGGAAAGGTTTATATTTATAATCATCGTCATCATAGCAATTATTGCAAGTCCAATGTTGGACATAGACCTTCCAAAAAATGGGGGAATTTCGCCCATAATTGCCGCGCCAGGCAAGCGTGTTGGCAATCGCGGAGTGCAGCTTTCACGACGGGGATGCTGCTGCTCCTCCTCGTCCTGTGCATTTTCATTTGTATATACCGCTGTCAGTCGCTTTCTACGACACCTGGTATAATACATGCACAAAAATAAATAAAAAACACTAATAATTTTAGAAGTTTCTAATGTGATGTCGTATATAAACATTTTTTTGCGATTACATTGCCAACACTGGCAGAACCCGACGATAGATCAAAATATTGTAAACCAGTCTGTCTCTTAGAGATAACCCACAATAACCATTACTTAATCCTCATTGCACCCATGCAAAGCCGGGGCGAGTTGCTAGTATTAAATAAAGTTATTGTTCGTTAAAGCTAATATGATGTGCTTCTGATCGACAAAATGCATTCAATTTGTGATCGCGTGACCGCGTGGTATTAACCATAAATAAATAAATCAAGGTTATTTTGATGAATACCCCGATTAGGGTTTTCGACTTAAACATAAATTATAATCTACATTCGGTTATTTTTTTTACATATCTGGAATTAAGTTATGCTTATATAAGATATGCTTGGAGAGGATTAGGAGAAGTAAATAAAGAACGTATATAAAAAGTAAAAAGATTAAACAGCGCGGTGACAAAAAGGGAAGATATAATTAAATCAGCAACACAATTTTAGAAAGATTTATACACCAAACCATTACTTCTCAATCAGTGAAAATTTAATAAAACACCACTCAGACTTAGAAAGAGAACCGGAACTACTGCAAGGCGAGTTAGAATTAGCAATCAGCAGTCAAACGATGAAAAAAACACCGGGCCCAGATAAAATTTCCAAAAAACTGTTGAAAGCTACTGAAAATTAACCAGACGCCATTCTTACAGAATTATTTAACAGAATGATGCACAGGCAAAACATTCCTGCACAATGTGAAAATTCTCACATTATTTTGCTTCATAAAAAAGGGCTAAAGGATGATATAAGTAACTACAGGCTTACAAGTCTCATGTCAAACTTCTGAAAATACCTATATAGAAAGGAAATTAGCCTAAGGAACAAGAAAAAAATTCTCTGCAATGGCCCACATACCGTGAAACAAATAATGCAGAAATATGTTGTTTGTAATCAGTTTATTAATATTCTTATATTTATATTTTTTTAAATAATGCATAGTTTTATATATTAGTAAAATAATGTTTCAACTTTGCCTTTTACATTTATTAATTATCAGTCGTAAGTTAAGATGTTTTTGATGTACACTATAAAAAAAACCTTTTATCGGTTTTAAAACGTGGTCTATTTCACATTTGAAAACTGTTGCTGTAAGGCAACTGAAAATTTGCAAAATATATTTTTTTCTAAACAAGCTGCCTGTATAAATATAATTGGTGGTAACTGTAGTTAACGATCACCAAACAAAAAGCATTTTTAATATTATTATAAACTAGAATTGGTTTCACCCGCGCAGTTTCCGTTCTCGTAAGAATAATAAATAATAAAATTAGCTTAAAATTACTCATTACAACATCAAATATCTGCCAATTAAAGTCCATCTGTTTAGCCGGAACAAAATGACAGACTGACAAAACATTTCATAAATTGTTTTTCTTTGGTATGTTATAAAGTTTCACATGCGTTTTGTGAAAATTCGCAATGACAAACAGACACTTTTATTTTAAATATAGATTGATAATTTTACTTAACAAAATTGAAATATGTTTCTCGGCGTCGGCATCCCTAACGGCGATCCAAATGCATTATCCTGATTTATTCCAGGGAGTAATTCTCTCAGAGGGCGGTGAGCCAATTCATTTGAACAAATTAATGAACTATGATCTATGACCATCTAATGCTTCCATGTTTGATTAAAGTCAGGCGAAAGTTTGTTTTTACAAATGTTTATTTATATATTATATTACGTATTTGTCATAAAAAAATAATGATAAAGAAATTATTTGAGTTTATTTATGACCGGATATGAAATATCCTATATTATATTAGCTTGCAAAACTAATAGCAAACTATAACTAACAAACAATAAGGTTTTTATTTTAATTAGACTCGTTGGAAAAACAAGTATACAGTTCTCATAATAGAAATCACTGCAGCTAATACAGGGTGTATTGGCTGCAGTGATATCACAAAGATATCACTAGCGCATTACTGGGTCATGTGACATAATATCTTTAGCTCACAAGGTGACACGCTAGTGATATCTTTAAGAAGACACGAGCGTCTATAGGTTTCAGTCATGTTTATCCTCAAGCGCACCGTAAGATGGTTTGCTGACTTCATAAAATAAAATAAAAAAATAGGTAGTAGTTGGTAGTAGACAAACGCAAGTGGTGATAAAAGCGACTTGCGGCTAAAGCTTTTAATAAGGTTTCGTCTCCTTATTGACGCGTCACGACTGTCTCAGTCTTATAGTCTGCAACCTTAGTCATACTTATAGTCGAAGTCTTTTAACTTAAAACGCCCAGCAGCCACTTAAGCAGCTTAAAGTACTCAAAAACAGATTAGAGATTAAAAGGCTTAAATAGATTGAAGGACTTCAAAGACTGGTGACTGATTATGACACAGAGCAAGGAAGTCAAAACATTCTTATACATTTTTGTAACTATAAAGAGACTTTGTATAGCCGTGTTGTAGAATAGTACCGCCTACTATACCAGGTGGCGTAAGAGGCGACTGACGTATCGGACCCGACAGACGGCGGTATATCCACCCCAAGCAGTGTAGCTCAAATGCAACTGAGGGGGGATGGGCAGCAGCATTATCGTCGCGAAGCTACGCTCTGCGATTATCATTACGCTTGCCCAGCGCGACGATTATGGCCAAGTTCCGCCTTTCCTAGGGAGGCCTATGTCCAGCAGTGAACGATGATGATATATATCATCAGATGATGATATTTTATCACCAAAGTTTTGGATATTGCTAAATAATAAAAAATGATTACGACATATAAATTAATCAGAAACAACTATTGTTCCACAAACACCCACACACGTAATTATATACAGAAGTACATTTTATACATGATTTACCCGACCGGGGATCAAACCTGGGACCACGGATAGTGATAACATCGCAAGTTATCCTAAAAAGGTTCCGTTTGCCGTTTCAAGTTTACAGAACGGGTTGCATTTTTGTTGATTGGTGTTACACGATAAATTAATATAAACATCGAAAGCTCCAAATTTATCAACATTTATAAATATTAATGTCGTAAATCACGAAAGGACATGAAATATTTGCACGCGAAATTGTCATTATAAATCAATATGGGATTTAATTATTAATTTAAATAATCGATTCACGATCACTTTATCTGTGTTTTTAAACAGTGAATTAATTTGAAGATAATTCAAAAACTATTTAAAGTTAGGTAATCAAGCAAAACCAAGAAATTAAATATATATAAATGTTTGATTCTAAGTAAGTAAAACTGCTATGATTAATATCAATTTAGTGTATTCCTTTAACTTTCTTCTATATAAATACGATCCCCACCTAAGACAAACATTTGTGTGATCAGAATTTGAGATTTATCGTCTGGGTGTTAAAAATATGTATTTAAATATCATATTTGTAGTACCTCTGTTGTCTGATATCCATAACACAAGTGCTTTAAGCTACTTATCTAGTAGTCAGGTCAATGTTTAAGATGTCGTGTGGATTTAATATTATTAAAGATTTATCAATATGTTTAAAAAATTTAGGTTTTAAAGTTGTTTGTAACCTAATGTAGACCACATACAAAGTTCGTCTGCATTGGAACCTCACTCTCACCTATTTCTACCGGTTACCTCATTGCTGTGTTCTGGTTTGAAGAGTGACAGAGGCAGTGAAATTACTGGGTTATATGACATAATATCGTCAAGTCACATGGTTGGCAACGCGCTTGTGGTATCCTCGTGATATTACGACGGTCTATAGGATGCGGAAACGCTTACTATCACGCGAACTGTATGACAAATAAAAAATATGTATATATATTTTGTCTTGTTTTATCATTGGTAGACTCCAGTTTGCCAATGATAGCAAAGTCTATTTTAGGCTATGACTTGTAAGGCCAAATCTTTTTTTGTTTCTGCATTTGAAGGTTAAAACTAAGAGGAAAACGATCGATTTATTTCGATGAACGTTTCCGACCACCTCATAGATATCCGCTTGATGGCAAGCACGGTGACATAACTCTGACTGACATATCAACGCAGGGCTTAAACTTAAGGGTTAGAAACTTGAATTGATTTGCACTGGGGCTCCTTTTTGTAACGTAGGGAGCACTAAGAAAGGGTTTTTGAAATTTCTATCCCCTAAAGAGGTAATAATAGGTAATAAAGAGGAGGAAGATATTCGAATGAGTTTTAGTATATAGGTTCTTCGTTATAAGTTACGTTTAAAATATTTTTTCGAAAAACATGCCTTAAGGAGGTGAAAGAGGGGTGCAAAGGTAACGTGAAAGTTTTACAGCTAACTGGGGGTAAGACTAGGACTGCCTGTCGTAGATAAATATTTATCAGTCCTCTTATATGATATCGTCTTTTTCAATGGATTGTTACTCTATGTTTTATCATCATCATCATCATATCAACTAAAGAAAGGGGGATTTTGCCTACAATTGCCGCGCTGGGCAGGCGTGGTGGCCACTGCAAAGTGCAATTCTCAACGAGGATGTTGCTGCCTATCTTCACCCTGTAGTATTTAAGCTGCGCTGTTTCGGATGGTTCTACCGCCATCTTTCGGTTTCGGTACCTTACGGCATTTGATACAGACGGAGGTACTTTTCTACTCCCCGGGTACTAAATGGCTTATTTCATATATTGGAAAATTATCAGTCGGTTTGAGTGCCGATTTTATAACCTACTGTAAATAAAAGTCAGTTATATTTGAAGAATCAGTCATGGCCGGCTGAGAATGTCTTCATTATCGACCACTGACACATCCATTACCTTTTGCAATGATGACTATAATTAGATGTATCGAGTGCTAATAATGCAATCCGGAAATCGAACCCGGGTCTCGTTGGCGGCGGGCCAGCCAATTACGCCATTAATATGGTTATCTTATTTTGTTTGTACGCGTGTGAACCGCTTTTATGACTGCTGAGGAAAGATCTTATGTGGATTATTATTTAGGAAAAACCTTTCCGAGGATGCTGCTGCCCATCCCTACCTTGGGCATTCAAACTATACTGTTACGGACACTGCAATCTGTCGGTACCTTTGTCACCTCCTAGGAGGTACTTTGCACCGCACCGAAACTTTTATTCTATTTTAATACTTTTGTGCCTGATTCTCTACTTACTTCTAAATAAACAGTGCTACAAATTCATTCATATTAATATTATTGACATAAAACATTTAATATTGTGTTTGTTACGATTTAATTTAATAACTAATGGACCAATTTTAAAAATCTTTAGATAGCTGCATCTACACAAATCAGATATTATATTTTAAAAAAAGTACGATGGTAACATAATTTGTACGTTGATAAAGAATGTGCCTTATCCACTGCAACTTTAATTTGCGAATCCTATTTTGCCTTAAAACTCAAAGAACATTCTAAATAAATCTCATTTACGATGAACAATTTTGCGTAATGATAATAAATATCTTCGCGAACCTTATAATCTCGAAAGCACACTGTCCGAACCACAAAACTAAACGCTAAATTGAGTCGCCCGATAACAAATTTAAATAAATAAAACAAAATCACGGGCAATTTTTTAATTTCCTTGCAATACTCTTTTATTTTTTATTTTTGTACAATAAATTAAGCGAGAGCCCCGAAACAAGACAATGCGGCAGATTGACCAACAAGATAATTAAAGATGGCGGCCGATTACATGACGTCTTATTCGTAACGTTTATTTATTGTGTTTATCAAGTTTTATCATCGGTTATTAGATCCACGTATCGCTGAGAACAAACCTTTTTTGGTCTGGTGAAAAAGTTATTCGCGATCGCTGATTGTTTTGATCTACATATACCTAACTACCTTACCAAATATCTCCTAATGCAGGCGGCTAAGGTACCGGAACTGACAGATGGAGGTATAACAGTGCAGCTCAAATGCACGGGGTTGGGATAAGCAGCAGCATCCCCGTCGCTAAATCTGCGCTCTGCGATTGCCTACACGGTTGCCCAGCGCGGCAATCAGTGGCAAAAAGCCTCCTTTCCTGGAGAGGCCTTTGTCCAGCAGTGGACTTTTAATGGCTGGTATGATGATATAATAACTACATACGTAAAGTCCTCTTCCATTGAAAAGAAAAATATATAATATATTACTAATTCAACACTTCATCCTGACACAAAAATGTGGATACACAAGGATATCACTAACGCGTTGCCAACGTTGACTTATATTATATTATTTAGTAATTTCCCTGCCTGTGTGAGGTACCTATGCAGACGGCATTTGTATGATGTCCACCTAATTACGTGACACAGTTTTTGTCCGGAACGAACTTCTAAACAATAGAACTGATTTTAATATTGTTTTTCTTACTACGTAAAGTTTAATCGAACATGAGAGATAGGATAATTTAAGATCACAATAAATTTTTCATAATAAACATAGATTTGCAGTCCAGACAGGACGTTTGTCGGGTCAGTTAGTCTATACATATAAATTTGAAGTGTCTGTGTTTTTTTTTATAATTAACAGCTTTCCACTCTTATCACTTAGGGTATTAAAAATAGACAACAACCAATTCTCAGACCTATCGAATATACATACTAAATGTCATTAAAATTAGACAATCTTTTATGGAAGAGTATCTGTAGCAAATAAACTAAAATACAAGAATTTGGTTTATTAGATATTTCTTCATAGCCATCTTTCTCAGTTACAATATAAAGTAGTCAAAAACTCAACCCTAATAGACATGACTATATTTTTAATCAACATCATAACATCAGCCATTGGAAGTCTACTGCTGGACTTAGGTCTTCCTAAGAAAGGGATAATCGCCGTGTGGTATTAGCAGAGTAGAATAAGGTTTCCAGTACTAGGTGACTAAGATACCAGAACCGACAGATGACGGTATATCCATTTGTAACATTGTAGTTAAAATGCACAACGCAGAGTTGGGCAACAGCATCCCATAGCTACGCATAGCTACAATCTGTGAAAGCATTACGTACGTGCTAACCCCTTCATAACAAACCGACATTTTATTTACCTCTTTCAAATAGTGTTCGAAATGATTAAATAGACATTCACTGCTCTGAGTCAAGAAACCTTTTAAATTCGTCTAAGTACCGCGAAATGTATCATTAAACCCCACAAGCATATTAACCACTAATTACACTAATTTTCGTGTCACAAAATACCATATTCGGACCACCCGATGTATGAATTACACCAATTTAAAAGAGGCCTAATATTGAGATGTTCTAATCCACGATAATTGCCTCCCGTTACAATAGAGGCAATTACACTGTAATTAGTATATCCGATTACCGTTGTAATATTCAGCAATTAAGGCTTTAAACATATTGCCTTTCGCAATGCGTGTAGCGGTACGTTTTTAAATGCCTATGGTTTAACTGCTAGAGCACAATGGAATTGGAATGATTACGCCGCCTATTAAAAAATCTTATACTCGTATTTTCTATCCTACTTTTCGTTTGTAATTAAAATATTTGAGATGTTTTGTTATCACGAGGATATCACTAGCAAGCCGCCAACCCTGTCACCTGAAGATACTATGCCACATTTACCCCGTTTTTCCTTGTTTCTCTCACCCTTTAATTCGGAACACAGCAATGCGAACACTGCTATTTATATTGAGATGGTTTGAAAATGTAGCGAAGATGGATGAAAGTAGAATGACCGCAGAAATATGTATATCAAACGAAAGTGAACGGAAGAGTTGGTATAGGATGACCTCCCTTTTTTTAATGGGTAATCATTTATAGACCTGTCGCAGTGTGCACTGCGACGTGTGTGGGACTCCCGCTAAGCGGTATACCAAACCCCCCAGGGTGTACATTCTACCGGAAATCAATAAAGGCGAGAACTTTTTTGGAATCGCCACCTCTCTCCCGTCAGCCTGACTGACAGACTTGTTATCTCCCCAGACGGATAGGCGGTATAGGAAGACCTAGGCGAAAATACCTTAACGAGGTAGAAGACGTATTAAAGAAGGGCCAAATCAGAATCCCAGAATGAACGAGCATGTATAAAAGGACTCATGTGAGTAAAGAAAGCGAGAGAGGTACGCTATAATAGCAAGTGGAGATCTATAGACTTTGCCTACCCCGATGAGACACAGTCGTTATGTATGTATGAGATACAAGACGAAGTATAATCCCACAGGAACTCAATAATAATTATTGGTGTGCCTCAACAGAGTATTTTATGTTTTTATTTTGACAATAAACGCTGAATAATATAAACGAACTCATATCTAAGCAATCATCAAAAAAATTATCATCACAGCAGTTATTGGTAGACGACGTCCACCTGGTACAGGAGGAGATACTGTTCTACTCCGCCGGTACCTCACGGCTTATAACTCACATCTCAATATATACCATAATTGTTATGTTGTCTATTTTGCAAAACATACCATTTTTTTATTACTAGGCATCAGTATTTTTAAATTATTTCGTGAGTATAGTAAATGGAAAAAAATAAATTAAAGCCTCTTTAATAAAACGGATATTACAGATCCGTAGTCCACTTTTTTTGACATTAAAAATACTTACAATAACACTTGTTAGTCTCGGAAGCCGGAGCAATAACACTTGTGAGTTTGTTTTATGCATGTATTTAATATTATACACGATTTGCGAAACGCCAGCCGTGTCGGAGGACGACACAATGTAAAATAGATGACGTTCGAGATACACCGTCCAAGTTAAAAGAGATTTGCTTAACAATATTTACTTAAATATGTGTTTCACACCCAGACACAGAACAAAGACAAATATTTATTATATAAGTGATTGTCCTAGGTGGGATTGATTATTCAAACTTTGGCGCACAAAAATGGAACGCAACCGGGTCAAGTACGGGTACAGGAACTCACGCAAAACTTTTGACCATCGAAATTATTAGATCGCCATCAAATAGACATCACATAGATTTTGGGTAGACATCAGATAGACTTTATATAGACATCAGATGGACATCAAATAGACATCGTATAGACATTTATATTATAGACATAGATAGATTTCCAGTAAACATCAGATACACTTAAGGTAAAAAATAGAAAGACATTAGATAGCCGGAATATAGTACATACAATATTAATAATTTTACAGCAGCTGATACCATACGGACAATAACGAAATCCCACGCAAACGAAGCCGCGAGCATCATCTTAGATTCATACTCAATCCAACCGCTCATGCCTTACAGCCGACATGCCAACTAGCATGGATAATATATTAAGTAGAAGACTCACTTATCCAGGAACCTGACAACAGCGCTGCGCGGCAACTGACCGGCTCCATTGTCGATGACATTCTACTTTTTAAATTAACAGGCAAAGGGATGTAAAGCTTGCAGCTTACTTTAGATGTCTGGTTAATGAGCTATGACATGAATGTTGTTTATGGTTTGCTATCGGAATCAATGAGTACTGATGCAATAGCGTTAATGCATATGAAATCAGTAGCTTTTTGTATTTTCAATCGTTTCAAATCTATTATGCCGATACCCAACGGTTTTTTAAAAAAATTATGCAATTAAAACTTTCGAGTTACAAGTTGTAGTTGCGACAAGTGTTTGTTTTAACCGAAGGGCGTACATCATAATCTGTAATCGACCGATTAATAACGGTTATCAATGTTATCAGAGGTTTATCGAAGCTTATAACTTCAGATAACGGCGCCCTACCTCAATCATTTTATCTTGCTTTACCATGAAAGCTCCCCGCAATGTAAAGTATTAAACGTTGACTTTCAACATCGTCATCGTCATCAGACAGCTGTAAGATAGCCACTGCCGAGCATAGACTTTTCCGATTGTTTTCCAATAGCAATATATACATAGATCACGCCTGTGTACCATCGGGGTAGGCAGAGACAGTGGATCTCCACTTGCTACGTACTTGGCATACTTCTCTCACTTTCCTTACTCGCATTAGTCCTTTCATACACGTTAGTTTATTCTTGGTATTTCTGACCTGGCACTTATGAAAAACCTCTTCTAACTGGTTAAGATATGTTATATAAATATATGTATATGATATACCTTAGCGGACAGACGTTGTCCTACAATAATATTGATAAATTATCTAGATATCGGCTGGGCTGATTTTTGAAATAAACCATTTATAGTGCCATCCAAATGCATACAAAAAATCATTCGTTTAGGAAGAGTACAGAACACACACGTACAGTAAAATTATATATATATAATTTTACTATGTAAATATATATTCACACAGTCATATCTTTTCAACCTTCTCTGATTGTTATGTTTTGTACATATTTTTAAATTTTCATAAAGTTAAAATTCTTCATTGGCTGTAAGTTTCGATATTTTTCTTGTTAATTATGATATAATATATTTAATAAATAATAAAATACATCTAAGGCGATCCTGCGGCTCTAATCAGATGATTTGCTGGTGCGAGGTCCTCATATTAGAAATATACGGTCCCAACTGCTAGCAGCTCTTCACAACTGTAAAACTATGTCCCCTGACCATTGCCGCTGCAACTTGTGAATCCGCTTAATGGGTCACGTAGTTTTGACATATACAATACACATATATACAACGATGTAATCCAGTCCTTTTTTTTCAAATCACTAAAGAGAACGTCACTAATTTACTGCCACCAAGCAGTTAACGCATTGCTGTGTTAGTGTAAGATCATAAACTTTACGAGTATAACATATTATCACCGCGTTCGCAGCTAAAACTACACTTTTTTTCATTTATTTCGGCTATAATACTGAAGGCACACAGTAGATGCCCTCATCAAAAATGATAATTTCTTAATAAATCAAATATTTACTGCAAAATCAGTTTTAATATAGTTGATCTGTAGCTGTCACCTCACATAGGCTGTTCATGCCAAACGCCTAAGCCTAATAGTTAGAAAAAACCCAACTGTCAGTTTACCCGCGAATTCGATCGGTGAAGTTTTATTCGTTTCAGATTGAACTTATACCGGATACATATTCAAACCTTTAAAAAATATCGTGACGTCATAAACATAGTAAACGGGCCCCGCAAACAAAGTCCCGCCACATGTTTGCGGAACATAAACCTTTTTCATTAGACCACAGGCGTCCCAACTACTTGAATATGGACTAGGTTTCTTTATTTTACAATCGTATCTAGAGCATGTTTGTTGTGGAATGTTTTGTTAGACAAAGTTTTGAATAACAAAAGAAATCGAAGATTTGACAAAAAAAAGCCGGGAGGTACCGGCAGAGTAGAATAGTATCTCCCTCTGTAAAAGGTGTAGTAAGAGGCGACTAAGGTACTGGAACCGACAGATGGCGGTATATTCATACGAAATAGTGTAGCTCAAATGCTCAGGTTAGAGATGAGCAGCAGCATCCCCTTCGCGAACGCTGCGTTCTGCGATTGCCAAAACGCTTGCTCACCGCGACAATTATGGGCACAATTCCCCCAGTGGACTTCCTATGGCTGTAATGAACTACAAGAATATTAAAATATAAGTGCTTAAATTGACTTGGCTTTGATTCTGGTTTATATGAAATGTCGTCTGATTATTATTATTATAAATTTTGCCCTTTAACGAATAACGCACAGCTTCTGTAAAACAGCTAGCTGTAACTAAATTTAAATACACAGTAAACAAACTAACAGAAAGTCACCGCCGTCCCAATCCTGGTTAAACAAAGCCATTCGCCTGACGAACACCTCTGTTTACACCGCAACTCATTCAACCGCACCCTACAATTCCTGTGAAGTTATGACGAGATAATTAAAATATTATATTTGACTGCCATGTGGACATAGCCTTAATATAAAGTGTGATGGAGGCTTTCAAGGAATCTGTTATACGAGCCTTTTATTGCTGTCGGCACGACCACGAAGAAAGCGGATTAAAATCCTAGTTACATGCATACACATCGCAATCGCAGAGTTTAAGTAGAAAAAAATACTTGTCTTTGGTTTCAGGTGAAGCCTAAATACGCGACCTTCTCTACTCTTTGATAACTAAAGTATGTAAAGAACGTTTCCTAGTCTCAAGTACTAAATAGTAGAATTACTATTTAGAGATATTATATTTAAACAACACAAAATATAAAATTTTAACTTTACATTTGTGTCTGACAAACACAAATGTTCATCATGTTGTTTGTATTGGGTGAGAATCGAACCCACGACCTTTGGCGCATGATAGGAACGCTACCGAATGCGCCATCAAGCTTAATTTTATTGGCAATATCATCTTTCTAGTTCATTCAAAATGTGTTGTCCTGTCATATATATTTATATGTTAATCATAAAAAAAATTACAACCATAAATAGAGATATAAACCCCATCTCTAAAGTTGGATCAAATTGTGCACAGCAAGCAAATAATGACAGTGACATAAAATCTTTGCATATAAATATTTATATATATATTAGGTAGGTATAATGTTAGGTACGAAATGACATAATAAAAAAAAAGACAATAAAAATATTAAGTTACATTTTCTCGAAACTGCTATTTTACTATACATATATATCGCTTCCCGGCAAGTCTTATATATATATATATATATATGTAAGATTTGCTGTTTAAAGTAAAACAAGTATGCCCATATAATCGCTAGCTTCATAGCCCCGTTTACCGTACAGAGCCTGCCTCAACGTACCCGCGACACATTTGAAATTACAGTCAAGGTTGTTGGGTTACGGCCCTAAAAGTAAAACTGATGCATATAAACACGTGATTTATTCGATAGACAATCGAAAATGACTTGTCTATGATACAAATGGTGGAAGACAATATTGTTAATTATAAGGTAATTTTTTTTGTTAACAAACAAACCGAAAGATGTTGTCATGTCTTGACTATATATGTTTATCATTAAAATAAATATCGCTTATATAATTTGAGATATAAACTATTCGAAATCTTAAGTTGGATCAAACTAGTTTAAAAACTCCTCCTGAACAAACACCGTGACCATGGGCGTACCCGTTTGTACGGGCCAAGGGGGGAGAAATCAGACTTTTTAGTTGCAAAAAAATTGTCTTCTTAATTTTTATCGATAAAAGTAGATTAACTACCTACTTAGTAGGGACGTCAACATTATCCATGTAGGGGGGGGAGGAGGCACCTGACCCCCCCCCCCCTGCCTACCCTCCTCCTGGTTACTCCCATAACCGTAACACGAGTGTTTAAAGATTATGTTCTTTAATTTTAATGTCTAATAGTTTATTTCTTATAATATCAATGAAATACAATATGCCAATAAAAGCTCCAATAAAACCATTTCTGAGTTTAGCCGAAACAAACAGACATAAAGAGAAAACAGACAAACATACACGTCAACTGTATTTAAATGTTAATACATACGTACGTAAACACACAGATTTCTTCCCGAGGTAAGCAGAGAAAATAATATTTCTCCCTACGTTGCACATTCTGCGAACATCCTTTTACTCCACTGTTGGACATCTTCCTCCCAAGAAAGGGTATGTTGCCCATAATTGCCGCGGTGGGCAAGCGTGTTGGCAATCGCAGAGCGCAAATGCCAATGAAAGCTCCAATAAAACCGGTTCAGCCATTTCTGAGATTGGCCGGAACAAACAGACAGTGAAAACAGACGAACATACACGTCAACTGTATTTAAATGTTGATACTTACTTACGTACGTAAACACACAGACTGACTTTTTTGCACGGATATACCGCCATCTGTCGGTTCTGGTACCTTAGTCGCCTCTTTCGACACCTGGTACAGGGGGAGGTGCTATTCGTCTCTGCAGGTACCTCACGGTTAACAGTTACAGTTTTTCTGGTTATATCAATATTTTTTTAGACAATAATAATAATAATAATAATAATAACTTTATTCAACAACAAAAGGTAACTTAAACTAAAATACATTTTGATACTTAGGTACCTAAACTAGGTCTAGCCTGTTCTTATAGGCACCTATGCTCTAGTGTGCATGTAGGTGTGGATTTGTGTCTATATGGTCTAGTGTAATACAAAGCTTGTTAATTCAACACATTATTTACGCACACATTACATAAATACACAGAATATAATGCTAAGCCAGTACATACAGTATACACAAACAATAATAGTAACAATAAATGTAGTCCAGTCTAGCATAATATTGTTAGCAATTCCTCTGTCTTGTTGTAGTCCAATGTCAAAAGCCATTCCCTTACTGTTGTTTTGCAAGTGTATTTATTCATATCATGAATATCTATTTCTTGGTTAAAACAATACGACGTAAGATTAGTTAAAAAAGCTCGCTTTTGCTTTGTAGCGAGGAAATTATTCTAGATCTTTTCATCGGTATCTTATAGCATGTAAAGTGAATTTATCTATGCTTAACGATTTCTATCCGTATTTATATTAGTCTGTAAGTCCTGCTCTATCCATCTGCTTTATCCATCTCGCGTGTCACGCTGGAATTGACTCCAATTCCAGCATTAGTTTAGTCCGAAAAAAAACTAAAGTATTCCAAACAATTCCAATCATTAGGAAGCTAAAGCAAACATCTTCATTTGACAAAAGAAGCACACAGACGCGGTCACGGTGTGGTATATGATTATACAAATACACACATCTACAGATCAAATAGTACAAATGTGCCTAAATATCTTGACTGATTTCGTACTTTATATATAACTAATAAAGTTGACTATTGTTTGGAAGATTTTCAAAGATTTGCATAGGTTCTTTGTAACCTTGCGTGAAGCCTACACTTGTGCAAATAGTCTGCATTGTATTGGCCGTGCGCGGTTACAAGAGAAGACATTTACGTCACGCTCGTTTCAGATTATGTCTCGATGCGAGGAACTCATGTTGTGTGGATTTTGTTCAATTGATTATTTAAAAATCGATTTTATTTAATTTTTATTATATCAGGACGAGAAAAAAGCATGCAGTCTGTGTGGTTGTAAGTGCCATTGCAGCCTATAGACTCTCGTCACCATAACATGAATATCACTTGTTGAAAATCTTGTGACATGAAAATATGATGTCACATTACGCAGGCATTACCTGCTCTTACACTTTTGACCAGAACACGATAATACGACTTTTTGCCGGTAGAAATAGGTGGGAGTCAGGTACCAATAGAGACGACCTTTGTATAAGATCTACCTCGTGTAAAATGTATAGTGTTTTTTGCGAATCGGGTCATTTCAGGTTTTTTGTGTTAATTAATATTAATTTATTGGTATTTTCGTGCACTAATTGCAGACTAATATTATCATTATGATTATACATTTACTCGTTTTAATTTAAGTTATAACAGTTTTAAATTTGTAATTTAGATATAAACTATAAAAAACATATATGGTATAATATTTCCTATGCATTATGCATATTTACACGTTTACTACTCATAAAAGTAGCTTTTTTACAGACTTTAAAAATCCTGTCGTACATCTCATTAAGAACCAAGGCCAACATCACAGCACGGCCAGATTACAATGTACAGTCAGTACCTACTGCGTGGATGGGAACGCGAAAGTACAAAATTAAAAACCAACAATAAATAAAAATTTCTGAAGGTAGTCATTGTAACATTTAAATTCTGGCTCAACATCTTTTGTCAATCTTGAGCACAATTGCCGCACGGTAACTGAAAGAATGTTATTTTATTAACAATATGGTAATTAAATTTTATAATTTATTATGATGACTTTATAATAACTACAAATACTTCGACTTTAATAGGACTAGATAACATGACAGACGTTGTCCTATCTTATCATCGTCATCATTGTACCAGCTATTGAAAGTCCACTGCTGCAAATAGGCTTCTCCAAGATAGGAGGATTTTTGCCCCGCTGGACAAGCGTGTTGGCCTTTCGCGACCTGCTGCCCATCCCCGCCCCGTGCATTTGAGCCGCAGTGTTCCGGACGGATGTACCACCATCTGCCGGTTCTAGTAACTTAATCGCCTCTAACACCTGGTGCAGTGGGATTTACTATTCTACACTGCTGGTACCTCACGGCCTGTCTAAACGAAAACTTTATAAATTATAACTAAATATAAATAAAGATATTAACTATCCATTTCATAAGTAAAATTAAACTGTACAAAGTGAGCAAAAATTTATTAAAATCGGTTCAGTAGTTTAGAAAATCATTCCGGACAAACACCATGACACGAAATGATTATAAATAAAGATTTAGAAACAACTGGATCTCAATATTATCCTAGTTAAGTGTCTCGTAATGTAAGCAAAGATATGGCGAAGCGAACGATCCCTAAACGAAGAACAAATAGGTTCCGAGAACTCTTTGAGACTGTAAATCTGACAAGGAAATATTTCTCAAATATATGTGGAAGCCGGTAGTGTAAAATGAGCGGGGATGGGCAGCATTTTAGACACCTAATTTAGAATGCACAGTGCAAAAATAATGCCGGTGTATTACACAAATTTGCGGCGAGCATGTATTTGCGGACACCGCTCAGGAATGCGGCGCTTCTTCCGCGAACAACGTTAGCATCGTACACTGTGGAACTAATTGAACAATATGATAATTTGCTCACATTGTCCGTATTGGTCAACCATCACTAACCACTGTTTATGCACCACTAAATAGCCGAAACGGACTACAGTGCTCCCATTTAGGGTCTAGACAGTAAAATGTAGAGCGTATTACTTAGAAATGTAATATTGTGTTTGGTTTAGTAGAAGCTGATGTATTATTTTAAACAAACTATTTTAGTAAATACCTATCAATGCTAATATTATTAACGCCAAAATAAGTATGTCTATGTACGAGAGGTAGATACTAAGGTCGCCTGCATTGGTACCTTACTCTTACCTATTTATGCCGCCAATTAGCATTGTTCGCATTGCTGTGTTCCAGTTTGAAGATGACAAAGATTGAGAAATTACTGAGTAAAGTGGCATAATATCTCCAAGTCACAAGGTTGGCAACACACTAGTGATATCCTTGAGATATCACAAGTGTCTATATGCGGTGGCGCTTTCTATAAAGCGGAATGTATGCCTTTTCATCCACCTTTGATAATTATAGTTATCAAAAAGTGACGTATTCACGCCTTAATGGATCACTTTGCCCTTTCGGTCCTTTACTAAACTACATTTGATCCCGAAAAAGACCCGAATCAAGGTCTAGTCCACGCTGACGGAGTCACGGGTGGTAGCTAGTCTCGTTTAAAATTTGAAATAAATTGTTTGCTTGTGGTTGTGATAACTGCGTCTGGCAAGAACGTCCAATATCAATATTTGTCATACAATATCATCAGGCTAAATCGGGACAAATTGAAATAAGCCGCCTCGATTACTCTCATGCCAATCTGCGGTCTGATTCATACGTCTACTGCGACCTGAATATCTTGAAGTATTTAGAATGAGCGTACATAAAACTTAATTTATTAACTGCAACGTTCGGTTTAGAACTATTTTGACATACCTAGTGCGTAATGAAGAAAACATTAAAAAATAACAACTAGCATCGGAACATGCCTTCATCATACATCATACATACATTAGAAGTATATTGCTGGATATAGGCCTCCCCGAAATAGGAGGAATTTTGTCTATAATTGCTGCGCAGCGTCTTAATAATCACAGAACTTTGAGCATTTGATCTGCACTGTTCCGAATGGATATACGACACCAGGTACAGTCATCATCATATCAGCCATAAGACGTCCACTGATGGACATACGCCTCCCCAAGTAATTTCCAATAGAACCATTTATATGCGGTGTGTATTCAGCGCGATCCTGCTGTTTTAGTTAGATCTGTCCACCTTGCGGGTGGACGCCCTACGCTGCACTTGTCGGTTCGTGGTCTCCATTCCAGATCCACATGACTCCATCGGCCATCGGTTCTGTGTACAAAATGCCTTGCCCACTGCCACTTCAACTTACTTATCCGCCATTAAATATAGGTAACTTTGGTTCCGTTACGAATCTTCTCATTCCTGATTCGATCGCCCAAAGAAACTCCGAGCATTGTCCTCTCCATAGCTTGTTGAGTTACTTTCAGTTGGTCAATAAGGTCAATGGTAAGAGACCACGTTTCGCTGCCATATTCCATCGCTAGTAACACGCATTGGTCGAAAACTTTCGACTTGAGGCACTGATATATTTTGGACGAGTTTTCTGAACGCTGCCCAGCCGAGTTGAATTCGGCGATTGACCTTTTTCTTGTAGTTGGATTTACCTAATTGGACTATTTGTTCTAGGTATACATACGAGTCAACAACTTCAAGAAGAGAATTCTCTTCAAAAACTAAAACTGGGGTTAGAGAGCCTGGTACAGACGGTAGTCTATTCCGCCGGTCCACATGCCAACAATCATAAAAATCAATTCACATGTTTTTTCTACTAAAATATTTTAGTTGACTTTAGTCTTCAGAAGAAACCACGATAGAGATTGCAAAACTTAACATGTCGGTAATAGGATCGACCAAGTTAAGAAACTCATCATCTATCTATCTATAAGAAACATCGTTAGAATAAAGACATTAAGATCTCTATTGAAAGGAGGACATGTGTCTCGGAGCTCCGACTCCCACTCCATCCAATGAAAAGAGCTGAAACAGCTAATTCCGTAATCTGTCCGCGTATCTAATGAGCATGCATCAGTTTGCTAGCGGTCTCATTCGATTATACTGTGCCTCTAAGTTATAAGATTAAGTCGGGTACGATAACTTATTTACTTTATTTGAAATTATTTACATCGTCATCATACCAGCCATTGAAAGTCCACTGCTCGACATAGGCCTCCCCAAGAAAGGGGAAGTTTTGCCTCTAATTGCTTCGCTGGGCATGCGTGTTGGCAACCGCAGAGCGCAGCTTTCGCGACGGGGATGCTGCTGCCCATCCTTGCCCTGTGCATTTGAGCTGCATTGTTTCGGATGGCTATACCGCCATCTGTCGGTTCTGGTACTAAGTCGCATTTTAGGAGAACGAATCTTGCAGTATACTTAACAGTCGCGTATCATTTTCTAATGAACTTGTACCACCGTCGAAGTGATCGCGTGTCGCCTGCGTGGGCGCAGCTTCCTGGCTGCCTCGATGCGCGCACTCTTGACAGGTATGTCGACAATCGCAACCAGGGTTTCCACTTATACATAACTTGCTTGCCGCCTTCAAAGCACACGTCAAATAACATTAAACTTTTAAAATTTATCGACAGAGAAAAATAGTATCTCCCCCCATTACCAGGTGTCATAAGCGGCGACTGAGGTACCTGAACCGATAGATGCCGATAAATTTATTTATTGAACTTTATTGCACAAATTATTACAAAATATACAAATGGCGGACTTAATGCCAGTTCTCATTATCTCCAAACGTTGCATACATATTTGTATAAATAAACACAATAAATACATATGATATAAACATATAGGGGAAGGTACTATTCTCCTCTGCCGTTCTGATATCTTTATTAATATTAAAAGCGCGAAAGTTTGTCAGTATGGATATGTAGATGTTTGGATGTCTGATTGTTTTTTTGTTACTAGTTCACCCTGGAACGGCGGATCTATTTGAAAGTGGGCATAGATATTATTAATAGTCTAAAATAACACATGGGGTACGTTCAGCTCGAAAATATGTTCCTGTGGGATTAATTAGGATTTTTATTTTTCTCTATGGAATTGGCACGACTGCAAAGTCTTACCTAGCTATCTGACTAACTTCAGGAATGATATATAAAGCGGAGGTCTCGCGTGCAAAAAGCTAGAAAAAATTAAAACTGTAAAATTGGTGACAACCCTAACCGTGAGAGACAGTAGCCACATGCAATGGACCCATGTCCAGCTATTAGTGCATCCAGGTCTAAAACGGGGGTCTAGACACAGATAAGTCTAGATTTATGTCCGATCCCCAATCTCCGATCTATGACTGTTATGTTGTAAGCTTCTGTACTGTTACGTTGATCGCTTTGTTTATTGCACACGAACAGTACTCGATGTGCTCACTTGTAATGTATATCTAAAAGTGTAATATTAATATTAAAATAGTTGATTCAACTTTTACATTCAATGTTTATATAAGTAGCTTAAAGCAAAGAGAAATAACAAATACATAACAACCAGACAGAAATAAGAACCAAAATTTATAAATTAAAAAGGTATGGTACCAAAAAAACTATTCCACGCGGACGAAGTCGCGGGCAAAGCTAGTAACAACAAAACCACAATTTTTAAATAATTAATTAAATAAATTAACTAATCATTATTAAAAAATTACGGGCCCGATGGCGCATATGGTAGTGATCCTATCTTATGCGCCAAGGGTCGTGGATTTGATCCCCACCCAGGAAATACATTTATATGAAGATATTTGTTTTTTTTCTGTGTCTGGGTGTTAAAAAAATTATATATTTAAATATTATATATATGTGATACCTCTGGTGTCTGAAGTCCATAACATAAGTGCTTTAAGTTAATAACAAATAATAACTCAATGAGAGCGTTATATATAATAGTGCTTATTTGGAAATATTTATATTATTATTATTACTTATTTTATTGACTATTTAAAAGTGCTTGTAATGGGCCGACCTGAGTAAATTATATATGACTTTGAATGCACTACATGTTTTGTTAATGGCGATCATTACTAAACTGTGCGGCTATATATGAAGGTTTTGCTTTGGTTCAGTACTTTAGAGTAATAGACAATTAATTAGATTTGAAAGTAATTTGCTAAGGATTACAATGGTTTCACAATTGAAAGAATTTTGCGCCAAAGTAACAAAATAAAGTGACAGATCATAGCAGGAAATATACGGATGTGTACAATACATACAATATATTACAATTACATACAAGCAATTGAAAGTAAGGATGTGTATGGGTGGTTATTGTTTTTTTGGTAACAAAAGTTATAAGTTCGTCCCGAAAAAACAGCGTGGTATGAAACTTTTGTATATAATTCTTTATAAATTATATAGATAGTTTGTAAATATGACAATCAGCGTGGGAAGTATCCTCTGAACAGTTGTAAGGGCGCGTGGCCACTTGCGCGGCATCCGTCACTTATATCGTGTTTGCAGCGAGATAATCTGTCTGTGCCGCGATTTATAACGCCACCGGTGTGTTAGGGTTGCTACTTTAGCCTCCACTCGGAAAAAAGCCAGAGACTTGATAAGAACAAAGTCGGACCCGATGGCGCGGATGGTAGTGCTCTATCTTGTGTGTCAAGGGTCGTGGGTTTGATCTTCGTCCGGAACAAATATTTACATGATGAATGTATATATGATATATATGATAAATATTTGTTCTGTGTCTAGCTGTTAAAAACGTATTTAAGTGCTATATTTGTAATTCTTTACTAGTCTGAAATTTGAAACAAATGTGCTTTAAGCTATATATCTCGGTCGGGTCGGGTATATATTAAATGTTGTGTGAATAAAAAAAACTAATACATCTTGTATTTAGAATGATTGCCAACCCTATGACGACTTGTCTGTATTGACATACTGTCTTAACCCATTTTGCGGCTGTCGCGTGGACGCTGCAGGTTTCTCTACAACACCCAGACACGATATACTATTAAATTCGAGTCGTAAATCTGTTCGCGTGTAATCTTCGCGACCTATTTCCCCGTTAGAATGCAATATGCAAATAAATGAGTTATAGCCGATAAGTCAAACTTCCATTAGGTGTTAATTAAATATCAATTTTCTAGTTTATTACAAATATAAGGGTTAAGATAGACGAACGGATGAACTAAATTATATTTACTAACAATTACGCGTTTACTACACCTTCTTAAGATTGAGTAAATAAGTTGTCATTTTCGAAAACGGTTGCCGTAACGTACCCGAAACCTAAAACGAAGCCGAAGAAACATATGATTAGAATTAGAAATAGGTTTTAGTAGCAGTAGTTCAGTAGTTAGAAGTTTGTTCCGGGCAAACATAGTGATACGATTTTTTTTTATATAAAGACAAGCAGCGTCCGCGACTGCACCAGCGTGAAATAATGACTTAAAGAGTGGTCTTTCTCGATAAATGGACTATCTGACACTAAAATAATTTTCAAATCGGACCAGCAATTCCTGAGATAAGCGCGTTCAAACAAACAAACAAACTCTTCAGCTTAATAATATTAGTGTAGATATATGCTGTAGGATACGCCGTCCTCGCGGCGCCTAGCGGCGTATCTGGGACCAATGCCAGCACCAGGTGCGATAGGTCTTACCGATGGACCAGGGACCATTACTATTAAAACTAGTACCGCGTGGACAGAATTCCACTCCCTCTTGTCCAGAGGTACCGGAGCAGTAAAGTAGCTCAATACTCGTAGTCTGAATCGCCTACTATATGAATCTAGGGAACGAAAAAGTATAGGTTTCGGTAATATTCCAGTTTAGATGAGATTGTGAAAACCTTTATTAAGTATAATTTACACTACATTAGCGCAAACGCCAGCGAAAGTGTAACACACACACTTACGCTAACATATATAATATACGTATAAAGGAGTTTTGCCAAAGTATAGCTATATACTATACTATATATGTACTGTGTATATATTTTAATAACTGTTCAGATGGAAACCGCACTGATCAAGATAAAATTACTGTTATATATTAAAATATATATAAATATATATTTGGAGTGAGGTATATAAATCATCATAGAAAGTTCTGAGCATCGGCCGGCCCAAGAAGGGAAATACCTCTGACCAACTGTCGGTTCCGGCACTCCACTCGCCTCTTACACTACCGGTACTAAGTGACCCGGTTAGGTATATACGCAATGTATAAAGAAATTCCCAATTCCTAACAGTGTGGGAAAAACAACGTCTAAACTGCATTACATAACAACTCTATGCAAAACCGAATCTGTGTTACTGATAGTTTATCACAAGCATACACGCTTATCTCGGCGCTAAGGCAGCTTGGGTGGCCTGATAAATTATCCTCAATCAACCTTATCACTCAGTATTAGGATTCATTTTGGAATGCGCACGGTGAAAACACGCACTAATACACATAAGTATTTTACTTTTTTAATTTTTTGACCAAACAGTTCATTCCATTATTGAAAATGATAAGGAAGTAATGTAAACATCCGTTTTTATATAACAAAAAAAAATCATTTACTTTAAAACGCACATGGAAAAAAGGAGGTCATAACATCTTAAAATAATTCTAATAAATAAATTATCCATTTTCAAAAGCAACAAAAAAACAAACACGTCATACAGAATCTAGTTTCTAAACGTTAATACCCGTTTCAAAAACGCGACAAAAGAATTCGTAATTTAATTTACAACCAACCTTCCGCTAATTCCTAGGCTTTGTGTCCCACAGTCTGGTTTCCGAACGCCAAACAAGGCGGCGTGAAATGGCGGGAACTTAACATGTCTTGCGTAAAACTTAGAGCTTGCTTTTAAGAACTGTTAACTAAAAATGAAGTGATAAAAGGTTATTTATAATAGAAATTGGAATGAAGCAGTTGGTTTTCCTTTCTCATTTGAAGTTATTCTTAAATAAATTGAAAGATAATCCAATTGTCGTCAAATGAAGTCGTAACGATTTACCTAATTTGGTACACACACTGTCTGTTCATAATTTTTAAAACTTTTTACCCTTTACTAAAAAATTTGTGCGATCGAATGAAAGTGAATTTGACTCAGTTACAGTTGATGTGGCGAAGAAATGCATAAAAGCTAATTTTCTTATATAAAATGCGCGTTCTAATATAAAACGAAATTTCTTAAATAAATTAAAATAAACACCACACAAACTAATGTTTGAATGTCACTCAACATACACTCACATGTCACTCAACGTAAACAATAATTGTCTATAGGCTTTAAAGATTATATTCTCTTTGGTCCTATTGCATATCAAATTTATTAATATAAGTATATCAATACATACTTAAACAAGTATATATACATAAATATGGTTATATACATATATATATATTTATATAGTCTATATGTATAAATATAATATATACATATAGTCAAATTAGGACCACTTGGCCTAACAAAATACAATATATATTACATAAATGTTTGTCCTGGTTGTGGATCGAACCCACGACCTTTGTCGCATAGAATAGGAATTATTTATACTAAAGCGTTATACCAAACTTCATGATTAATTATGAACGCACGATCTAAGGGCATTGCTCGGAGTTTCATTTATCAGAATCGAGAATAACCATAGAAGAACAAAAGTTATTGATGTAGCGTAGTGGTTAAACAGACCACTAGTTTGGTTGGCTGAAGTGACATAAGGCAGAGTACACAGAACTGATGGAAGTTGGGAAAGATTGTTGTAGAAATCATACAAAAAGTAGTCAGCATAAGGAACCACCACTTTCACCATTTCTACCGCCAAATAGCAGTGTTCACACTGCTGTGTTTTGGTTTGAAGAGTGAGAAAGGCAGTGAAATTACTGGGTAATGTGTCATAATCTATTCAATTCACAAGGTTGGCAACGCGTTAGTGATATCCTTGTGATATTACGAGCGTCTATAGGCTGCGGTGACGTTTACCGTCAAGAAGACCGTATGCTTATTTGCTGACTTCATAAATAAGAAAAAGGTGAACTCCACGTTCACATAAAAATAGTCATACTAAAAATAACAAAAAAACACCTACGATAACTTTAATCTGTTAAACACATTTTGATTAGAATGACAGCTACTAACTCGTTTTTTTTATTATTTAGTGGTTCTGATTGTAGGTTTTTACATAAAATATGCTTTACATGTGAAACTTTTGTGATATAAACAATATTAATAACGAATGGGATGCCAAATACCATAATGCCAATAAAAAGTTCTACCGCGTGCAACGCTACTACATTGACACCTGTAATTCCAATCAAGCTATATTTAATGGAGTTAAAATATAATCAAAATGCAACAAGTCAGCACACTGAAGTACATTAAAAAAACCTACACGTTATTTTTAATTCCGCAAGAATTATGAGAACAAGATGGCCAGTTATCATCTCAAAATGGATGCCCATAATTAAAATAAAGAATCCAAGATGGGTCCACAGTACCAGGTGGTCCCCATCAAATTTGATGTCGGCGTGTTTATGTCACCGGCGCCATCTAGCGGGCGACGTTAACAAATTCGCGCCAATTAATTATTATAATCTATGGCATTTCATAAACCGCGCGCAATTAAAACTTCGTTAAGTTTTTAATTTTATTTTAGATGTGTCATTGGTTGGCTGCATATTAAATGTTGCATCATATGATGAAGTCTTTAAGAGCATCAGCTGGAATGGGTAGGCAACAAACATGGGTTTCGTAAACATTGTAACAAAATATTGTTTTATGCCAACCACAAACAGTTTTTGCAACGAATTAGACACTGTTTTATTAGACTAGGTCGAAAAACAAGCATTCGGTCCACGTAATAGTAATCGTCAATAGATGCTCGTAGTATCACCAGGCCATAACTAGCGCAATGCCTTGTGACATGAAGATATTATGTGACATTACCCAGTAATTTCACTGCCTGTCACTCTTCAAACCGGAACATCAATACGAAGACTGCTGTTTGGCGGTAGAAGTTGGTGAGTATGAGGTGACCAATGCATACGACCTTTGTATGAGGTCTACCTCATGTATATAACAAGCGTTTGACGGGCCCGATGGCAGGTCGTAGTGATCCTATCTTGTACACTAGGGATCGTGGGTTCGATCCCCACCCGGGACAAACATTTATATGATGAATATTTATGTTTGTCTAGGTGTTAAATATATAGTTTCAATAGTATATTTGTGATTACTCTGTTGTCTGATGTTCTTAAAACAAGTCATCTTCATCATATCAGTCATAGGAAGTCCACTGCTGGACATAAGCCTCTCCAAGTAAGGAACAGGAGAATTTGCCCATAATTGCCGTGCGCTTGCCCAGCACGTTGGCAATCGCAGAGCGCAGCTTTCGCGACGGGGATGCTGCTGCCCATTTGGTCCTGATTATTTGAGGTACATTGTTTCCGATAGATAAACCGCCATCTGTCAGTTTTGGTACCTTAGTCGTCTCTTACGACACCGAGTATAGGTGCCTCCCCCTACTATTCCATTCTGCGGATACCTCACGGCATAAACCAAAGTGAAACACAATTGCTTAAAGCGACCATGAAGTCAAGCAATTTATGAGATGTTGCGTGATTTTATTTATATTTACTTAGTCAAAAAGCCAATTCTTTTTTGAACAAGATGTTGATAATACCTTGTTTATTTTTACTACCATCTGAAGTATAATATTTTATTTACGATGATATTCATGTTTATATCTATTAACTAGCTTTCCCTGCGACTCCGTTTGCGTCGACTTATTTTTTGTACATCCTGCGAGTCCATTTCAAGTAACAAAAGTGCTTATATCCTTTCTATTAACATGCCAAATAATAACGGAAACAGTATACTGGTATGAAAGAGTATCAGACACACTTTCGTATTATCATATTAGTATGGATATAACTAGATAATACTGCGATAGAAGTAATCCACCAAATTGACTAGAAATATTGATTGCATTTTTTACCGAAAAAGTTAATTATTATCAACATTATAATACAATTTGGGAAACTATTATGTATAAAGTTAATTATGGTGATTAAAAGTAAATCGGCATAATATATGTTTGCATAATTTAAATGTGCCTAATAGAATTCATGCATTATGCTAAATATGATATGCACCCAGGTGTAATATTTTATTATATCTGGGTGCATATCTTTAACCGGCTGGTGATAAAAATAGATTATTCTAGTTGAAAGCGATCATATAATGATAACGGTGAAGTTAAATGCTCTTTTATTACGCCTCCGATGACCCATTTGATTAAAAAGGAAATATTTGTTTATTTATTCTTAACTGGTACACTCTGAAATAAATCGATTCAATAATAATATCATTATTTTTATTATTGATTATCCAAAAAGAATATTGTCTATTCCTATTGGTAGACTTCGAATACATTCCAAATCCCCAAACAACTAAAGCTTGATAAATCTATACTAATCTATACTAATAATATAAAGCGGAAGAGTTTGTTTATTTGTTTGTTTGTTTAAACGCGCTAATCTCAGGAACTACTGGTCCGATTTGAAAATTTCTTTTTTTGTTGGATAGTCCATTTATAGAGGAAGACTTTAGGCTATATAACATTACGCTAAGAGCAACAGGAGTGTAGCGTCAGTGAGAAATGTTGCAAAAACGGGGAAAATTATTCACCTTTGAGGTCTTTCGTCGAGGCATAAACGTTTTAAGTTATTTAAAAACTATGTTTGAAAGAATTATTACTTTTTAATAATAAAAAAAGCCCGCGACAGTATATGTCTATCTCTCAAGATTTACTCATAATAACATTATTTGTCTAAGAAGGCTTGCTACCATTATAATGTGCGAGCAGGCCGCGCGGCGGCGGGTGAGGGGAAGGTGGGCCTCGCCCCACTGCCATGCTTGCCACTACCACTCGCGAGTGTATCTTTGCGAGGTACCATGCCGCGCGACTCAGGCGCGTGGTCGGCTACCTACGGAACGGTGGAATACAGCGTGCTTTATTTCAAACAAAAGTAAAAATATAATTTATGCCGAAGAAGTACTTTGACCCATTATTTAAAAACATTATTTATTTACATATTATTTTAAAGAAATCTTATTCACGATTATACAATAACATAAACCGACGTGAGCAATCAAAAGATAATCTCGATAGTTTCCGACAACCACGCGAACGAAGTGGCTGGCACAGCTAGTACATACGAGTATATAGATTCCGCCTGAGTCCTATCGGGTTGTCAGAGACTATCCCCTTCGATCTCCACTTGTTACGGACATGAGTCCTTTCATACACTCTTGTTTATTCTTGGTATTTTTGACTACTCTTCTACATGGTACATGTTCCATTTACTTTCGCTCTATATATTTTAGCAGTCTTTCTTATTTCATTAATCTTTTCTATATATCCGTACCATTTTAACATTTCTTTTTCTATTATTGTCTTTCTATTACACCAAATCGATCCCTTATCTATCTCTTAGACTACCTACCGGTTTGTTAAATACAAATACTGTTTTACTTTGGACATACCGCTCTCTCTCGACACTATTAGACAGGATGGTGTTGATTTCTGTCGATACCTCCCGGGAACTCTATAATTTCTATTTCTCTTGTTTGACGATGACATTGACAATAAATAGATCGTGTACCGGGTTAGAATATTTTTTATTGGTAAAGATTCTTCTTCGCCGTCTCTTCTAGAATAATTGATAGCATTGAACCATAATTAACTCGTTTACATTTTTAATTACACTAAATCGGCGTCTTCTCATGAGATCACCAGCTATAGACGCTCGTATTATCATAAAGATATACCAGCGGTTGTTACCTTGTAACTCAAACATATTGTGTCACATTACCCAGTTATTTTATTACTTTTCTTACCCTACAAACCGAAATACTTCCATGCGAATACTGTCGTTTGGCAGAAGAAATAGGTGAGAGTGAGGTCCAGGCAAACTTTCTATGAGTTTTGGTGAAGTTGGTAATTTTTCTTTAGAGTCAACAAATGTTTTTCTTTCTTCCTAAACTTTTAAATTATCATTATAGCCAATGGAGGATCACTGCTGGACTTAGGCCTAGGGGAATTTTGCCCATAATTGTCGCCCTGGGCAGGCGTGTTGGCAATATCAGAGTGCAGTTTTCGCGACGGAGATGCTTCTGCCCATCAGTACCCAAAAATGGATATACCGCCATCTGTCGGTTCTGGTATCTTAGTCACCTAGTCCCGTAGTAGCCGCTTTGCGACACCTGGTACTATTTTACTCTGCCGGTACCTCTCAGTTTGTGCCTACAGGCATAGTTGATCCTATTTCATTGAGGAATAAACATTCTTGTATATTTCTCAATGAAATATGACACCCACCACACCAATTACGAATTCGTCACGACCCATCACAGCCATAGACAATAAATACCTTCATTAATGTTTCTATCACATAATGAACAAATTGAATACTGACCATAAAAACCAAGTTTAACTGCTTTATACGGCCATCATAACACATTCAGTCCCAAACAAATTATGAAGGCGCAGTCAGTCAAAAGGTATGCGAAAGTTTTCCTCAATGAAAATGCCGTTGTGTCGTTGAGATTTTAATTATACAGCTATGAAACGTGCTAGGCGTAGCCCGCCACTTTGGTATAACAACGGACTTTATACCGCTTTCATAAAATATGAAATTTCATCAGATTGTCATTTGGGTGTGTTTGAACATAAATTGACAGTTATTAAGACAAATTTGAGTTGTTAGAAACTTATTTAACGGTGTGCAATTACAATTCCTACGAAAATAATGAATTACGCGATATGTCTGTTCGTTTATCACTTGGTGCATCTGATAGTTTTTTAGATATTTTCCTTATCGATGCCGATTTATTATTTATTTACGATACTTTGTATGACATCAGCTACATGTTGGTAAAAGCTCTATTGAGTTCTATTAAGTGAGTATTGATAATTAGCCGAAACAGAATCGATAAAAGTCTAATTGTTTTTATTCGTAGAGTCAATGAAACATCCGATCTATACAAATACTATAAACGCATGTATGTCTGTCTGTTTATTTGGTGTTAAAAATATGTATATAAGTATTAAATTTGTGATTCGGCAATTATGGGCAAATTCCCCCTTTCTTGGGGAGGCTTATGTCCAGCAGTGGACGTTTTGAGGCTGCTATGATGATGAAAGATGATTACGCGAGTATGAAGCCGCACCTGGAATCTTAATTAAGTTTAAATTTCATCAGATTGTCACCAAGGTGTGGTGGAAAATTAGTCTCCAATTGTTGTGATATTATAAAGCAGTTAAAAACGCTATAAGCCGTAAAATACTATTATTAAATAAAAATTAATTATTTTCGTAACGTTTGTCACATTTGTGTGTTCACCGCAGAGTAGAATAGTACTTTCGTGTCGTCTTACGACACCTCTGTACGAGGTGTCGTAAGACGGCGTGCAGGAGGCAACAGATGGCGGTATATCCTTCACAAATAAGACAGTTCAAATGCAACAGGAAGTCTGTTCTGTTTTTGGTTGTTAAATATGTTTTTAAGTATTATATTTGTGTTTTTTTGTCTGATATATCTTATACAAATGCTTTACACGACCTACCTCAGAGTCAGGCCAATTTTGTGTGAATGTATAATTACGTGTGGTCTTACTATATTCATTATTTATCTATTAAATAATTATGCCTTTGTATATATAAAAATTAATTATTATTTTTTAGAAATACATACCATTCTATTAAATAAATTTTTTTATCTCTCTTCCGCAATCTGTGTAATTCATGGCCAAGAAAAGTCATGTGAAGTTGGATTGCAAAATTATGTTATTTATTTGTACGTAAAACAAAAAAAATATATACCCTTGTTCAGTTAAGTATGTAAACGTGAAAATTGACACAGTTAAAGTAGAAAAGCGACCCGCCCTGACTTTGCGCGGTTGCAATGAAGACAAAAAATGATTTTAGTGGGTATATTTAATAATAGTATAATAACCCTAAGAGATCGACATATACCACCTCGGACTGTTTTGTAGATCATTTTATAGTATACAATCTGTAGAACATTATTTTGATCTATCTCATCGGGTTCAGCCAATTTATCACAATATAAATGTTATTATTTTTGATTATTTATTATTATTTACAAATATGATCAGCACCATCGCACAAATTATAATATATACAATACATGCATTATACATATAAACTGAAACAAAATCCGTTGCGCAGTTTTTAAGATCTGTGCCGTGAGGTACCGGCATAGTAGAATAGTATATCGTATTTAGTACCTCCTTCTATACCAGGTGTTGTAAGAGGCGACTAAGATACTATAATTGATAGATGGCGGTATATCCATTCGAGACAGGGTGGCTCAAATGCACAGGTCAGGGATGGGCAGCAGCATCCCCGTCGCGAAAGTTGGCTGCGATTACCAACACGCTCACCCAGCGTGGCTATTTTGGGCAAAATTCCCCCTTTTTGGGAATATTCATGTCCTACAGTGGACTTCCAATGGCTGATATGACAATTGTATTATAGTAAAATTTCAACAACAAGTACAGGCCCACAAAGTAGTATTAAATATCATTAATCTCACATGTTGTCTGTACGTCATAAAGTCAAGTACGCGGTGTCAAGGAGACGATTATATGCAAATAATTCCGGTGTAACTCGACCAACTCATTCGGGTCACGTCGCTCTAACAAATGATCTTAATGATCGATGCTGGTACAATTAGCGTCGATAATGGGTATCCAGTTGCTGATTTCTTGATACCAACTGTCATGGGCAGTTAGATGATAAATTGAATCTTGGTTGCATATCGGGTAAGGGTAATCTATATAAAAATAAAAAACTATTGATATGAATGTACATAGCGTTAGAACGACTGCACCCTATGTAATCATTTTAGGGGGTTTCCTAATGATTGCCTTTGCAAGGACGCCAAGGACACCTTCACTAGAAAAAAATCAATTGTTAAATTTACCTAAATACATATACATTACTAGATGTCCGCCGTGACCCCGGACGGGTACCTAAGTTTGAATTTTATTATCCCTGTTATCCCGTTTTAATCCAGTTTAAGGTCCCTAACCAATAAACTACATCAATAAATTTTTAGACACAAACGTCTTCATTCAATTTATCATCATTATCATGGGGTACCAGCAGAATAAAATAGTACCATCTACTGTGCCAGGTGGCGTAAGAGATGACCAAGGAACCTGAACCGACTGATAGCGGTGTACCCATCCTACAAGCGTGATTAAAATGCCAAGGGCGGGGATAGACAGCAGAATCTTTATCACAATGTTGCACTCTGCAATTGCCACCACGGCAGCCCAGCACGGAAATTATGGCTAAAAACCCTTCATCTTGGGGAGGCCTATATCCAACAGTGATATTAACTACGACATTGAAAAGACGCTAAATTCTCAGCATAAAAGGAATCTCCTAGGGTCTCGGTAAGTCGCCTAGTAGTAATCATAACCTACTTGTTTAAAAAAACACATTTACTAGAAACTCAACCAGTCTCAGATCTCGTCTGAGTAGTGACACAAAATACCACACCGCCACTAAATAATTCTACGTTATAAATCGTCACAAATCATCTCTATCTGTTCCAATTAACCAAATAAAAACGATGTCATCAATAAATCCGACAACATAAAAATACAAACAAAATAAACATGTCACATATATAAATAAAAACAACAAGACAAATCGTTACACTATTACCCGCAATAAATAAATGTAACAAGGCCGACATAGTAAACTATAAAACTTAAATAAAAAACATCGCTGTGAAACGGTGAACCTTGTAGCTAAACAAACCCGGGGTATCGGACGAGGCTTGTATACTGTGAACAGCTGTTACCGTCCATTATAACTTCCAAGTTTATTGGTAGTTTAAATTAAAATGTCTGGCGCCCGAATTTACGACTCCAGTTATATTTCATTTGTTTTGCCGCTTGACTGAATGGATCGGGAAAATAGATACGTGTTTGAGGAGCAGTCTATCACGTGTGATGCAATAATAATACAAGTACAATACACTTCGCGTTACGTTTGCAAATTCAACCAATCACGTCACAGAACCTGCATCACGGTTGCAATATTTTTACAACGCTCCGTATATATACAAGTACCCGACACATTAATGTCGGGTTGCTGGTTGGTGGAACTGACGTTAAAGTCAGGTCGGAAGTTAAGTGGTGGACTATCAGGTCCTCTGCCCAGACTTTTTATTTTAGGACTAACCTGATATGATAAAACAACCGACATGTGGCGGTATATCCATCCGAAATGTAGTAGCTTAAATTCAGCACAGGGCGGAGATGGGCAGTAGCATCCCCATCGCGAAAGCCTTGGGTAGGCCTATATCCAATAATGGACTTCCAATGGCTGTAATGAGATGATACCTTTAATACATATATTTAACACCCAGGCAGATCAAACTGTAATATCATCTGTGGAAATCAAATCCACGACCCTTGATAGGATCGCGCACAAGATAGGATCACAACCATCTGCGCCAACGGGTCCGTCGAAAAATAATAAAAATATGTTATACAATCTGTTTGTTTGTTTCCGGTGTGAATGTCTGTAACAACTTTTTACATTAAGGATAATACTAATTAAAAGGTCCGGCGCCCAATTTTTACGACTTGACTTCATTGAATCTGCCGCTCTACTAAGTGGATCGAGAAAATAGACAAAGATACGCTTGTGAAGTAGTTGTTACTTAAATGATAATCTTTTATAGTACGTGAGTACATTTGGTTTTATAGGCAAACTATAAAAACCCTATAGTCACATAGATACAATCTAAATATATAAATAAAATTGAAGCGTCTGTTTGTAATTTCACATTAACAGTTTTCCTCTAAATGCATATGAGAGTAGGTGCAGTGCCTAAATATATACATCATCATCATCATACCGGCCATAGCAAGAAAGAGGAGAGGAATCGCAGAGTGCATCTTCGGGACAAGAATGCCCATTCCACCCTGTAGTATTTAAGTCGCGCTGTTTCGGATGGATATATGTACTGGCATCTATCGGTATAGGTAACTTAGTTGCCTTCTGCGGCACCTTGCAAAGGGATTTATTATTTTTACATAAATTTTAATTTTAATATAGATAGATTTTATTTAATGTTTTCGGGTTAATTATATATTACCTATCCCTACTTATATTATAAATGCGAAAGTAGATCTGACTGCCTGTCTGTTACGCTTTTCTGCTTAAATCTCTTAACCGATTTTGATTAAATTTGGCACAGATTATCTCTAAACCTTAAGAAAGGACATAGGCTATTTTTTAATTTGAAATAATATTTGTAAGGGGCGAAAAATGGGATGAAAAGTTGTATGGAAATATCGCTATTTTTAGAGTTAAAAACTTTAAACTTATTTTTCAGGACATTGATTCGATATAAATAGACATGAAATTCAAAGTTTATATAAGTTAAGGTATAGAGGTATGGTACCCAAAAAAACTATTCCACGCAGACGGAAGTGACGGGCACAGTTAGTATACTATATACTAAATATAATATGTATATTTTTAAGGATCACACAATGGCACAAATGTCGCAACACAAATGCGTGTCGACTTAATTAGAATTACCGTGCGTTACCAAACAATACCAGATATTTGAATAGAGTAATCCCTTTAAGTGTTAATGTTGTGTAATAAGTGAGTGAGATGGAATTCAAACGCAAGTGCAGTGGCCGGTTACGGGCGGGGACGCACTTGGAGCGGGCAACGAACGCGGCTTCGTTCGGGTGCACGATTTAGTTATTAAGTTTAAAACATTAAAAGTAACCTTTGATATATATGTATTTGTTTTATATTTCTACTGCCAAATAGCAGTGTTTGCATTGCTGTGTTCCGGTGTATGTGAGAAAGGCAATGAATTTACTGGGTGTGTAGGCATAATATCCTTAAGTCACAAGATTAGCAATGCCTTGTGATATTACGAGCGTCTTTAGGCTGCAGTCTATAGTTAGCGTTTTACTATCACGCGGACTGTATGTTTGTTTGTCGACCTGGTCTAATATATATATAAAAAATAGATTGATAGAGAGAGGCAGTTTATTTTGTGCTGTCGGCCCTATTCTTTCCCGCCTAGTTGGATATAAGGCAACCCTTGCGGTTGCCTTCCCGGAATGATCCAGGAAATCCGATGTATTGTAGCAGCCTTTTATCACATGTAAAATTTCACTAATCAGTTCACTGTTTACGACACCGTAACATACAATCAGACGGACTGACGCATGCTTTTGCATAAATATATTATTGTTTGTGATGTAAACTACTCACGAATTCTATCACCATAGAAAGTCTTGCTAAACATAGGCCATAAAGGCGGAATTTTACCACCACATTTTATTTTTATTTTTCGGGCAGACGTGTTGGCAATTGAAGTGTAAATTTCTAGTCAGGAATACTGCTGCCCATCCCATTCCAATTTGCATTAAAGTTACACAGTTTCAGAGGGATGTACCTCCATCTATCGGTTCTGGTATCTCAGTCATTTCTTACAACACCTGGTCTAGGGTATAATTCTAGTTTGCCCCTCTGCTGACATACATACAAACGCTAAATGAGACTTAGTTTTACCCCGCTCAGACTCTAAATGAGGCTTGTTTTAATCCCGCTTAGACGCTTAACGAGACTAAGTTTTACCCCGCTCAGACTCTAAATGAAACTTAGTTTTACCCCACTCAGACTCTAAATGGAACTTAGTTTTACCCCACTCAGACTCTAAATGTGACTTAATTTCTTCCCGCTCATTTAGCGGCCACAGGTCATATGCTAACCCAGTAACATTTACAGTGCAAGTAACAAGAGCCGTACGTTGCATTTGCATCCATTCTTTGTATGGATGCATGGGTTTGTATGGGCGCCGCAGTGGACCCGCCAATGATGTATTGTCTCGAGGAAAGTGGCTTGTTTGTATCGATTGATTGTGACATTGAACGGGTAACTGGAAAATCTGTGCACTATGTTTTCATTACAACAAATTTCTTTACTTGAACTTGAAAACATAGACATCTACAATTAAATTCTTACAACAATTTATTTCATAACCACAATATGTGGTAAGTGGCTTAAAACACTTATATTAAGAATATCACACAAGAGTATTTCCAATTTAATACTTAAATACATATTTTTAACACCCAGACGCAGAAACAAATTCTTATTACACATGTATGTACGGAGTGGGGATCGTTTGACGTTTAGAAACTAAATAACAATGACAAATCAATTGCGGTGAGGTGCCGGCAGAGTAGAAGGGCCAAATCTCCATTTCTTGGAGAGGCCTGTCTCATAGTGGACATCCAATGGCTGATGTGATGATGATGACAAATCATTTCATCTAGTTTTAAATACAGGTGAATTCTAAATCATTAAATATTAAAATTATAATCATTTGCACTAATTAAACTATGAAACAAAGCGTATGCAAACCTATCACTATTTTATTTAATTCAGTCATTATTAACATAGGCATAGTCGAGTTACGTCTTCCGCATTCGCCACTATTAACGAGTACCAGCCGGCGCATACGTCGGTCCAGATGGTACACAAATCCATCTCGGCAAGACACTAAGTATAAGACGCAATAATGGGACAAAGACAGAATGGAAAGGAGTCAAATAAGTTTTTAATAATTTCAATCAGTACAACATTTGGACATTAACAACATAATAAACTAACTATCTACACTTAAAAGACTTAAAAAGTTGAATTACTTTGTAATATTGAAACATAAAAGCAGTTATCTTATGTACAATTTACACTAAACTTTATATAAGTATAGTATGTAAGCACCTATGTAACTTAAATAAATAAATAATATTAATAATAATAAATTGCCACAACATCTCATACATTGACCTGACTCCGTGGTAAGTCGCTTAAAGCACTTGTGTTACGGACGCCAGACAACAGAGGATTCACAAATATACTACTTAAATACATATATTTTACACCCATACACAGAGCAAACACAAATATCATCATATAAATATTTGCTCTGGGTGGGAATCGAACCCACGACCCCTGGTGCACAAGACAGGATCACTACCATCTGCGCCATCGGGCCCGTCAATACTATATTAATGTAAAACGGAGGGACGGGTGGTCCCTTCTAATGCAGGTTTTACAAACTTCAAAAAAAAGACGCCCACAATGTAAAATTAGTAGTCATTAACAATGAAGATATTATGTATTTTTATACTTTATTTGTAATTCCTCTGTTGTCTGATATCCGTAACATAAATGCTTTAAGCTACTTGATGTTGGAGTCAGCCAATGTATGAGATCTTGTGTGAATTTATTATTATTATTATCATTTTGAAACTCGTTGCTGCAATATAACCGAAAAAAATGCCACTAAATCTTTGTCGGTTCAACCCCACCGTTACAAAGGACACCGTTTAACTAAAAGTACCGTTTCACAAAGTATGAAATGTATGAGGAGCTCGTTCATCCGTTTAGCGAGGCCTAAGGCGATAATGTATATACTAGGACGACAGAAACCATCCATTTATTGTCTTCGTTAAATAATGATTTATGGCGCTCAATGCGTTTGCCTTTACGGGAACAAGGAAATGATTTAATTTCCTAACTTTGTTTTCTTACCCGCCTTATGCTAGCAGTCTAGTTTAAGGCAATGTAGAGAGGCAGACCAGTTTAACTCATACTATTATTTAGCTAGGGTCAACAGGGTCATCAGAGATTCATCAATAAATTCAAACACAGGGTGTATTTGAATTTATTGATACAGTACATACATATTAATTTAAATTATTATTGTTTTGTACATTTTATATTGTAAATATATCTTTTTACAGAATATTACATAGTGTGAAAAAAATACTGAAAAGATACGAATCTATATATTATTACTTAAAAATTCATTAGACCAGAACATACCGAATATGGCATGAATGCTAGGTATGACACTAACCTATAGACGCTCGTGTCATCACAATGATATCACTAGCGTCTCAATCAGGAGACCTAAGTATATGTAAATTTTCATGATACAAATAAAATAAAAATGCACAATATTTAATTAACTAACAAAACACAATTTAATTACCAAGAATTTTCCTACTAATTACACATAGTTACTATTTTAATCGCATCCATAAATTAAGGACGAGACCTATCAAAAAGACGAACGTGCCAGTTTATCGCAGGACCAAATCTATGTTAATTATTCATGATTTAACGGTCGTTATGGTGAGGATTTATATATATCTTAAAAGGAATTATCTAATCTCTAAACAGAGATGCAGTGACAAGCTAATCTAGATACAAATTAGGTCTTAATGTGCGTGATTGACAACAAGGTAATTGCTTGAGATTTGGTTGCGGTAATTTAGGAACTGTTTACATCTGTTTGGATACTCAAAAATAGTGAGACTAATAACGATCATTTCTCAACTTTTAAAGCAAAGGAAGTGTTCAAGTGGTGGGGAGAGCGTGAAACGGAGAAGGGTTTCAATCGTCGCTTAGCATTCAAAGTGTTAACATGATATATATATATTTTATATCATATGCATTTATTGCGTTTATTTATACAAATATGTATACCGCGTTTATCTATTTTGTATATACATATATTGTTTGCACCACTATATATGTATTTTTTTCTGTTTTGTGTAATGGTTGACTGGGAGATAACGCCATCTGGCATTAAGTCCGCCATTTGTACATTTTGTAACATTTTGTGCAAGAAAGTTAAATAAATAAAAAAATAAATAAAATATATGTTTGTGGACCTTATGCAAAGGTCGTCGGGATAGGACCTAATTCTCATCTATTTCTACCGCCAAATAGTACTGTTTTCAGGACTGTGTTTCGGTTTATAGAGTGATATAAGTAGTGAATTTACTGGGCATTGTAACATAATATCCTAAAGTCATAAAGTTGGCAACGCATTAGTGATATCCTTGTGATATTACGAACATCTATAGGCTGCGGTGACGCTTACTATTGCGCGGACTGTGTGATTGTTTATCGACCTGGTTTAATAAAAAAAACTAGCCGCGCAGTTGTGCTGGTCGTAGGCATACGATCTAGATAGAAATGCAGCATCGCTGACCATATCAGGAGACAAACTGTAGTCCTTGCTAACTAATATTGGTCGAACAATTTCGACTATAGGTCAACAACATTTCTTACGCTGACCTGACTCCGAGATAAGTCGCTTAAAGCATTTTTGTTACGGAAGTCAGTAATAGAGGCGGCACAGAAATAAAAATGAAATTACATACTTAACACAGAACAAACACTAATCTCAATTATAGAAATATTTGTCCTAGGTAGGGATCGAACCTACGACTACGAATTGATCAGCCTCAAAGTGTATCAAGCGTTAACTGAATGGAAATTACCATACGACTTCCAAAAAGAAAAAAAATAACAAATCCTTAATAACAAATCCTTATTATCACAATGAGTAATAGTCGGGAATGAGCCGTTAGGTACCAGCAGAGTAAAATAGTGCCTGAGCCAGGTATCCGGGTATCCAGGAAAAGGCGACTGAGGTACAAGAATTGACAGATGGCGGTATATCCATCTGAGACTGTGTAGCTCAAATGCACAGGGCGGGGATTAACAGCAGCATCCCGGTCGCGAAAGCTGCGCTCTGTGATTGCCAACACGCTTGCTCAGCTCGGCAATTATAGGCTAAATTTCACCTTTCTTGGGGAGGCCTATGTCCAATGACTTCCAATGACTGTGTTGATGATCACAATAAATAAATAATAATTAATAAATAAATCATTAAATTTTGCAAATACTTCACATCATACCTTAACCTGTATTTGTGGGAGATAACGCCACTCGTTAAACTGCTCACGAAAATTTTTACACGCTCTTTAACAGTGAAAACGCACTTTACCTCGGTAACCAATAAATGGCAAATGAAACCTTCGCCCCCATATAATTAGAACTCAAAATAGTAATTATCAATCGCGTGTAAGATGAATTAAAGATGGCAGGCATGGTACCGAATTTTATTTCCACTAACTCAATTTACAAGGTCGGGAGTTACAATATGTCAGAAAAAAACAGGCTCTGAATTCCCGCGCCTTTTCTGGAAGGTTACTAAGGCAACTCGATGAAACATTGTAACGTTGACGCATTCTCGAATATTAACACTACAAAGATTCCTTATGATCCAGATAAGTAACTCACTCCCACCTTTTTCTCAATACTCGCGTATCAGGAAGTATCCTGTGAGTGAGGAGGTAAAATTATTTGGTAACTTAAATTTACAAACTTCAAGTATAGCACTTAAAGCACTTGTGTGTCCGTTACAATAATTTATTTGTCGTTGCTTATAATTGCGGCAATCACAAAACGTTAATTCGCAACAGTGCTGCTGCCCATCCCTGCCCTATTGCACTTCATCACACACACACCATTTCGGAATAATATATTGCCATTTTTCAGTTCAAATACCTCCGTCGCCTCTTTCGACACTTTGTACGGGTATTATTCAACTCTGCTAATTTATTATTACTTTTTGATTGCTCAGGAAAGAGTAACAGACATCCATAGACACAACTTCAATCATCATCATCTTAACAGCTGCAGAACCTCCATTTCTGGTCACTCCTCCGGAAAGGGGAATTTTAGCTCATAAGCCGCGCGAGGCCAGGCTTAATGGCAATCGCAAAGCGCAGCTTCGCGGGATTGTTGTAGTTACTCTAAGCGACACTGTTCCAGGAGGATATGGCGTCATCTGTTGGTTCCGTTACTTCGTCGACTCTAATCCGGGGAATCTATAGGGGGAGGTACTATGCTACTCTGACGTAATATTTCGAGGAACATTCGAGAGCCTTTAGTAGGGTCGTCGAAATGTATCTCGGCCACAATTCGGCGGTACATCATTTTCGGTAAGTGAGACCAGCCAAGACCAGTTTACGCGTGTCGATGCACCTGTGCTAATAGCGCCAAAGATTACGCAACGCAGACGGGACACTATCAACTATACTAGTTATATACATACGAAAGTGCGTCTGTCTGTTATCTCAATGACTAATAAAGATAGACCTCATACAAAGGTCCTATGCATTAGTACCTCATACACTTATTCTATTTCCAAACAGCAGTACTCGCAATGTTGTGTTCTGGTTGGGGTTGCAGTAATATTTTATTAGATAATGTGAAATAATATCTTTAAGTGATAAGGTTGGCAACGCGCTTGTGATATCCTTGCCGTGAGGTACCGGCAGAGTAGAATAGTACCTCCCACTGCACCAGGTGTCATAAGAACCGACAAATGATGGTATACCCTTCCGAAATAGTCTAACTCTAATGCAAAGGGCGGGGATTGGCAGCAACATCTCTGTCGAGAAAGCTGCGCACCAAATTGTCATTGCCAAAACGCTTGCCTAGCGCGGCAGTTATGGGCATAATTTCCCCTACTCGAGGAGGCCAATATCCAGCAGTGGTCTTCCAATATTGCTGATACGACGATGATGATATTTAACAACCAGGCTCAGAACAAATAACGAATACTCATCATAAAAATTTGGTCTGGGTTAGAATCGAACCCGCGACCTTTTCCGCATAAGATAGGCACACTAACGAATGCGCCATGGCGCCATAAAAGTACAGTCTTACAGAGTTTGAATCAAATCCTTTCAGACATTTTTGTAGGAAAGAATGTCAAACGAAAATGTTCAAGGATTTTCGCGTTTAGACCATCATATTACTGTAACAAATACAGATATCTAAATTACAATATGCCTAAAATATTGGCATGTGTTACGTTATGTAATTTAAGTCCAACTCATACTAAAGTTTATCAGGCACCAGTTCAACCATTATCAAAATGAATCGCGACGTATCAACGCTGCAGCGATATCTGCCGATCGTTCAACCCAAATACAATATATCCGATACAGATGGACTAAGCTAGTGATTGGCTAATTGTTCGGTTTTTGATTTGTATACGAAATCATCATCATATCAGCCTTTGAAAGTCCACTGCTGGACATAATCCTTATAAAAGACGGAATTTTGCCTAATTACCGCGCTGGGCAAGCGTGTTGGCAATCAAAGAGCGCAGTATCGCAACAGGGATGCTGTTGTCTATCCCCACGCTATGCATTTGAGTAACACTGTCTCGGATAGATATACCGCCATCTGTCGGTTCTGGTACCGCAATCGTCTACTACGACACCTGGTACAATGGTAGGAATTATTCTACTCTGTCGGTACCTCACGGCGAGTGTGTATCCGAAATTATCGGTTATTCGAAAGCGTTTGGTTGCTTTTTAATATTGCCAGCTCAGTGGCGTATTAGCTGAAGTTCCTACATTCCGCGCTGGATTCATACCTGAAACTATGCCAGACCAGAGCGGTACTATTTTCTTGCTTAAAGTAAAAACGTTAAAACGCTGTTTATTTACATTTAAAATTTTCAGTTATTGTTTTTTTTTAAACTTTAAAAAAACAAATTTAAATAAAAATTGATGAAGGCTTTTGTCAATCTTGAGAACGGTTGCCGAGGTTGCAAGGTGACTGAAACATTGAACTAAAAATGTAACAGGTTAAATAAACCGTTCAAAAAGGAGTTTTATTGAGCAATATTTTATTGTGGTATATACCACATAATTGTGCAGGTATATACTCTTATATAAATATAATATACCCTGTTGGTTTTTCTTTAATATTTATAATGTAGAGACATCATTGTATACAATAGTAGTATGGTTTTAAAAGTCCCAAGAATTAGGTCTTAAAATTTACATTTTATAAAATTACATCTATATATAAATTCGGTCAATTCAAAAACATTCGCGTCCCGCAACACTAGTACAACAGACCAAATGTCAAACGCTTTATTTAGTTAATATGCGGCTATTAAGATGACGTGTTTGACTAATGTGTGTACCGGCAACGCTGGTTCGTACATTTAAACTGATAAAACATTATCCCTTAACACAATATCATAAAGTCTACTTTTCAATGTATCACTATTTACAAAACGCAATTGCCAAAACAAACTGCTCCTATCAAAAATAATTTCAGCATACATATCAATTAAAAAGTTATTTTATCGTTGATAATATAATTAATGGACTAATTCAGGCGTGCAGATTTAATTCGATAAATCATTATTATTTTGCAACAATATTCATTTTGCTACATTTACATGGTACAATTTCATCTATCCATTTCATATTATCTGAACTCACTTCTCTTATTCCTCAGCCTTTTATTTCATTATCATCATCATCATCATCACAAGAATTAGAGAGTCCACAGCTGGATATCGCGACGGGAATGCAGTTGCCCGTACCGCCGGGTATTTAAAAATTTGTGTGTGGAATGAATATGTTACGGATAAAACACAAAGTGCGGCTACATCTAGTTTTAACCGGTTAGAACCAGCTGTAGCCACTCTTTGTTAAATTCAATATAATCCGGTGTCATTCCAGTTAGAACTAGTTTCAAGTAAAGCTAACAGCCGATACTATTTAGATTTAGCCGATATCATGCCAGTTACAATAAGATCTACGTGATCCTCAAAATTAAAAGCCTCATGGATGGACACACAAAACAATTAATATAAAGTACCTACGCCGCATAATCTTTGGCAACATTATTTAGCAATACAAAATGCGGTGACATTTTCAATGTCAAAGCTGACTTATTTTAATTCGGATCGGTTTAATTAAGGAACATAAAAAGTATCGGATTCCAGTCCACTAATGTAGATTAAGCTGCATAACCTTTTCGGGGAAGTTTAATATTAGAATTGATCTATTAAATAACTCAATTTATGCTAAAATGCTTAAAGCTCAATGCTCAATACGCAATTATTATAATTATGTTTGGATTTCAATTTCTCAAACCACTGAGGGTGTTTCGGTATATAACGGGCTTAGGCCAAGTGAACTTCAGGATCATGATAGGGGGATGGAGTATCATCTTGCAAGAAATTTCGGACAATACGGCCTCTGTTGTCTGATATCCGTATAACAGGTGCTGTAAGTTACTTATCTCGGAGTCTCAATCTCAGTCTCAAGTCGGATCTCATGTGTGTGAATGTTAAAAGACAAAATAGGTTATGGTTATTAAAACTTTTTTTAATAATCATCATTCAGCCTTAGAAAGACCACTAATGCACATAGCCCTCCTCTTATTGCCGCGCTGGGCAGGCGTGGTGGTAATCGCATAGCGTAACTTCGACGAGAATGCTGCTGCCCATTCCCACAGCGCGGCTTAAATACTACAAAGTAATTGTATTATACTACAGAGTAGTTTTGTATGAATATACCGCCAACTGTCGGTTCTGGTACCTCAGTGGTATTTAAAAAAAATAACTGCAACAAAAAGTATATTACAATGTTGCATGTGGTGTCGCATTCGATCCTAATAGAAACATTCGAATAATTATAGTGACGTTTTTGATGGCTAGTCAAGTTTGACTTGTGTCAAAATAACAATGTGTCATGTCGAATTAAGTTAATTATACATGTAGTCCATTCCATTTCCTATGCGGAAATTGTGGTCAAGTTTATAATTTATGATGTTGTATGTCAACATAAATATGAAATAATCGTTTGCTAATTAGTTAAAACATACTTTATTCATGTCATAATCAATAGAGTAATAATAATATTTAATAAAGACCTGACTCCGAGGTAAGTCACTTAACTCACTTGTGAAATTTATAAATGCATATTTTTATAAATTTCACTACCATCAGCGATATCTGGCCCGTCAAATTAAAAAATATCAACATTAAAATTAGAGAGAAATAAATATTAATTTATAAAATATATTTACCACACAGATGATGTCCTGATGACCCAAGGGGTTATACGAGTCAGATAAAACTTAGGTCAATTAAAAAGACCTACTCAAAACTAGTCAGCCGCTCCAACTTCGTCTGAGTGCATTGTAAAATTTGATTCCCATGATTCTGTTGTCGTGGGAGTTTTAATCTCGTTCCTGAGTCTTTAACTTATTAATTACTTGTCTACATACAAATATTCAGGAATGCGTATTATTCCATACAACTTCCGTATTCCATTAATCCTGTACAAACCTGGTCCAGAAAATTTACGCGTTCATTACTCATAATGAAACTACTCTTTTAACGGCTTTAAAACGCAGTAAACGAAACTTTTTTTGACCGATTTTTGTTGGAACGGAACGGTTGCGGTAACTTAAACATTGACCAAAAAAATGTAATAAGTTAAAAGAATAAATCACGTTTTAAAATCGCTAAAAGTGTAATTTTATTACAACAAAATATGAAATAACCTTATTTGATGCACTCTTCAGTACAGTTTTATATCAAAATATCTCACGCCATTTATCTAAAACTAATTATGTTAGTATTAAGTCGAATCGCCAATAACTTTTGCACAGGCATCACTGAGATTGGATCACGAAAATCTTCCCTGAAATCATATTAAAGTGCCATATAAAGAAGTGAAGACGTTACATAACTTGCGGAAGCCTTTAAACTTAACAGGTGTAAATTGCTATATTAACTCTGAGCGATCAATCTCTCTGTCATCGAATGATCGTGTTCCATACATATTTATGGATCGATCCACCTTTAATACCACCCTTATACACAACCTATTAAGGTTCAAAATAAGCAAATGCCATGTGCTCATAAATTCGCGCCAAGAACACGCCGCGAAGTGTCGTCCGTAATAAACATTAATATTTTTAAATATTTTACCGTGAATTAATCATGGATGGGGGATTGAGATGTGTTATTAAGCTAATTTATGTTCGCTCCGCATTAATTTTTCCTTTAGTGGTATAAACTTGTTTGTAAAACGACCATAGAGAGTTGGTTCATCCTATTTGCTCCTGCGACTTCTGTACAGCCGCGAACAACAACAAAACCATAGACAATTAAGATTAGGCCCGGTGTATTGTTTTTTGAAACGCCACGAGGAAATCCACAAAAGAAATCCCACGAAATAGTTGTGATTTCGTTTTGGAAGTTAACGAATTTATTTATTTTGAAATCGGTTGGAGCAAAATTTCAATAAATGTTACTATAAATAAATATCTACTTGTCTGTATCGTTATAAAATTAAGAAAATATGAAATGCACAGCCGATGCTCCAATTCATTGTGAATATTTTTTTGGCGGTTTCTTTGACTGATACTTGATTGTTACTTTCCCAAAAACGTATAAGAAAAGTTGACTATGTAAATAATTTATTTAATCTTGAACTTATTATCCTTTATATATTTGGACAGGAATAAACTCTCACATCAAATGCAAATATCAAATACTATACGAGCCATCCAAAAGTCAACCCCACAATGCTAGTGTGGGTCTCCCAAGCCCACATAGTTGCTATGCAGTGCTGATTTAGTGATATAGAGACGACAGATTAAACATATTTATCTGAGATTAGCGATGTGTGAAATTGAGCTATGGCGTTATTCTTATACATCCCACGCACTTTAGATATAAAATATCGCTCACATGATTCTAACTGATTACTTTCATAGCGCTAAAAGGTTTTTGGACGTATAGTAAAAGACCAATAAATAAAATGTAAACTAAAAATTGTTTTATCGTACATCTTCACTAATATTATAAAGAGGAACGATTTGTATTTTTGTATGTGGCGAATAAACTTAAAAAGTACTGGACCGATTTTAATAATTCTTTTTTTATTAGAAAGCTACATTATCATTGAGTATCATACGACGGGCCGCTAGTAGTATATATAATTACTTTACATAATATCCTATACGGCACTTGTAACGGATACCAAACAACACAGGCATAAACAAATATTTATTTAATACTTTAAACTTAAAAAAATATATAAATAGCTTACGTTACTCCGTGAAGCCGTGAAGAAGTAACTTTCTAATAGTAAAAGAATTTTGATAAACGATTCAGAAGAATTTAAGTTTATTTTAGTTATATATTACAAACAAACAAATCTTTCCTATTTATTATATTAGTTTAGATAAACAATACCAATACCATCATATCAGCCACAAGACGTCCACTGTTGGATATAGGCCTCCCCAAGTAATCTCCAATACGACCGGTTGTATTATCATCATCACCATACCAGCCATTGAAAGTCCACTGCTGGACATAGGCCTCTCCAAGAAAGGAAGCTATTTGCTGATAATTGCCGCGCTGGGCAAGCGCGTTGTCAATCGCAGAGCGCAGCTTCGCGACGGGGATGCTAATGCCGATCCCCGCCCTGTGCATTTGAGCTGCACTGTTCCGCCACTGCCACCTATCGGTTCTGGTAACTTATTCGCAGTCGAGCGAGGTACTATTCTACTCTGCCTGTACCTCACAGCTTGTGCCAGCACCGGCTTGTATACGGCCATTATAAATTGTGACTCTAAATAAAAAACTCTGAAAACCGTAACCGAATCATAAAATGCAATTGTATTCCATTATCGTTACATAATATTAAACTCTGCATTAACATTCATTCGGAACAAACGCTAACACAATATCAATTACACATTCACAATGATACGAACTTAACGCCAAGAGCGATATCGTATTGCATAACCGATTATCGATTCTAATTAGCGGATTATTTGACATCACAAAAAGCTTCGACAAAAACATGTCGGGTTGTAAGATCAATTTTGACAGGTGTGGTTGTATGAAACGTCAGTGTAACGCGATAACTGCATGGGAAACCTGACTGGTTAGCATTAACGGTTCGCTTAAAGTGACCGTAAGGTCGGCTGCACTCGATAATTAAACAAAATAGTGTTGCTCTTGCAATTGATTCAATTGAATTGTATAAAGGAACACGTTGCATGCTGTGTTCTCCTTAAATGTTTACTTCATCAAATTCCTGGATATAGTCTTGTAAATTATAATAGTAATTGTACATAATAGTGTTATTGTTGCTATATGATTTAATAATTAGTAATTTTGTAATAGTTTGTCGGGTGAAAGAGTAGATTTGTACCTTCTTCTGTACCGTGAGTCGTAAGAGGTGACTGTGATGGCAGAACCGACAGGTGGCAGTATATTCATTAGATACATCGTAGCTGAAATGCAACTGTGCCGGAATGGGCTGCAGCATCCCCGTCGCGAAGCTATGCTATGCGATTGTCACCATGCCTACTCAGTAAGGCAATTATGGCCAGAGTCTAGCAGCGGATGTTATAATGAAGGTGAATAGAAGTGATTTTTTTTAAATATCATACTACCTATGTTACTCGGTGAATATAAAGCTTTTTAATGGTGAAACAATTTCTAAAATCGGTCAAGTAGTTTTAGAGCGTCATTACATATTTCTTAATCATCAATGCAAGATAATCCACTGCATAGGCTTTCTCGAATGGGAATTTTGCCCATAATTGTCGCGCACGCGAGGTGGCAATCGCAGAGCGTGGCTTTGGAATGCTGCTGCCTATTCCCGTCGTGTTTCATTCGAGATACGCTATTTCAGGTTGATATACTACATTTATCGGTTGCGGCACCTATATAGCCTTTTACGACGCCTGGTAAGAGAATGCTTCAGGACCTTCTCCAAGTGATTTTAAATAGGAGTTGTTATATGTGCTTTTAAGTCTGATCGTTCGTCCATCTTGCGTGCAATTTCTTACATTTGTAGAGCTTGCTGGTACGTAGTCTCCATTCCAGATCCTTACGACTCTATCAGTCGTCATACGTCTATCAGTTCTGCGTGCTAACATCTACATTAAATATCCACATTAAACGCTCTCAACCAGCCTAAGCCCTGAAGCACGTCAGCATGTGTCAGAGCGAATGAGTTAAGCAATTTTATCAGTAAAGCAACAGTTATATTAATAATCTACAAGTAATACCCGAGATTATGTTCGATATTATTGTGATAAATGATTCTTGTACGTCATCCCGAGTCAGTCGCACGGTAATCTTTTGAATCCGATTTGTAAATATTAACTATTCAGTGTGTGTGCTTAACAAAATAACGTTGCCAGTGTCGATCTGTATAGTGAATGTAATTTATTTGTAAACGCTAATAAATATGTATTAACGGTATCAGAATTTGGAGTAAAGCGACTTTTTATTGCGGCATTAGAGTTTATATTGGTTTGATTATTCGTACTTAATGTTATACTTCTAAATATTGATGCCGAGAATGATTTGTGTTAGTTGTATGGTAACTGTTTACTTGTTATTCTCCGATTTATGTGACTTGGATATTAGGATCGGTTATGTTGAAGATGCCGTGGAATACCGGCCCATCGTAAGGGTCACGGGGAAACCGGCACCGATAAATGGCGGTATATCTATGCTAAATTGATCGAGGATGGGCAGCAGCATCGTCGTCGCGAGGCTGAGTTCTATATTTGCCACACACATGCCCAGTGTAATTATAGAGTTAAACTACCCAATAATTAGAATCAATGTCGTATTGTATATTACACATAGTCGTATTCACACAACCTGACTCCGTGGTAAGTCGCTTAACGCACTTGTTGTTGTTACAGACATCAGAAAACAGTGGACTCACAAATATAATACTTAAATACATATTATTAACTGGGTGTTACACAGGGAAAACACATTTATCGTCATATAAATACTTGTCCTAGGTGGAGATCGAACCCATGACTCCTGGCGCATAAGATAGGATCACTAACATCGGTGCCATCGGGCCCGTCAATCATATTTTGAATAAGTTCTGTAAAAAAGATTTTTTTAACATTTATAATCTGTAAGTAAGAAGATTAAATGCGGGGGCCTTTATTTATTTATAACTGAATATAATTAAAAAAAACATAATTAAGTTAAGACTTAAAAGAACAACAATAAACATATAATAAATATTTCTTAACCCTACAATGGTAAGCAATTTCATATTTGTGAATTGCACAATAAAATCCTATCCTTAATCTTGAGGAGACAACTTGATGGCCAGATAGTAATAATACCTGTTTCTTGTTTAAATCACAAATGTGCAAAATGTCTTTAACAAAAATAAATACTTATACTGAAAATGCACAGCTTTCGTTACACGAACAAAACATAAAAGCGAAATCCGTAGTGTTAAGAATTCATATACCCACATTGGGTATGTCCTACCCACACCGAGATTCGAGATTAACTCTATAACGCGGCGACACATCGGCGATGAGCGATTTATGGGTCCGGCTGACACCCCGCCTCTTGATGCTGATGATGATAAAATTGTTTCAAAGGTATTTGTGAGGTTAACAATGAGCATTGTGGTCAACTGATAGTAAACTTTGTTAGAAGCTAACAACATCCTTAGATAAATGATACAAAAAGAGAATTGAAATATGTCTTACAGGTATATAGACATAAAACAAATTGTGTAAATCTATATATCCCTACTAATATTATAAATGCGAAAGTAACTCTGTCTGTCTGTCTGTCTGTTACGCTTTCTCGCTTAAACCTCTCAATCGATTTTGATAAAATTTTACACAGAAAATTTTTCGACCCCGGACATAGGCTATTTTTTAATTCGAAAAAAGGGTTGTGCGGGGTCGAAAGCGGGTATGAAAAGTTGTATGAAAGTATTGCTATTTTTGGAGCTAGCAACTTGAAACTTAATTTTCAAGCCATTGATTCGATATAAATAAACATAACATTGAAAGTTTATATAAGTTAAGGTAAAGAGGTATGGTACCCAAAAAAAACTATTCCACGCGGACGAAGGTGTGTCTGTTTGTAATATTAAAATAACCACTTTTAACTGCATGCATATGAATGTGTATACGGTATACATAACAAAATATTTTCTTTTACAATTCTGTCTGTCTGTCTGTTTATTCCGGCTAATATCTGCAACCCACCCACCTGGACTGATATAACAGAATATAAACACAACACAACAATAACATTACTAGAAATAGGTTTCTACAAGAATAAGGAGATGTTTACCTATAAGTATTATTAAATATGTTATTACTATAACTTGCATTCTTTGCAGGCAATGTAGCAATAGTCCATGTCCGCATAGTTGTATTTTAGCTATAACATTTTGGATGGATATACCGCCAACGTACTAGTAATTAGGTATTAGTAATTAATATGCCGGTACCCCACATCATTTTCTGAACAGTTATTATTATTTAGTATGTACAGTTTCAGCTTTGAAAAGAAAACTAAACTTCAAGACCACCAGTTAATTGTAAAACTTTAAAATAAACACAATTCTAGAGAATATATAATAAAGACAAGAATTTCCCAAATGTCTCAAGAAAGCCACCATTTTTTGATATGGTAAAATAAACAATAAAATATCCGAGACATCCGAATGAAAGCATTACTAAGAAATGACATCGCACTCACATTCGATTTCAGAGATTCGCAAGACCAGAAATTATGTGTCCATCTCTTTTTTGTGAAGCTAAAAGCTGTGTTTAAGCGCGGACTACTGAATGCGTTATAAAGAAGGAAGAGGCTTTATTACGACATTTCTCAAAACGCAAGCCTGTCCAACGAATGGACTTACCGTCGTAAACACACCGACAAACACAGATACTCTCCGACATGCGATTATAATTTTCGAATTGATATTATTTAAATTTTCGCTGCAAACCTTTTTTCGATACGCTTCTTATTTTAAACTTAAAAAAAAACGATTATTTATATTTCGAACAACACATTGCTATCCATACTTATTTTATTTATGAATTTTTTTATTGGGATCAAATTAATGCTGGGCTACTCAGCTACGTCTGTTCCCGCGCCAGAAGAAATGGTCGTGGCAATTATTATGACATTTGGACTATGACAGAACGTACATACGAACCGAGAAAATTCTCATGTCGCATGTCTAAACTCAAGTTTATGAGTGTTTGATAGTTATTTTAATAGATCTATATCGCTAACTTACTTGGGGTGTTCCACTTAGGGTTTATTTTCCAGTTCTTTGTCAAATATATTTTTTAAAGAAAGAAAATATTCTTTCGTATAGGGTCAGCAAATACATGTTATATAGCATTTTTTAATGTAGGTATAATAATCAATATGGCAACTACAATAAAGATATTTTACAATGTTTTAAAAAACCTAATAATAAATAAATTCCCACAATATCTCATACATTGACCTAACTCCGTGGTAAGTCGCTTAAAGCACTTTTATATAAGCCGTTAAATGCATAAATTTAACATTCAGACAGAACAAACACAAACATCATCATATAAATATTTGTACCCTTGGTGGGAATCGACTCCACGACCCTTAGCGCACAAGATAGGGTCACTACTATCAGCGCCATCAGGCCACAATAATTGACACCACTAGGATATAACCCAATCAAACACTGGCTACCGTAGGCGTTAAGCTATGAGTAGTCAGCATTCAGTACCTAACAGGCCTGACAACTATAGGACATTGAGCGCGCCTTCAGAAAAGAACCTGAATGTCTTGTAAGTAAACTGATAGAGACTGTTGAAGGCAAAAACACTTTGATTTACCATTGTTTGTACGTTCTCTTAATATTTCTGTTATATTTTTATTATGTTGTGATTTGTGTTATATGTATATTTTTAGTACATAACACAAGCTACTACAACATTAAATAGATACGTAACAATGACGAAATTGTCTTACAGCGGCAACACTTTGATGTAAAAACAAATCGATATATTTATCTCGTTCGGCTGTATCTATATAATAATGGAATCATGATCTTGGGAGAAAGAATTGAGTCTGTGTTCGTTGCCAAATCGCCTTCAATGAAACGGTAATTGATATAATCAGTCGGCCATTACTGGACGCGAGGTATTGCCAGTTATAAATACAATCCCGTATTTTCGAAACTTTAGCGTAAGCGAAAAAAGTTAGCGGTCGAAAATAAGGAGCAAATTGCTTCTGACGCACACAGTGTAAACTGTAAGATATGAACCGAGCTGTTTTAGCTAAAGAAAATTATGATATTTAATTAAAATTTTTACCTATTTTAGATTGAAGTTCTGTGGGATGTCAGCAAAGTAAAATAGTACCTCCCTCTGCCACATTATTAACAGAGACAACTGAGGTATTACATCCGACAATGGCGGTATTTCCATTTATAATAATGTAGGTGCACGCTTGCGCCTACTTAATTAGCAAAAATTCCACCAAAATTATTAAAATCACTTGAAAAATGACCATCAATGACCGACTTATAGTTAATATTATGACCACAATTGTATTTGAAATACATAAATAACAAAATATAATTTGCGAAGAAAGTTATTAACAAAAATTAAAAAATATATATATGTTTTTTTATTGGACCATGGATTGAATTTTATTATTCCGCATCTACTTAACAAAATGGTTTATTTTTTGTATTTTCATTCCCCGATCTTTTTTTAATATACAAACAACGGAACGGTATTAATAAGGCGACACTGCAATCAAAACGAAGTTTTATGCGTGCTTAATTCGACCCAAATAATACTTAGGCACATTTTATTGGCTAACATGGTAGGCGATTTTGCCCATGTCGATTCTTGTAAGTGCCGTATTACGTATCTTTAAAGTGTATGGTTATCGCTATAAATATAATTTATTATGCCATCCAAAATATGACAGTAGAAATAACCTTACTTCCTTTCCTCTAAGCAGGAAAATAAAAAAAATTGCAGATGTGATGCTATTTAATGTCATCATTTTATATAATGATTCGTGTGGACCATTATTTATTAATATGATAATTAATTAATGTCAAAAGTATATTGGATCAACCGATAATTTAGATTTTGACGTGACAACGTCTTATAAATTGGTTTGCCGGGTAACACTTCAAGAAACTGCGTTACGCTCCGCTCACGTTATGCGCTCACAATGAGAGCGAGTGAGAGGCACGCGTCCCTCTCACTCGCTCTCATTGTGACGTGTGTTACGCAAATGTATTGCAAGTTATTGTATGTATATTTGTATATAAATACGTATGTATTTGTAAAGGTAAAAATAAAAATTTTGTTATAATATAATTGTTGTAATTCAGTGCGAGATTCTTTGTATATATTAATGTTTTAAATATAATTCTTTGTATAAATAAATGTTTTAAATTGTTACTATTATTTCATCCTTATTCCTACTATACATTAAAATTATTTTACCACTCAAAGTCGTTGTCACGTAAAACTTTCGCCCGTATACCGACTTTACAGGCAACTAATTTTTTTGGTAAGTGTAATTGAATGAAAAATCATAATAAAACAGTAGTGCATTGCGTGGACAGGTACGCGAACGTACAAAACTAAAACTCAAAACTCATAATAAATAAAAATGTGTGAAAGTAGTAGTTATAACTTTCGGTTAACGGTTGTCGTTAACCGAAACATCGAACTTATAATGAAAAGATTAAATAAACCGATTTTAAAGCCGTTAAAAAAAAGTATTATTATGAGTATGTAGTGAACGTGTAAATAATAGAAAATATTAAGAACAAAACATAAATCTAATTTAGCTTACTTCGGTGTAATGTTAACATACCTTACCAATGTTCTATTTCAATATAAGATGTGAAAGCATAAAGATAACCATCTTTGGATACCCCGAACCATTGGCATTGAATCTCCAACACGATACGAAACAGCCAACGCTAGTAAAGTAGTTATTAGACTTTTACGATCTCAATCTGTCGAAGTAATTCTTCGGACCACCATGTTATATACCTTCCGGCGATACAAATCTAACTATTGAGTCATTATCACAATTTGACTTAACCAATTGCGATGGTATTATTCACCAAATATATAATTATGTTCTACCAAAAGCACTACGCCGGCTCCCATGTGTTATTAAGTGGATATTTCAATGTCTATCGAGAGTAGTGAGTACATATGTAATAGATGACAAAAAAAAATAGCGAGCGCGCGAAAATGATTTATGTCAATGAAGTAAGCCGCAAACACGTTTCGCGCCGACCATAGACTATAGGCCCGCCGCCATAAATAAATACAATAGAGAATAGAGTGAAGTATTTTTTTAAATAACGACCCATTAATTTGCCGTTAGCAAAAAATGTATGATGCATATTTGGGATAATGTTTTTTTGAGTGTTTCTTTTATTGCATGCGTTGATCTGGCATGTTTTTTGTTAGGTTAAATTATTCCAACATGTGCTAGGTTGGAACCATTATATCTTTTATCACTTTTTGATAAATTCGTGAGCGGTCTGACTAGTTTTTTTTTTATATACTAAAAATCGTTGGTAATTTTTTATGTAAATGTATATTTATCGTGTATCGACACAAAATGTCTAGGATATCTAGAAAAACTTGATTTTGTTGTAGCTCATACATCTATTTGTATAGCGAAAGTGGTTAGAAGTCATTGAATAGTAATCAATTAGGAACTGATGTACCCTTTTAACCTGGAAAGTTAATTTTCAACAAGAACCAGCATGTTGTTACAATGGCCAGCTTTATGATATATTTAAATACATATGTGTATGTTGGAAAGGTTTTCATAAAGTAAATAAATTCACACGACATCTTATACGTTGACATTAATTTCAAAACTTTCAGGTAAGTTTGACAGGTGCCCGCCGGTACTGATTAACCTCAGTTCGAATTACAGAATGCTCCACGAATACGTTGTTATACAAGCCACAAACGATGGAACGATAAAATTATTAGTTAAAACACATTAGATAATTATTTATATCTAATTTCGCTACAATGCCATCGAAGATTCTTCAATGAAAATAGTGCGAAAAAGTCATATCTTAATAAACAAGTAATTAACAATTGAATGATTTTAATGGTATTTAAAATTGATTATTACAATCGATTATAAATAATTAAATAAACTAGTTTTTAATGAGGATTTTTTTTATTTGATTAACAGGGCCTATGGTCATATATAGATAGGGGACCACAAAAAAAGGATTTTTGAAAATTCGCCCCCTAAGGGGGTAAAGACAGAAAAGCTAATACGAAACCTTTAATGCTTTCGACGTTATTTAAATGAAATATAGGTTAAAGGTTCTTTACTTAAAGTCATAAAACATGTGTAAAATATTTTTTTAAAATAATCCCTTAAGGGTACAAAGTTAGTATGAAAATTCTACAACTTAACGCGGGTTAAAACCGCGGGGCGCAAATTTCTACTTATACTAATAAAAACGGACTGGTCACGCACTAGACATGGACTTCACGTCATGATTATTTGGATAAAAAAAATGACAGATAGTTAATTTTATTGTATAAAAGAATTTCTGATATATGACTCGATAAAAAATCTCTAAGCCGTTATCCTATTTGGCTTCCTTAGCCTAGCAAATGACTGTATATATATATACACTTTTTAAGACCTTATTCTTTAGTCTACTGAAATTAATTTAGTTTTGTGTCAACCATTGCAGGCTGTTATCTTTTTTAAGATTTAATTTACTGATGGCGCCCCTTCATGGGGCTTCTCTATGTTAAATAAAGTGTATGCACTTACTGTGAGCGCTGTTGCCATCTGTGGTGCCGTTGACGGTGCCGTCGGGCATCAGCTGCAGATACCGATTCCTTAAGAACATTTGTATAGTGCGCGATGTGCCAGTGATGTGGCTGAGGTTCGCCGACCGCTGTGCACGCGGCTCCGGGGCCGGGGCGGCGGCGCACGAAGCTAGAGCCAACGCCGCGAGCAGCAGTCGCAGCGGGCGCGTGCGCAAGCGCATGGCGCGCCGCGCCCATTGCAGCCGCCTGGCCGCCGTCACTGCTCAACGCCCGGCCTCATTCCTCGCACACGACACCCCTGATCCCGTTTGACAGACAACGTGCGACACAACCCTAGTCACTGACACTACAAGTCTTCAACACACAATGGTCACGTGTAGCCTCAATCTCTCGACACCAACGCTTCCTCACCGAACTCGTCACTAAGCCCCGAATAATTTTTTTGGCGCCCAACTTGGTGTGAGTCAGTCGCTAACAGTTCGATTTGGGTTTCGAATCTTCATCGCGCACTATTACACCATATCTGTCGTCGCAATGAGTGTCGGTTTACAGCCGCAATGCCGGTTTGCGGGCGATCACACGATCTGAAACAAATAACTTTTGTTAATGATACGGCCTGATTTACAAATTGCGAAGAGCGGTAACCGATATCTCTGGAAATAGATTGGTGGAATGCTGGAGATTTTATATCTGTCATTGAATTCATTACAAACTTGTACATATTAAAATCTGAAATAAGAATATTGTCGACTGTAAAAAACGATCTTTTGTGCAGTAATATCTTAACCATTCCATAAATCACACTTCCATGAAACTCGGTATTATGGAGATAGTTAATTTGAGCTTTAATAACAACGTAAGGCGTTTGTTGAATTACTTTTTAGCGAAGGACAAACTAATAAAGCGGTGGCATCCATAACATTCCGTTTTACTTGCAACATAAATCTATTTACACAACAAAAGTATTTTCTCCTCGCGTCATAGCGTACGCGTGAGCGACAAATGTTTGTGTCAACATGTCTCACTATTTTGGTCTGGAAGTGTATTCAAACATGTTTAGAGATTATTTCAACTAAAGGGGCACTGGCGCTTGGAATTAAATGATAAATGAAATTTTACGACACACAATGACACATGCAAAACCAAATCTCAAATATAAATAGTATTATATTTTTTTTATTACTGGCCGAAAATGGCCTATGTAATGTACCTATGTACGTAATGTATGTGTATGTAACTTGGAAAGGAATAATATTATTAACCTCTCATTCCAAATCAACTACGAATATAATGTAAAAAAGACAAAACGAATCCGCAAACAAATCTCTCAGGTATTCCAAATTCAAAAGCCGTTAGCAATATAGTGTTCGGATCACGATCAAACGAACCAACGTTTCGGATTTGAAAATTTAAAAATAAATTCGAACAAGAACGTGAGGATTCACAAGAAAACCGTTGCCGAGTGCAACCGAGTACCGATAAACGGTGACCGCCGCCGATCGGTTAATTTGTAGGTCGTTATCAAACTGTTCCACTTTCAAAATTAACTTGTAATGGCAATCAATCTATACCAACTGGTTTATTATAATTTAAATGCTTGATGCAGTAAACAAACTTAACACATGAATTCCGTAAAGATTTTATTATAATTGCGTGTAGCTAAAACCTCTTTAAACATTATTTTAACACTGGCATATGACAAATAAAGCCAGCGTTTAATTTTAATAAGAACAGTGAAAAAGAATAATGTCATTCGCAATAAAATTTTCATCGGTACCGCGCGTAATTAGCATGCGGATCAAATCGTTCATAAACTATCAAATAAATGTTTTCACGGCTTATCGAAATTATCTATACTGTCGGTTGAACACTTAATTCTTAATTATTATAACGCTAAATACTCTTTTACGTTATTGGCATTTTAAATAACGCTATAAATTGCGAATTTTATTACGGTTGCTTTGATTTTTATACAAATATTTTGGTGTGGGTCGAATAATGCGGTTTTTATATCATACCGACATAAGAACGATTAAACAAACACGGTAACATTAACGAATTCTATCTTATTAATTATTCTATTGCAAGAATCAAGTTTTACACGTAATGTGAACTCCTCGAATCCTTTTTTTAAATGCTTGCAATTTGGTATTGCTAAAATATAATAATGGGGAAAAAGCACGCAGCAAGCGTAATATTTTCCACGCACAAGGTGGTCAGGCGATCTGACCACAAGCGCAGGTTGCAGGTCACATACAACTGGTCCTGTTGAAATAATCAATGGAGAAGTGCTATACCATGTACGTATGCACGCTGAGCAGGCGTGGTAGCAATCGCAGAGGGTCTGTCGGTTCCAGTACCATGCCTCTCACAGAACAGTGGTGGTGCTTTTCTTGTGTGGTACCGCTCTCAAATGCAATGGTATCGCTAAGAACTAAATAATTACTGGAGCTAAGTAAATATTTATTAGAAAAAATCGACTTGTGTCAGGTATAAACCTAGTGCAGTCCCCCGGTATGGGAAAGATGCAGGTTTGAGTTCCCCTTATCACCTGAGACAAGTGACTTTTTTCTAGTAAATATCATCTTAAATATAATTCAGCATTTACTATATATAAAACCTCTTAAAGGAATTACTAAAGCCAGTTAAAAAAAGCGAAGTGTTTATAAACGAATTCGTTTGGGGATTCCGCTTGAACAGTCATTAGAGATTTTTATAGTATCAAATTAACGGTGCCAAAATATTAATTACACGATCCAAGTAAACTTATTCAGTCATGGGTAATGCATAATTAGAAAATGCTTATAAACATTGCGTGACCGAAACTGCCAGCTTTCTCCGTTGTCTCGATCAGAGACGAATAGAACGTTCAATCAAGGTGACAGAAACACTTAATCTTTAAATATAGAAATTACGTGTCACGGTGTTTGTCTGGATTGAACTTCTAAAAAAATAATTAGCCGTATCCCACGGATTACTTGATGACGGGAAATTAATTATCATCACCATCATTACAGCCATTGGAAGCTGGCTGCTAGACATAAGCCACCCCAAGTGATCTCTAATAGGACCGGTTGCGTGCGGCTTGTGTCGCGATCCTTACGAGTTTAGTCAGATCGTCTGTTTTCTAAAACCTTACGGCATCATTAGTTCATACACTTTTGTTATATAAACTTCCCGATCTAATTGATCCATAACAAATCTGGTCCTGATAGTTAGTCCTCATAGCTAGGTACATAATAATTATAAATATTTAATTCCAACAATATTGCAATTTACAAACTGGAGATTACAATATATATATATACATTCATGTATGCATATATACATCCACACACACATGTACATGAACATATTCACAGGCAAGTATACATACACACATATCATTGGCGAAAGAGTAGGGAAATACGTGATTACCAATTCACCAATCACTAGGCTAGAGTCCGTACGGACGGAGAATAATAATTAGATTATTATAACACGCGATTCCGTGGTATACTAACTGTTACGTTGCGTACTCCTAAATCAAGAAGCTATCCAAATTAAGCCAAGCATTAGCCGTGAGGTACCGGCAGAGTAGTACCTTCCTCTGTACCAGGTATCGTAAGAGGCGACTAAGGTACCAGAACCGACAGATGGCGGTATATCCACCCTCAAAAGTTTAGTTCAAATGTACAGGGCGGGGATGGGCAGCAGCATACCCGTCACGACAGCTACGCTCTGCAATTACCAACACACTTGCCCAACGCGGCATATAAGGGCCCCCTAAATTCCCCCTTTTTTTTGGGGAGGTCTATGTCTGGTATGATGATAATAATCATACTAAAGACTGTTCATTCAACTTACACTGCACTATATGTTTTCTATTTCATCATTGGTCATTTGAAATAACCACTCGAAAATATTTTGTTTGACATTTGCCGGAACAGAGCAATTCGAAAGATTACACGAATTGAAATTTCGTCAAACAGAAAGCGAAACACAGAAGGACCAGAACGCTTCGTAAAAGAAGTCTTAATAACTGTTAATGGTAATTTCGGAACTAATTTTCTCGCTATATTTTTAAACATTTCATACATTTTGCTGACTTTTATACTGGCATATATAAACGGGATAAAACCTGGATAAAAGGCGTGCCGTTAGTTAAATATATAAAAGAGGAAATAAATAGAAAGAAACATGGCGTCTAATCTCTCGCTGTACGCATTTGTGAGAATAGTATTACCAAATACGTTACATAATTTCACACATTTAATGTAAATTATTATACAAATTAGATATCGCACGATACTCGGCAACTATCTTAACTATCGGACATGTTAATGCTTCTTTAGAATCCAGTTGGCTTATCTGGGAATTTCATGTTCAACACATTTCTTTTTGTCATATTTTAGGGTTCTGTTAAATTGTCGATGTTCTTTGTCTTTATTAAGATATATGGCTTAATAAATATATAAATATTTACATTTTTAGCTCGTTGTAAAACATTCTCAACTTTTACTTGTACGGGTCCGATGGCGCAGGTGATGGTGATCCTGACTTATGCGCCAATGATCATGGGTTCGATCCCCAGGACAAATATTTATATGATGATATTTGTGTTTGTTTTGTGTCTGTGTGATGAAGATAGATTTGTGAATCCTCTGTTATCTGATGTCTGTAACACAAGCCCTCAAGCTACGTATCACGGAGTCAAGTCAATGTATTAAATGTTGAGAACATTTATATAATATTTTAAAGAAAGCGCTCATGTATTTGCTATATGTCCATATCGGAAAACTTTTATTAAACAGCTTTATAGATTGCCAATCTCGAAAACGGTTGTTTCAAAACCTGCGTTTTCAAACCGTTACAAGGTAGTAATATGTGAAGTAAACGTTGGCCTAAATGTTGGAAAATACTTTATGTGTTATTCTGTTGTATTTATACTATTTTCAATCAATATGATTGTTTTTTAATACATTTCATGTTTATATCTTTAATAAGTATTATAACAAAAGACGATCAAGAAATCAGCGCACCATAAGACTGTATTGTTGTAGATTGGTCTTTCAGCGTAGGATACCGGCGTAAGAGTATAGTACCTCCCCCTGTACCAGGTGTCATAAAAGGCGACTAAGGGACCGGAACCGACAGATGGCGGTTCCATCCGAAAAAGCGCGCATACTGCAGGGTGGGAGAGGTCAGTGTTGTCCTAGTAGCGAAGACGCGCTCTGCAATTGCCACGTCTACCCAGCGAGGCAATTATGGGTAATAAGCCCCTAACTTGGAGGGACTTGGCCCAACAATGGACTTTCTATAGCGTTATAATAATATCTGTAATTTTGTCAATTTACTTTTAGAATCCAAATTATTATTTACAATAAATAATTAAATGGATTATAATCTCTAAACTACATTAACTTTCAAACTCAGACTTCAACATTAGGTAATTACATATTATTGCAATTATACCATCTTTAAAGTGTTCTAGCCCAAATTCATAATTTTCTTTGAAACTAGTCGTTGAATTATCAAATTGAATTTTCCCTGGTCAATAAATGCTTTAAAAACATTGGTTTAAGACCAATTACTTTAAGACTAATTTATTTTAGACTAGACTTCTAAGACTAGATTACTTTCCTACCAAATATAAAATATTTAATAAACTACAGAACTCCCATATTATTTAATTTAATAGTAACACATTTGAATAAAATCAACATTCCCAACCAACATTGCATCACTAAAGGCAAATGCTCAATTTTGAGATTAAATCTACAATCTAGTGATGATACTAAAGCCACGATATAATCTGTGTGTTTATGACTAATTAAAAATCTCACTATCGGTCTCAAGTGATCACGTGACCTCAGAGAGTACCCGTTGTTTGTGGATCGTTTTTCTTAAAATCATAGTTCCTTCTGGAAGTCTCCGTATAAATATATGGGATAGACACTTCATCCTACCAATGATGTCATCTGTCGGTTCTGGTACCCCAGTTGCCTGTTTCGACACCTGGTACAGGGGGAGGTACTATTCTACTCTGCCGGTACCTAACGATAACAAACATTTACTTTTATTGGTCGTAATCCGAGATCCAAGTTATAAAACACTAACCTTGAAAACAAAACGGTTGGTATGTATGAGGTTTGACATAGTCTGTGACGGTTCTTATCCAAAGATTTGTTGAAAGTAACGGCTTGTCTCGGTATGGGTTGCGGGGTCAAGGTCAATTGAATATTAAGTATTTCTATTTTCTAAATATGACGGACGAGGCACAGGCGTTCTGTACAATCATATAAACTGAATGTTTTCTTCTTTTTTATATGTATTGTTTGTATTACGGTACCGGCAGAGTAGCATAGTACCTCTGTAGAAGGTGCCGTAAGAGGCGACTGAGGTACCGGAACTGACAAGTGACGGTATATACCCCTGAAGCAGTGTATCTCAAATGGAACAAGGCAGGGAAAGTAGGACCCCCGTCGCGAAGCTACGCCCTGCGATGGACATGTCCAGCAGTGGACGTTCTTCGGATGCTATGATGATATGAGTTCGTATTTACATATTTAAATTGCTATACAAAATCGGCATTCTATGTATTTTCAAAAACCCTTCCACCATTGGAAAGTTACATTATCAGCAAGTAACAAGCTATATTTTTCCGGTTCCCGTTTCCCGTATTCTTAAGAGAACGTTATCAACGCCTATAAATCCGACAAATATCATATATACTTTACTAGCTGACCGACATTGTCCTGTCTAAAATAAATACCTATTTTTATCATAAAAGAAAAATCTACTATAAATTGAGATATAAACTATCTTATCTCTCATTTTCTATCAAACCATATAGAGTAAGCAAAAAAATATTACAATATTTTCAGTAGTTTAGAAGTTCATCCAGGACAAACACCGTGACTTTTCTGTATAGACTAGAAACGTCCCGTGGCTTCACCCCTTCCCGCGTTAAGTTGTAAAACCTTCATAATAACTAGAGCCAATATATATATATATATATATATATATATTAGCTCTATAAATATAGTTAATATAGACTAATTAAGCTCCGAAGTATATGACATACACAAACACTGCACTATATCTTCAATGAACTAATTACTACCGCATTTTAATTAATTCCAAGTGACTCTAATTTAATTGTATTGTTTCCAAAAAAAAACTACGCGTCGCCTCCGTCTAGCCGCGACATTAGTGTTTTTTTTAATTAAATATACGAAATTTCTCACCATCTTCAATGAATTATGCCCGTCGCGTCATTGTGACAAGGATGTTGATGACAAAAAAAAATTATGACACATTATAAAGCGTCCAACTTTATCTTTATGTAGACACCACATTTTTTTTACTGTCATATTTTAATTAAAGCAATTACTCATCACAAATAAAGTGGTAAGTGATGTATCCACTCAAATGAGAAATATGCAACCGCGTCTATCAATTGGGGCAGCACTAATTTCACTTATTTTTTTCAATTGATGAAGACACGAAAAGTGTTTATGTCACCGGCCTTAAATATATTCTAGTGCAATAACAAACCACGTCATCTATCTACAATACATATTTCAATAAAATTGGAAGGTCTATTTGTAATTATATAATAATTACTTTTTACTAAATTCAGACAGTCATGTCATACCTTTTACAAAGGTCGCCTGCATTGGTACTTCACTCTTATCTATTTCTGCCGCCAAATAGCAGTGTTCGCATTGCTGTGTTCCGGTCTGAAGGGTGAAAGGGGCAGTGAAATTACTTGGTAAATGTGACATTGTATCTTCAGTTCACAAGGTTGGCGTTATTGTGATGACACGAGTGTCTATGGGCTGCGGTCACGTTCATCATCACGCGGACCGTATGCTTATTTGCTGACTTCATAACATAAAAAATATTTATGGTCGAAATACAGAGTTACATAAACAAAGTTACATAAACAAAAAAATCATTCTAATTAAAATCTCTATACTCTTTTACTCTTTTTGAGTAAAAAAAGGAGGATGAATGTGAGTGTGCAAAAATTGTTAAATATCCGAACGAAGCCGGCCAAGCTAGTCACTTTTAACGACTTAAAAACGCGGAAGCTTATAGCATTTTTAGGCTCCACATTTTCGTAACAATAACTGTTTCCAAGCGTAAATTTTTCAATTTTTGACAAATTTTAAATATGCGTTCTGTGCCTGAAGTCCCTTAAAAATATTTTATTGTAAGATATCAATGTGGTGAAAAAGATGATGTGACAACAATAGAAAAAGCAATGTTAAGATGGGTTGGACATATAGAAAGCATATATTGAGCGGAAGTGAATGGAACGGTTGGTATAGGACTACCTAGGCATATCTTAACCAGGTAGAAGAGGTATTGAAGAAGGGCCAGGTCAGAAGTACCAAGAATAAATGAGCGTGTATCAAAGGACTAATGCGAGTAAGGGAAGCGAGAGTTGTATGCCAAGATCGTAACAAGTGGAGAACCATAGCCACGCCTACACCCTAAGAATTAATATCAGTGTATGAGGTGGCAGAATAATACAACATAAAAAAAATCAAAACAACGCGTGTTTACATTAATTCAATCAAGCGACACGACGTCGCACCCCTGTCGCGCAACATTTGCCAGTGACAACTGAGTGATAAACGGGGGTATATTGGACACGACTGTCTTCCCCAATGACAGTTGTCAAGATTATATTATTTTGTAAGAGATCCGAGGGTATTTAGCTAGCTTTGTTTTTATGACTATATCGCACGAAGATGGAATTTGTGACGGAATCATTTTTAAATAGAATACCGCATTATCAAGTCTTTACTCAGTTCCCAAAATGTTACTCGCTCCAATTTTTTATACATATAAAATAAAACAAAGCCACAAAATATCTCATACGTAGGTGATGTTATATGTTAGTATTTTTGTTATTTATGATTTAACTAGGTAATTAAATAAATAAAATCGAACTGAGCAAAATCACAGAGACAAAGTGAATGACAGAACCAGGTTACAGAGTACATATTATTTCTAAACGTAATAATATTTAACAATATTTATAATAGATGGCGTTCAGTGTTGCAATTGATCATTTCAACAGTAGGATTGACTCGGTTATAATTTATTTGAAGCACCTGTATCAGAAAACAGAGGACTTACAAATATAATAAATAAATACATTTTTATATATAAAAAATTCATGTCACGGTGTAAAGTTTGGCCCAACTTAGGAAACATAGATATCATAATTCATAGTCACAATAGGTTTTCACTGTATATATAGTTAATATGTGACGGGAAGGGGTTTTGAGAATTCCCCTCCGGGGATAGGGGTAAAACAGGGGTGCATGAAAAATTATCATGAAATTTGATTTGTTTTGATATTATTCCAATGAAATTCAGATAAAAGTTCTTCATTGAAAGTCATGAAACACCACGTAAAATATTTTTACCAAAATCATCCCTTAAGTAAGTAAGGGGGGTGCAAAGAATACAAGTTCTAAAAATTAAAGCGGGTTAAACCGTAGAGCACTGCTAGTCATAATATAAACCTTGTGTCCTAAAGTTATTATATCATATTAACAAGAAATTTCTGTTTCTAATAGTTAAAATCGGAACACCGATGTTAGAAATAGGTGAGACCTTTCTGTAATTTCTTCATGTAGGAAACCTTCTTTTCCACTACCCTAATAAACCAGAAAATCGTGAAATCTTAATTCGGTCTAGCCTTTTCCCTATTTTACACATATCATAATGAATAAGCAGCATTTTCCGTCGCAGTGTGACGATTACATCCTCATGCAGATACGGATAATGAAGACTGTCAAGATTAAGGAATTTAATCTTTTATTATAACCTCAAAAGATAAAGACATCAAAAAGGAAGCAAATACCGGCACGATAGATAAGATGATCACCACACGGCGAAACCATGCCTCCAAGATAGCAACTTAAAGGTAAACGCAGTTGCAATTACATTGTAACAAATAGATAAGGCATACCATAAATAGATCAATGAACTCAATTGCATATGTCTGAACACTGTCTACCAAAAGTTACAGCTGAAAATTAACAAACAATTGAAACATATAAGAGGGTATTGTAATGGTAAATCGTTTAAGACTGATTGAACTAAACAAAAAGTTGATTTGTGATGACGCCGTACTTTATTAATACCAGCCACATCATCAAACCGGCCATTCGAGGTCTAATGCTGAACACGGGCCTCTCCAAGATGGACGCAATTTGCCCATAATTGCCGCGCTGAGCGAGCGTGTTGGCAATTGCAGAGTGCAGCTGTCGCGACAGGGATCCCCGCCATCCCCGTCCTGTGCATTCGAGCTGCACTGTTTCGGATGGATTTACCGCCATCTGTCGGTTCTGGTGCCTTAATCGCCTCTTACTACTTCCACATGTAGGGGGATGTTCTATTCTACTCTCCCAACCTATACCTAGTGGAAATTAATAGTATCTTTAGTGCCATTAGTTTGTCTTGTATGTTCCTTTCTGATGGCTCGTGTAATGAACTTAAAGTAAACGTTCTGATTTCGAGAGACTTAAGGTAAGCCCAATTTGGGTTTATTAAGAGTATAAAATATAGGATCTATCTTTGAAATGTTCTTATTTCTATTTATTTTGCACAAATCAAGTCACGCTCCTCCTGTATGAAAGATTCGAGCCTCACAAACTGAAGCTATGCATCTACATTAAATAACTGTATAGTGTATATATCTATATTTAATAACTGTATAGTGAATACCCGAATCTAAAACACTAGTGTCCCAAGGACAAATCTAAACGATAAGAGAAGATAACACAGGTCATTCACACCGTGACGTTGCGAACGGAAATACTCAGGAAAACTGGGCTCAAGCCATTAGAAATGCCACTATTTCTAGACGTCATCTTTCTAGCAAAATTTTTGGCAGCTGCACGCGGGTTGACGGACAGAGGCTCGAGTTCGCTTTGATCTAACATCGGCACTCCTTTCCTGTATTGTTTCTAAACATGCTAAATGTGTAAAACGAAACTGCATTGTTTGGATGAACTATTTCCATTGATATGCTACTTAGTTAGTAATTTTACACACATATACATATTAATAATGCTTCTTTTTTGTGGAAACCTATGTCTAGCAGACGTTCTACGATGACAATTCTCAAAACAAAGTAACACAACATCTCATTCAATTCAATCACTTGTCTTATGGACATCAGACATCAGGGTACATACAAATATAATATTCAAAGACATATTTATTACTGAGACATTAAACAAATAAACACAAATATTCATTATATAATAATAATAAAATAATCACACAACATCTCATGCATTGCCATAACTCCGAGCTAAGTCGCTTAAAGCACTTGTGTTACGGATATCAGACGACAAAGGAATCACAAATATAATACTTTAATACATTTAAGACACATGACAAACACAAATATTCATCATACAAATATTTGTGCTGTGTGGAGATGGAGCCTACGACCTTAGGCGCACAAGATAGGATCGCTACCATCTGCGCTGACGGGCTCGTCAATGATTATGACGATGGTGAACCACAGTCTTCATTGCATCCGATATTTAACAATGGCTGTCTAATTATTATCCATTTAACTATATATAGCCCCGGCCCCCGGATCGGATTGCAATCATTACTGATGACATCAATTGCACTTGAAATAATTTTCAATGACACTTGATACAATCATCTGTGTAAATAAATGAAGCGATCGTCTGTTCCTTTTTTTGTTTAATCCATCTCTCTTATAGTTGTTCAATTGCATCACATTATTTCAACGAAAGTGGAAAAGGTATCAAATAACTGTTTAGTGAGTTATTAGGGTAACTTTAAATTATTCTTTTTCATAGACTATAAAACGAATTCAGCTGAGATTAACATTTTAATCGATTGCAAACATTGTTTTCATGGTGAAACTGAAACGATATTTTAAAGATTAATACATTTATTCTATAAAAGGACAGATCAAAGTTAGCCGGATAGTTCAATGTTACCCGAATGGACTGTATAATGTACTTCAATATAATATTTTCTAACATTTACGTGTTATTACTACGTTTTTATTAGACCAGGTCGACAAACAAGCATACAGTCCGTGTCAATAAGCGTCACAAGCCTCGTCAGGATCACAAGGATATCACTAGCGGGATGCCGACCTTGTGACTTGAAATTTTTACTGGTCATACTAACCAGAAATTGCTCTCTCACCCTTCAAACTGGAACATAGCAATGCGAAGACTGCAATTTGGCGGTAGAAATAGGTGTGAGTGAGGTACCGATGCAGACTTTCTTTAAAAGAGAGTCTACTTCTAGTATTTTAATTAATGTTAATTTAGTATGATATAGATATAAATAGAAATGTATGAATGATTCTAAACCGACTGCACCAAATTGGATAATTCTGTTTTTATTGTGTTTGTAACGGGAAGGATGGGAGGGAGCAGGATTTTATGGGATAAACTAGATTGGGAAGTTTAAAAAGATTTCTTAGTTAGATTATATAGTAGATTATATAAGAATCCAACATTAACTGAATAAATGCGATAAAAAATGACTATGTACCAGAACGCCAGTAAATAATAATAATAAATATCTATTGATATCCCATCTTCCATGGATAATCCATCGCTCCACGTGGTTTAAATGACATCGTAGTGTCAATAGCCTACGCAAAAGGCACCGTTCAGAGTAATTAGTGCCTCGTACCAATACACCAGATATTTAGGCGACGTCGTTCGTCCAATCGTGACATGTCGTACTAGAGTGTATTGAAGATATATTTTTTCTAGCACCGTGGTACACGGGCCAAATTTTACAACCGGTTACGAATGTATCATAGTAGATCTATGCAAATTTAGTTTGAATTTTAATAATTAATCAATGAGTATCGTTCATAACGTGCATTTTTCGAAATGTTAACTGACGAGGAAGCAATGGATTGTGATGCAAGAATGTATACAAATAATTCGAACAGTGACATATGTCTCATAATACAGAGGTAATATATTTATGTGAAAGACGAGACAATGGAACCTAATGGAGCCTGTTAATCTCCATCAATTAACATGTACGACAAATCTTAGTATATCATCTTTCTTATAAAAAACAGATTACGCTTCAAATTTATGTATTTAATTTGCCTACTAACTCCATTCAAACTTGTTCCTCTAATTCATTCATATTAAAATCACACGGCATATTAACAATATATCGAAATAAATCATCTGACGGTATCAAATTGCTTGTAATTTGGGTAATATTTAACTTTGACCCGACGTCGGCATTCTTGTGCATTATTTAACATAATTGGAATTCTCGCACGACCTGTCCGACAACAGCTGTGAATGCAAATAAATAATTAATAACAGTTTCACCACCATCATTCCATCCATTCTCTCCAAGTCTCTCCAAGTCTCCTGCTGGACGTAGGCCTCACCATGAAAGGGGATTTTTGCCCATAATTACCGCAAGAGTGTTGGCAATCGCAGAGCACAGCTTTTGCGATGGGGATGCTGTCCATCCCTGACCTGTGCATTTGAGCTGCACTGTTTAGGATGGATATACCGCAATCTGTTCTGGTACCTCAGTCGCCTGTTTAGAGATTGTTAAAGAATAGTGTGATAATAGATCAATGCGGTGTAAAACGTGATGTTGCAACAACAATAGAGAAAGGATTATTGAGATGGTTTGGACATGTAGAATAACTGCACAAATATATAGAGCGGAAGTGAATGGAAGAGTTGGTATAGGACGACCTCAACTAGGTAGAAGAGGTATTAAAGGAGGGCCAGGTTAAAAGTACTAAGAATAAACGACTGTGAATGAAAGGACTAGTAAGAGAAGCGAGAGGTATACCAAGATCGTAACAATATATCCATTGTCTCTGCCTACCCCGACAGGTCACAATGTATGTATTCGAGTAAATTTTATAATTACGTGTTCGAAATTATATAGAATTTAATGTTCTTTATAGGATGTATTATGTGTTCGAAATAATGTAGATTTTATTATTTTTATTTCATTACATCACTAACACATTTAGAATCAATTCTGCTTAGTGCATATTTTATGTTATCTGTCACCGGTATACAAATTTAAAAAAGGTTATAATGTCGCCATAAACATAAATTCGACTTAACACAAAACAAATGTGTATTTACGATAAACTTCAAGTAAACGGGAGTAGAACTTGATTTTTAATCACAAACATGTTTTATTTATTCGGTTTTGCATTCCGTATCGTGTTTTGGGCTGATATGTGGTACCTACTTTAAAATTGTACAACAATTTTTAGAAATAACAGCTGCCCGCCCTCGCTTTGTCCGGGTACATAGTTTAAATGTACCCCGCTGATTCCATTACCGTGTGTTTAATATATTAATAAAAGCCTAACTGATAGACAGACTTACTGTCACATTACATAATATGAGCCAACATTGCCGTGACGTACCGGCAGAGTAGAAAGTACCTCCAACTGCACCAGGTGTTGTAGGAGGCGACTAAGGTTCCAGAAGCGACATATGGCGTTATATCTATCCGAAACAGTGTAGCACAAATGCACAGGGCGGGAATGGGCAACTGCCCGTTGCGAAAGCTGCGCACTGCGATTGCCAACACGCTGGCCCAGCGCGGCAATTATGGGCAAAAAAAACTCCTCACTTGGAGAGGCTTATGTCCAGCAGTGGACTTGTAACGATGGGTATGATGATAATGACATAATATGCGATGAATATATCATTGTGTAGTATCATCAAAATTTTAGTTTTGACGTAAACTAAAGATATAAAAACTGAATGCAACGAACCCGATGGCGCAAACGGTAGTGCCTCTATCTTGTTGTAAAGGTTTGTTCTGTATCTGGGTGTTGAATATATGTATTTTAAGTATTATATTTGTGATTACTCTGCTGTGTGATATCCGTAACACAATTGCTTTAAGGGACTTATTACGGTGTCAGGTCTATGTATGAAATGATTTATTATTATTATTATCACATATCACATAAAAAAACGCAATTTAACAGGATACGTGTGAAAATATCACGCCGTTCATTAGAACCAAAAGCAGACGCGGTAGTGCGCGCGGACAATGCATAACTCGAGTCTGCGCGGTACAAAATTAGATTCGATATTTTGCGCGTGCGCACCCAACATCAATAACTATTCTCAGTGTAGATCACACGCTAGATCATCCCGGTTCTCTCAATGAACTGGATGTGTTTGTCTATTCTAATTATTTCTGCGACATTTTATTTAATATTGGTCGTTGTACGTCCACTGCTGGACATTGGTCTCTTTAAGAGATGCCAAAAAGGACTGGTTGCATGCGGCCGCATCCAACGCGATTCTGCGGTTCTAGCCCGCCTTTTTTATTAGAATAAGTCGACTACAAAGCTTTCAGTCCGCGTGATAGTAAGCGTCATTAAATAAATTAAATTAACAAATTCCCACAACATCTCATACATTGACCTGATACCGAGATAAGTCGCTCAAAGCACTTGTGTTACGTATGCCATACAGCAGAAAAATTACAGATATACTACTTAAATACATATATTTAACTCCTATTTATTTAATTATATATTACTATTATTTATTTTATTATTATCTAATTGACGATTTAAAAGTTCTTATAATAGTTCTATTTGTATAAATTATATTTGACATTGACTTAAATTTCCGCAATGTCACTGTCTCTCTCACCCTTTTAACCGGACATCATACAAAGGTTTGCATTGATCCTCACTCTTTCTCTTTTACTTATTTCTACTTCGTACTCTTAGAAAATTGGTTGAGTAAATAAAGAAAAGAAAGGTAACAAATAAACTTACTTTTCATGCAAAGGTTATCTGGAATCTATTATAAGGTCGCCAATTGCACCTCACTATGTAAACTATAAATACTATAAACTGTAATATTTAAGTGTACAGGCAGAGTACAATAGTACCTCCCACTGCACCAGGTGTCGTAAGAGGCAAGGTACCAAAGCCGACGGATGGCTGTATATCGGGAATAGTGCAGCTCAAATCCACAGGGATGGGCAGCAGAATCCCTATCGCAAAAGCTGCGCTCAGCGATTACCAACACGTTGCCCAGCGCGGCAAGTATGGGCAAAAAACCTCCTGTCTTGGAGAGGCACATATGTAATATTAGTTGTGATATATAATATAATGGAGCTCAGTCCGGAACTTAATAAATCATACAATATGACTATCGCACTCTTGCTTTCGGTCAAACAGATAATATGCGACTGGATTGCATTAAACTTTTTTGACCGGCAATAATCAGGTTATCTCTCACAACACACAATTATAATCATTTCTTTGACGGAATGTGTACCATTATCCTGTAGTAACGATAATTTATTAAACCTTTTAATTATCCTTAATTTTATACTCGAGTCATCATCGATATCATTGTAGCTGTATGCCCACAGCTGGGCATAGGACTAGACTATACTTAAGGTCGACCTGATACTTAGGTCGTCTGCATTGGTACTTTACTCTCACGTATATCTATCGCTAAATGCGAGTGTTCGCATTGTTGTTCCGGTTTGAAAGGCGAGAGAGGCAGTGGAATTACTGGGAAATGTGACATAATATCTTCAAGTCACAAGGTTGGCAACGCGTTAGTGATATCTTTGTGATGTAACGAGTGTCTGTAGGATGCGGTTATACGTAATCACGCGGACTGTATGCTTGTTTGTTTTGCACCACGCTATTTCAGGAATATTTATCACAGTCCATCGGTTTCGGTACGTCAGTTACCTCTTACTATTCTACTATGCTACCACACGGCTAACTAAAATAGTTCATACCATCGTCATCATCATATCAGCGATCAGAAGTCCACTGCCTGACACAGGCCTCCTAAAGAAAGGGGGAAGTTTGGCAAAAAAATAAAAAAGCAGCTTTCGCAATGGAGTTGCTGCTGCTGCCTTTACCGCTACGTGTATTTGAGCTGCACTGTTTCGGATGGATATACCGCCATCTGTCGGTTCTGGTACCTCAGTCGCATCTTAGGTAACCTGGTACTATTCTACTCTGCCAGTACCTCACTTCTATATTGACTGGTTTAATCGTGTCTTGAAGTGTGTCGAAATTCTTTTCTTTATTCTCATTGTGGTAGCGCCACCGTCTATGGGGACCACGCTAATTACACAGTGTCATCCAAAATGTAGTTTACAGAAAGTATATGAAGTTTAATTTTTTTTTTTTGTAAACTCGTTTCGGAATCAGACTTGTTCTGCCGTCTCTGTGCCAATAAGTAAATTGTCGCAGCTTACTGCTATCGCTTAATGTCTTTTATGTGAATGAAGTGTGAGACAGGCAGTGAGATATATATGTTACTCTTTCCCACTGTACAGATCTGTATACAATTTGGCATAAACATTCTTAATACATTGGGATAACAAAAGGCTACATTTTAATCCAAAAACATGTTCCCGTGGGACAGAAAAATCTTTCTCGATATTTGACCTTAAAATCAGTTAACCCATTCAAAACGTTTCTTCAATGTGTGGTGATATAAATACTGAATTCAACAAATTAATTGGCCTAGTCCTACAGACAATAAAAAAGACACAAATAAAAATGGAGGACAGACGTCTCGCTCAAATTTCATTTATTGCTCATTGAAGAGGTGGTGTCAGAATTATCTGTGAGTCACAAGACTCGTAGAAATGTCATGTAATATTTATTGTATTTGGCACATAATATGTAATTATATTCGATTAATTATGACTGCACCCTTACTTAAATAGTTCTGATGTGTTACGTGAAATATTTGGCAGGTTCTTTGTAGTTTGTATGGTGGAATTTAGCCGATCTCACCCATAGTCCAGACAATTCAAGAACTTTGGTATCTTGTGAGCCATTAATGAATGGTCGTGGGTTCTATCCTGTACAAACATATATATGATTAATATTTGCGTGTATTTGTTGCATACATACATATCTTTCCTACTTAAAATAATGGTGTAAATTAGAAATGCGTAGCAGTTACTTTCCAACGCAAATTTATCTGCATTATACCACGATAACCCGATCATGTTTAAACGTCATAATAGTTATAAATTTCCCGCTGTGTTTCCCCGAAAGAATAAACATCTACTAATATAATAATCAACAAAAACAGCCGTGAGGTACCGGCAGAGTAGAATAGTATCCCTCTCCTGTACCGGGTGTCGTAAGAGGCGACTAAGATACCAGAATCGACAGATGGTGGGAATGGGCATTTACGTCTTAAACGATTGCGAAAACGCTCCCCCAGCTCTTTCTTGGGGAGGCCTATGTCCAGCGGTGGACTTCCAATGGCTGTAATGATGCTAAATATAATAATTCACTAGCTTTCCGCCCGTGACTTAGCCCGCATTGACTTCCTCTTATAACAGTATGTATTCTAGTTTGGATGATAAATTGAATACCTTCGCATTTCCATTCGCATTTCTAAACGCACGTATATGTATTTGTCAACTATGAGAATAAAAAAAAACGCTTACAAATCCACGGTCAGTTTTTATTGGAACATAAAATTGTCGTTTTAAGTATTTATTATCGTCTCTTCGTGTAAACTTTCTCTGAACTTCTGCAAATATTTAAAGATCAAAATTAGCCAAATCGCTCCAGCTGTTCTCAAGTTTTAGCGAGACAAACGCACAGTTATTAATTTTTATATATTTCTAGCTGACCCGATAGACCTTAGCCAGTCTTAGTTATATTCATAAGAATATCATGAAAAAATATTGCAGACTATAAATTGAGATTTAACCTATCCTATATCTCAAGTTAGATCAAACAGTACGCAAAAAGAATATTTAGAAATTCACACCGGACAAACACATCACTTTTATATTCATATAAATCAATTCGAATTAAATTAAATTCTTGACAGACATTATGCTGTATTAATCAAGAATTAAGTAAGAATAAAATCGGTGCAAACAGCCTTTATTATTTATGGATAATCTAGCTTTATATAGGTGAAAGAATTTAAATATAAATTTGGATAAGTATTTTTTGAGTTATTCCACTACAAACAAACAGCTTTTCCCATATTATGACATTAGTTTGAAAGATTTCGGCGTCCATTCCAACCGGGAAACTAATTAACATTTCTGTATAATTTATAACAAACTTAATGATGCCAAAGAAAAACGGCCAACTTCACAAAAGTCTGGGAGTTGATGAATGCACTATAAACGTCTTCATAAGGAAGAATACATAAGTCCGGATAGCTATAAATCTCGCCATAAACGGAGGAGCGACGTTTTGATAAGGCCGAGTACACACGCGTACTAAACGCTTCTAAAACATACACGGCTGATTTATATTATACAATCGTGTTAAACAGTCTGGGATGTGTTACTTTTATGGGATTCTTTGTTGATGGTGTTTACATACATATACATACTTCTTTAAAATTTTAAACTTAATTAAATAAATATAATAACGTTAAAAGGCGAAAAATTTATACGTGTTGAAGAGAAACAAGCCGTGAGATTTGAAGGCGTGAGGTACCGGCAGAGTAGAAGGGTACCTCCCACTGTACCAGGTGTCGTAAAAGGCGACTAAGGTACCAGAACCCACAGATAGCGGTATATCTGTCCGAAACAATCCAGCTCAAGTGCACATAGCGAGGATGGGTTTCATTACCTTCACGAAAGCTGCGCTCTGCGATTGCCAACACGCTTGCCCAGCGCGGCAATTATGGGCAAAATTCCCCCTTACTTGGGGAGGCCTATGTCCGGCAGTAGACTTTCAAGAGCTGGTATGATGATGAATAACGTTAACATTTCAAACGTTTTCTCGACTCGAAAGGATACCAGGCAAACATAAATACTCTAACAAAGATCGTCTGCATAAGTACCTGACTCTGGGATGGGCACCAGCATCTTCGCGGTGAAAGCTGCGATCTGCGAATGCCAACACGCTTGCCCAGTGTAAAAAAAAATCTCTGAAGATTCTCCCTTTCTTAGGGAGGCATTAGCAATATATTTTAAACAATTCTCCTTAGGGATAGTATAGATAGGATAGATAGTAGACCAATAGTCACTGAAAATGTAGGTCATACAGTCAGCGTACCACAATAGTATTTGAAATCTATTTTTATTACCCATTTGGTTATACAACAGAGTTTTTTATTTCACTAATAATAAATGACAATCGCATGCATAATTTCCTGCCTTTGACTATACCGTTATGATTATATACTTTTTTCTTTTTTTTATTAAACTAGGTCGACAACAATCATACAGTCCGCGTGATAGTAAGCGTCACCGCAGCCTATAGACGCTCGTAACATCACAAGGATATCACGAACGCGTTGCCAACCTTGTGACTTGAAGCTATTATTGTCACATTACTCAGTGATTTAACTGACTACAGCACCCTTCAAACGGGGGACACAGCAATGCGAACACTTATTTGAAGGTAGAATGGTGAAACCTTCGAAAGTGGTATGTGAAAATTTCATGTATCATCATATCCGCTATTGGAAGTCCACTGCTGGACATAAGCCTCTCCAAGAAAGGAGGTTTTTTGTCCATTATTGCTGCGTGTTAGCAATAATGGACAATCGCAGAGCGCAGCTTTCTAGACAGGGATGCTGCTGCCTATCCCCACCCTGTACATTTGAGCTGCACTGCAGCGGATGGATATACCGCTATCTGTCGGTTCTGGTACCTCAGGCGCCTCTTACGACACCTGCTGCAGTGGGAGGTACTGTTCTACTCCGCCGATACCTCATGTAGAAATAAATTCATTTGTTTTTAAGTGTGCACCAAGCTTTACCAATTTAAATAGGCATCTTGCTTGTTGGCACACTAATGCGATCGCGTATTTAAATTATTTCGTTGATAATAATCGATCGTTAATTCTGCTAATGGGTGTTTTTCTAATTCCCCAAGTAGTCAAGGGCTGCCCGAAGAGTTTAACTGAATTCTAATATCCGTGAACATCATCATCATACCAGCTATCCCTTGCTTTGTTTATTACAGCCATTGGGAAACCACTGCTCAACATAGGCCTCCCCAGGAATGTGGGAATTTTGCCTATAATTGCTGCGCTGGGCAAGCGTCTTGGCAATCGCAGAGTGCAGTTATCTTGACGGGGATGCTGTTCCCCACACCCGACAGTTTCATTTGAGCTACACTACCTCAAGTGGATATGTGTCGCCATCTGTCGGTACCTCAATAATCTCTTACGTCATCTGGTACAGGGTACTATTATACTACGCCGGTACCCCCCAGCCCTAGAATAGGTTATTCAATTAATATTTTTAATGTGTTAACTCATGTCTCGAATAGTAATCTACCTCTTTTGTTTATTTATTTATGTATTATATTATCACCGTGAGGTACCGACAGAGTAGAATAGTACCTCCCACTGCACCGGGATTCGTAAGAGGCGACTAAGCTACCAGAACTGACTGATGGTTGTATATTCATCCAGAACAGAGCAGCTCAAATGCACAGGGTGGGAATGGGCAACAACATCCCCGTCACGAAAGCAGCGCACTGCGATTGCCAACACGCTTGCCCAGCGTGGCAATTATGGGCAAAACCTTTCTTGGGGAGGCCTATGTCCAGCAGTAGACTTTCAATGGCTGGTATGATGATGATTTTGTTATTTGATGATAATGCAGCTTTCTATTAAAAAAAAAGTGTGATTGAAATCAATCGAATTGTTTTTAAATTCATTTGTTACAAATCAGTGGACGCTTTGCGGCTGCTACGATGATGTTGATGAATTTATTCTTCGGAGTCTCTTTGCGTGATGGATCCAGGAACGAGGAGATTCGTTGCGTTAGTTCGGTGAATCAATAAGTTAAAGTGGCAATGGTCAGCTCATAGCACTTGGAATGGAAGGTAAACAGGGCCTTATGGTTCTAAGATGAAGACCACGAAAGCTCAGAGAAGGACGTCTAATAAAAACCGCATGCAACCCATCTTATTGGAAATATCTTGAGGAGACCTATGTCCACCGATAGATGTCCTACGGTTCGATGGTGACGCGATAAATTGTATGCAAGTATATAAAACACAATTGAACTCATAAAACAAAGAACAATTGGATATCATTCGACATAATTTCCGAAAGTGTAAAACAATTTAGAAAAGTTAGAACAATGATTAGAACATTTAAAATGGAACGACACGACAATTGGAACGTTCATTTTGAAACACTGAAAGTTCAATGAACTTGGTATAGTTTGCACAAATTGACAATTCTTAAAAACACGAGTGTCGATTGAAGACATGTTAGTCATCCATGAAGAGTTCACCAAAATAGACTATAAGCTTAGCTTTAAATGTGCCTAGGCTTTTATAATTGTAAAACTGTATTCAAGCACAATTAAAATAATAAATTGACAAAACGTCTCATACACTTAAAGCACTTGTGTAATGGACATCAGGTAACAGAGGAATCATAAATATATAACTTTAATACACATTTAATAACCAAACACAAATTAAGGCCTTTTAGTTTATTGCGTTGATATGTCAGTTAGTTAGTAGGTTAGTTAGTCAGCTTCTTTTTTATATATATAAAGATATAAAACACCATAATACACTTATTTTATGATAAGTATATATTTTCAACAATGAGTCAGAATAGATAACATACAATTACAGCGATTTCACAGAACATCTGATTTATTGATCTGACTCCTAGAAAAGTGACCTCGTGTGACGAATGTTAGAAAACAGAAGAATAACAAATATAATAATTTAATACGTATACATTTGAAGGGCCCGAGATGGCGCAGGTAGTAGTGAACCGGCCGTGGGTTTCATTCCCACTCAAGACCAATATTTATGTGATAATATTTATGTTTGCTCTGTATCTGGGTGTTAAATTTATATATTTGACTAGTATAGTTGTGATTTATCTGTTGTCTGAAGTCTGTAACATAAGTGCTTTAAGCGACCTATCACGGAATCAGGATAATGTATCAGATGTTCTCGGAATTTATTTATTACTTGTTTATTTATATATAACCAGACACAGAAAAAATGTTAATCACATAAATGACCGAGGTGGGGATCGAACCCACGACCTCTGGCGCACAATAACTATCGAGAATCGGTCACTGTCGGCTAATCGAGACCGACATCGCCAGATCGCATGAAATCTAGCGGACGAAGTTGCTGGACAAATCTAGTTAGTGAGACAAGCTGAAAGTCTCAACACGATCCGACCTGAACTAGGTAACGTAAACATGCATAAACACTCAGACACGAATCAATTAGTAGCAGATGACGCGCTATCACCGTGGACGTTACACTCCACACTACATGGCACGACACGATATCATTTTTTTACATATACATATTACTAAATCAGTATACGGTCCGCTTGATTGTAAACGTGACTAGAGCTTATAGAGACTCGTGTTATAAAAAGATACCACTAGCGTGTCGCCAACCCCGTGAACTGAAGTTACCATGTCACATTACTTAGTAATTTCGATGCCTCTCTCTCCCTGTAAACCGGTTCACAGCATTGTGAACGCTGCTTTTTGGCGGTAGAAATAGGGGCGGTAGATGTGAGATTGAGAGAAAATGTACTGTATATTATATAAGCCGTAAAGTACCGGCAGAGTAGAATAGTACCTCCTTCAGCCCACCAGGTGTCGTAAGAGGCGACCAAGGTACCAGAACCGACAGATGGCGGTATATCCATGCAAAAAAGTCAGCTTAAATGTACAGGGCGGGGATGGGCAGCAGCTTCCCCGTTGCAAAAGCTGCGCTCTGCGGTTGCCAAAACGCTTGCCCAGCGCGGCAATTATGAGCAACATACCCCCTTTCTTGGGGAGGCCTATGACCAACAATGAACTTTTAATGGCTGGTATGATGATGATGATATTATATAAGCTTAGACAAATTACTGATTCAGCGTTACAAATCATACTTTAGACTTACTAGATGCAATAAGATTTTATGCAAATGTAGTCTACATTATTATTAACATCTCACTCTCACCTAATTCTACCACCAAACCCAAACATGCGTTTACAATGCTGTGTTCCAGTGTGAAGGGTGATAGAGGCAGTGAAATTACTGGGTAATGTAACACAATATCCAAGTTTCAAACTTGGTCGCACTAGTAAAATCCTTATGATTATACTGGTGGGTATGGACTTGGTGATGCTAGCACGCAGACCGTCTACATGTTTGTTGACTTAGTCGCATGAAAAGACCGAAAACTAAGTGTTTTCAGTCTTATCACTGTAAACTAGCAACTAGTTAAACTTTATTTTCAATAAAAATAAAACTAGTAGAATTGAGAAATTACTACAAAGAAAATATATACTTGTTATATATCAAAAACTACGTGTGCCAAATAGAACCTCTTTATAATTCAATTAGAGAAGATTTACATAGTAATTTTTAATTGTCAAAAACTCCCTAGTCATTCTCAATAAATTGTTTTAAAAATATACAAAGTCTTAACGTGTAAACTGCCTTTAAATCTAGACCTTCTACCTAGACCAAGTCAATGAACTAGATTATGAAATACACAACGTTTATACGCATGTTGTAACAAGCTCCATAAACATCTACATTACCAATAACAAAATCTCTGTAGAATATTCCACACTCAATTCATTATTTATCTGTTGTCAATACTAATTATTAATACACACATAAATAAGAACTCCTTTATACACTTTCAACACATTTTGAAATTAACGTGTGCAGTCTAAATCTACTTTTATTTGTATTAGTGTAAGGTATGTTTTACTTATGATGCAAGTACAAACAATCAAGGTATAGCATGAATATTATTGTATAGGCTTAAAAAACAAATCAATTAAACAGCACGACGTCACTGCAAAAGGTTGTTTCGTAACTAACTGAATCGAAGATATCAAAGAATCATCATAGATTAAGTAATGACATAGAACAGATAAAAATATCATGAATAAAACATTGTTCGGGTTGAGTTACGTTTATTCGCTTACGTGTTTGAGTCTATTCCCATTTGTCGGATGTCGGATCCGGCAAAATGTCGGATGCTCTATGTTCGACATATTTTTTTTGTACACAATGGAACAGATTTTTGTACATAATGGAACAGATTTTTGTACACAATGGAACAGATTTTTGTATACAATGGAACAAATTTTTTTATACAAAGGAACAGATTGACCTACACGAAAATTGATCCGTCAATTTCCTATCTAATGGCTAAAGTATAAAGATTAATACCGATTAAGGAATTTTGTGTGGGTTGATCTATCTATGGCTTTGTGCATTATTTAAGTCCACTAACAATATTATGTCTTTATGAGGTCTTTATCACATCCCTGAGGAATTCTTGTATGCCGAGAAAATTTATAAGTCGTTCCCTCAAAGTTACACTGTAAAAATAAGTCGTGCCGATTCCGTAGAGAAACCTGAAAAGCCAGATCTATCTAATAGGAATACGTTTTTGATATAAAAATAGCGTAACTGTTAGCCTAGACTATTAATAATCTCTGTGAAAAATTGTATACAGATCTATTCAGCAATTTTACTGTGAAAGCGTAACAAACATACACACAGACATTCTAATAACATGTTCCGTTACCCGGTTATTTCACTGCCTATCTTTAAACAGACAGCAATACTATATAACAGACGTGGAATAAATAAAATGTCTGCTTTTCGTTCTTTTTTTGCCGGCGAGTGTTGCTTGGTGAATGTTTAGACGGCAAGATCTAGTTTAAAAGAAATATAAGTCTGTTTTCCGGCAGTTTAACACGGATGCCCACGCGAAGCGAAGTAAGAAGACGGCAAACGTAAATGCTACTAACTACAGCCTAAACGGTAGAATACACTAAAGGTAGGTGCTTTGTCTTGTACCAAGATGATGACAGAAGCACCAAACAATCATTGTAATAACTCTCTCAATATTTGTCTACATGTATACCCGCTGTGTTCCATTTTAAAGGATAAAAGAGGTAATGAAATTACTAGGTAATGTAATTTTGATTTGACCGGTGGCGCAGGTGATAGGGGGGATCCCTATCTTGTGCGCCAAAGGTCAATACAAATATTTATATGATGAATTCATGTTTGTTTTGTGTCTGGATGTTATGTATGAATTAAAGAATTATATGTTTGATACCTCTATTGTTTGATGTCTGTAACACAATTGCTTTAAGCGACTTATCTCTAAGTCAGGTTAATGTATGAAATGTGGTGTGAGTAAAATATATATATACTGTTTTCAGGACACAAAATTGGCGACGCGTTAGTATATCGGTGCCGCTTCTTATTTTCAAAATCGGATGGATATCACATATACAATATGACAGTTGTCTGAGGAGGCAATATCCGCCTACAAACAAATCAGACAAAAAACAAATCCGATTTCCCGCATAATGTAGACGCAGTTATGCGTAAGTAGATAAAATATCACATTTATGCGGACCAGTGAATAATAATACATGATTATAATATTCCATTTGTCCCACAACAAGGCTGGACTTGTAACATTTCAAATGGTAACACTGGCAGATGGCGTTTTTATTGAATGGCATAACGTAAATGTCTTTATTATACACGCCTGTGTTATATGAAAGTACATACGAGTCAGATGTGATGTCATATATAATTTTGACATGTACTTAAATGCCGTTTACAACGGTCTATATATTTAACATTTATAGGTTGGTGTAGGTATTAGGCCAGGCGCGCACTACGAGTTCTTCGCCGCGCGGCAGAAAAGAGCAGCGGCATAATGTCGCACTGTAACACTGTATCACTTGCCGGCAGTCCGTCCGTTGCTTAAATGATTACGAACAAGAGGATGAATCCAAAATAATTTTCTCTTTTTTCGATCTCTAATTATCAGAGCTCAAATAAAAGTTGTTTCTACTAAATCCATTTTAAAACTGATAATTTTGATGCGGCGGTAAACCGTAGTGCGTGCGTTTACAGATTTTTATTTGTTTCGCCGCACGGTATAATGTCGCAGATTTTTCTGCCGCGCGGCGAAAAAACTCGTAATGCGCGCCTGGCCTTAAAGGGCAGGTCAGAAGTACCAAGAAGAAATGAGCGTGTATGAAAGTGCTAAAGCGAGTAAGGGAAGCGAGAGAGGATTGCCAAGATGTAACAAGTGGAGATCCATACTCTGCTTACCCCGATGGTCGACAGGCGTGATGTATGTATGAAATTGTTGCAGAAAAGTGAACACAACGGCAACGTTCAAGTTAACGTTAGGCCTTCCCAGAAAAGGGAATGTAGCTTATACATGCCTTGCTGGTAAGCGTGGTTACATCGCAAAGCGCAGTTTTTGCGGCGAGAATGCTGCTGCCCATCCCCTCCCTGCGCCATCTATCGGTACTGGGACTTTAGTGGCCTCTAACGACACCTGGTACAGGCAGTACCATTATACTCTGCCAGTACCTCACCGCACTTCTATATTGCCCGAGTTTGACCGTGTCTGAAAAGTTTGTCGAAATCCATTTTTGCCACTAATTCCGTCAATGAAGACCACGCGACTTGCACTGCGACATCCAAAATTTAGTTCACAGAATAAGTATGCAGTTCTAAAAGTGTTTTTTTTTTGTCAACCCGTTTCGGAATCAGGCGTCTACTGCCATCTCTGTGCCAATACACTAAGCAATTGGTATTTTTTGTTACTTCAATTCGAGCGACGGCCTATGTACTTTTTTAACATCTTATGTAAAAAAAAGTACATAGGCCTTAGACGGTCTAATTTCGAGACCGCAAAAAACTTACTAATAATGACTTTAGAAACTTCCATTCAGAAGCTGTAATTAGTTTTTAATCTATATACGAATACGGTTGAACGAAATCTCTTGATCACGCTGACGACAATTTGATATGTCAAAAATAAACAGTCATTGCTGTAAATGATTTTAAGAATTACGCAAATTTCTAGACCTCTCTCATCTCAATCTTACTCTCAATTCGAGTCAATCAATCTGGGTTAACATATTGGATACCTCCCAGTTTTTTCCGACTCTTAATAGATTCTTATACTGATTATAAACTGCAAGTTATATGTGTGTTAGAGTGGATGTTGGTATTTGTACAGAAACCGAAACGACGAACAACAATATATAAAGTTTATTAAACTTTATACACTTTTTAACTGTGTTTTAAAGCCGTTAAAAGAATTTACCTTTAGAAAAAGCCTAAAAGGAATTGAATACGCAGAATCATTACCTGAAACAAAAGAAAGTTGAAAATCAATTAACATAAATATAGATAGGATACCGTCTGAGTACAATAGTACCTCCCCTTGTACCAGATGTCGCAAGACTACTGAGGTATCGGAACCGACAGATAAGATAGCTGAATGTCTATCGGAAACAGCAAAAATTAAATATACTATGTTTATTAAAAAAAACTGCGTCTTGGAAAGGCTTTTAAATAAGTAAGTAATTGGAGATATCTCGATCATTTAAAGCGGCGATGATCGCATGAAGCCCTAATTGTCAAATTCACAGATAAAAAAAGATATTGACATAGACTACGAATACATCCATACATACTGTGATATGACTACATCCGCCGAACAAAAATTCTTATGCTGTGACTAATTAGAATAAATCTTAGCTCTATGACAGACGATGAAGTACAATATACCGGTTTCCATAACACGCTAATTACCGTTACGAGAGAGACGCACTGTCACCCATCTCAGGTAACCGATAAGAGCATTGCCAATTTTTATGAAAGTATTCAAATATAGAACACTGAACGAGCGTTGCTCCTCAATGAGCGAATGTGTTTTTTTGAGTTCTTTTTATAGACAGCCGGCAGACGATTCAATGATTTTTAGTATCGTTGTCTGCGTTTCGAACAGCCAGGTGCGTTCAGTGAAAGAACCTGCTCACTTCATCACACCAGCTATTGAAAGTCCACTGCTGGACGTAAGCCTCCCTAAGAAAGGGGAACTTGACTTTATAACGCGGATCTTAACTTGACTTTATAACGCGGTTTTGTTCATTTTTAGTTCGACCTTGCAACCGTTTTTGAGAGTTTTGAAGCCGTCAAAAAAGTATTTTTATTAGTAGGTAGTAAACGTGTAATTTTAACAATTTTATTGTCCTTCGTTTCTTAATTAGCTTCCAATATAGATCCACAGATTAAAAAAGAATCCACGTCAAAAGTAGACAGAGTACATTATCGTGTCAACGCTGATTGTGATCAAATGAAGCACATTTGATCACGATCTACATTAAAAAAAAAATATAAATATGCATTTTAGATTTAAAATATTATTAAAAACCTGATTGTTTTTTCTGTCTGCCTTACAAGTAAAATTATGTTATATTTATTAATGAATATAATATGGCATAGATGATCATATCTTGTACAACGGTCGTGGGTTCGATCCCCATTCAGGATAAATATTTACATCAGCATCATCATCATCATACCAGCCTATGGAAATCCACTGCTGGATATGAGCCTCTTCAAGAAAGAAGGTTTTTTTTATAATAATTGCCGCGCTGGGCAAGCGTGTTGTTAATCGCCGAGCATAGCTATCGTGACGGGAATGCTGCAGCCCATCCCCGCCCTGTGCATTTGAGTTGCACCGTTCCAGATGGATATCAGCCTGTTACGACACCTGGTGCAGTGAAAGGTACTATTATGTTCTGCCGGTACCTTTCGGCACTGACAGTACCTCACGCATATTTATATAATGAATGTTATTTACTAGATAGAAATCAACTTGACTCAGGTGTCCTGAACCAGAAAGGGACTTGAAACTACATATTTCGGGGAATTGCACTAGCGGAGTTATTCAGTTGTATTTTTTATTAGAAAAAATCTTCTAAAACATAATTCAGCATTTCTTATAAATAAAACCTCTCAAAGTTTATATATGTTTGTTCTGTGTCTGTTTGTCCAATATGTACTAAGTATTATGTCTGTTGCTGTTGTCTGATTTCCGTAACACAAGTGCAATAAACGATTTATTTCGGCATCGGGTCAATGTACGCGATGTTGTGTGAATTTAATTTTTCCCTTGTATAATTATTTAATATTCTGTTACAATTTGACTATAATATAACATTGAAATAATAAAGATGCCGGGAAATATAATGTTAAAACACACTGTCAATTCGATATTGTAGATTTCACTGGGAAGGTAAGGTTCAAGTGCTCGTCTGAAAATAGAGCGACGACATATTTTTTCATGAAATATCTACGCAAATTCTGCATCATCTCTAAAATAACAAGTTGGCTCGTTTGAGTTAGATTTTCATGTAGGTCCTCCATCTTTTTTATATAATAATTTCTTGTTACGATGTTTGTGTTGGATTAAACGCAAAACTGCTTTATCGATTTTAATAAATTATTGCTCGCTGTGTACAGTTTGATCCAACTGAAATATAGGATGATTTATATCCCAATTTAATAAAGGATATCGTCTGTTGGCTCAGCTTGTCTATATATATATATATATGCGATGCATGCTACTTTTTTAATTGAACACTTACACTGAAAATTCAGGCTATTATTTGTACAATTGGATTTGAGACTCTATATCAATGTATTTAATGTAAACGTAGACATACATTTTAGAGGTTTTTGAAAATAATTTTATATCATTATACAAGCCATTAGATTTCCACTGCTGGACATAGGCCTCTCCAAGAAAGGAGGTTTTTTCCCCGTAATTGCCGCGTTGGGCAAGCGTGTTGGTAATCGCAGAGCGCAGCTTTCACGACAAGGATGCTGCTGCCCATCCCCGCCCTATGCATTTAAGCCGTACTTTTTTGCATACATATACCGCTATCTATCGGTTCCGGTACCCTAGTCGCCTCTAACGACACCTGATGCAGTAGGAGGTACTATTCTACTCTGCCGGTACCTCACGATTTTATATATGTAGAGCTAGTAAATGGGACATGTAGTTACAAATCACGTAATGTTGCCATACTTATGTATTTCATTTATTGCTATATTTAAGGGTACATTTACATTATCTTCTACCTCTTCTTTTCAAAGTAAAAAAAGGAAATAGCCTTTAGATTCTAAAATTTTCTAGGAAGACTCATTAGTAAATCTTTACCAATGAATTACAGTTAAAACTCATCTGCTGCCAATCTGGTTTAAGGTAACTAATAACGCATATATCAGGTGAATCTTGTGATCGTAAAGTCATCAGGGTCATCAGTAATAAAAGTATAGTTTAGCAATTAAGAAAAAAATAAACTTTTTTAAGTGCCTATAATGGGCCTAATAGTATGGTTTCGAATTACCTATCGGTCCGTCTAAGTGCACCTTTTTAAATAACCTTGACCTAAGACTGAAAACTTGGTACGTTATCACTAACATTTATCTTTTAATACATGCTCTTATGTATTTACAACGAAATGTGTTCTAGACAGAACCAAGCATGTTCTTATCTCTTCTCGCATTCAATTCAAGATAATAAAGTGTTTATTTAACAATAAAAAGAGTCGTAAAACAACATCACTGACTACCGAACAATTGGTCATTATTGACAGACGGTCGGAATGATATCACATGTGTGATACAGAATATTATGTGGGCGTAAGAATGTATATTGTTTTTATTTATAATCAATAGACGTAGACGACACTTTGAAAGGGAGTTAAAAATAAATTATCTAAGTACTATCTCAGGAAATAATATCTATATACAAATAAATAAAATTTAAACTAATAATAACGGAAATACAGACAGATGTCTGTATTTCCGAATTAACGGTTCCTCTCTAAATGCACATAGTAGGTATTTACATTAAAATAAAACAGTTTTTAATTCGTTTACTGTCTGTAGATGGTAGTGATCCCATTTTGTGCGTTTAGGGTCGTGGATCAATTTGTATGATGATTAAAAGTCTACTGCTGGACATACTATTCAGGATTCCCCAAGAAAGGAGGAATGCCCATAATTGCCGGGCTTGACAAGCTCGCAATCGTTGGGATGCTGCTGCCTATCCCCACTCTCTGCATTTACACTCTTTTGCATGGATATACAGTCATCTATTGATTCTGGTACTTTAGTCGTCTCTTACCTGGTACAGGGGGAGGTACTCTTCTACTTTGCCGGTACATCACTTATTACATAAACAAATAAATTCTCACAACATCTCATACATTGACCTGACTCCGTGATAAGTCACTTAAAGCACTTGGGTTACGGACGCCAGTTAACAGAGAAATCACAAATATACTACTTAAATGCATATATCTAACACCCAGACACAGAACAAACAAATAAATATCATCATATAAATATTTGCTCTAGGTGGGAATCGAGTCCACGACCCTTGGCGCACAAGTTAGAATCAATAACATCTGCGCCATTGCGCCCTTCAGATTTAAATATTGTCAATAATATATTGTAATAAGTAGTATGTGTGTGTGCAAGTGTGTTAATACGTGCGAGTGTTTATGCGCGTGAAAATTAGTTTGTTATTTACTTTTGAGAATTTGTTTTTTTTTTACTAAACACAAAGCAAACATATTAAATGTATAGTTAGAACAATCACCTGCTTCAAAGTTTCAACCTGAACATTTGTATGCAACCGTAAAAAGATAATAAAACAACTCTACAACTCAGGGATTTGATACTTAGTGGATTTATGGCTATTTGTTGAAAGAAGGAAAGCCTGCACGCAGCATAGTTATCGCGTGTACGCGTACGAATACAACATATCGCAGTTGCCCGTAACCATTCTAAATTTATACCTACCTACCTACCTAGAAAGCCTACAACTTTGAATTTAAAGCCTTCAGTATGCGGCATATTGAAATCATCTCAGTATTTAAAGGAATAATAAAGGAGCTATAGAATTTTCGACTATATAGATATTAAAAGATTAAGATATTAAATTTAAAAGATTTTCAAGTTAAAATTTGTCAATATTTCTCAATTTTTCTCAATATTTCTAATCAAGTCAATATTTAATACATATTATTCAATTAATATAATTTAATATATTTCTGCAAAAATTATACATTCCACAAATGTCTGATGTCCGGAACACATGTGATTTTAGCGACATATCTTGGATCTAGATCAATGTAAAGCTGTTGTGGAAACCATAAAAAAAAATTTACCCATATACCTTTAAAAATGAAAGACATGGCAACATTCTTTGTAAAAAATGCTATGAGCAAGGTCAACTGAAAGAAATGCTAATCTCGAAAGAGAGGCGTAACTAACTTATTTTAGGCATGACATAAATCGACGGTCATAATTTCAATTGTCGTAAAGGAAATTATGCAGGTTTACAGGAACAACAATAAAGAAAATAAAAACCATTAGTTCGTTATAAATTTCTCATTAAAAATCTTTTTTAAATTATGTTTAAGAGGTTTCAATTTCAAAAATATTTGTTAAACAAATATTATAAAATATTTATATTATAATATATGTAAAGAAATTAGTTCTTTAATTATCTATGGGCCTATCTATGAATAGAGGGCGCGACTGACAGTGCCAACTTAATGACGTTTTTAAAATATGGCGATAGGGTAGATAAATAAAAATTAATAAAAAGTTTACTAATTGTGTAATAAAGGAATCGACTAGCTAATTTTTAAATAGTAGCTAAAATTAATAAACCTTAAATGTCGTTTCTTTGTATTTTCAGGTATGTTGTGTATCTGGATTGTATTGTTCTTGTTGTTAAAATAGATATTTGTGCTAAATAAAACTTTGTATTTTCAGAGCAACACGTTTATTATTACAAGATTCCTAGATCACTATCGAATTGTCTTATATATATTATAAAAATATTTGTTACAAAATATTTGTTTATCTAATATTATGGAAATTGAATCCTCTTACTTGAAACAATTAATAAAAATCTAAAATGAATATTAAAAAATGCTTGTATATCCCATACGATAATTGAATTTCTGATTCTCGATATATTATATTGGTGCAGAAACTGAACCCGTGATCCTCGTGCCTCGACCAGCATTACAAACCTTTGTTGTCAAGATCGCCTAATAACGAATATAACATACTACGAATTTTTCGTAAGAAATTAATACCCCTTTAAAACCATAGTGTTGCTCTTTGCCCCGTCTCAACGAAAGCGATACAAGGCCAAACGATAGCTTGAAGCAGTTAGTTCGCTATGTACATAAAATTACTACGTTTAATAGTGGACACATAGCATGTATTCATTTTCTCTGTCTAATTAGAGGTATCTTATGCATACTGCCTGATAGCAGAACTCTCATTGCCGTGTTCCTGTTCGAAGAGAGCCAGTGAAAGTATAAGGTATTAGTACTAGAGATAGACCTCTTAGAAGAGTCGTCTGGATTGGTATCTCATTCTCACCTATTGCTACTGCCAAATAGCAGTGTTCGCATTGCTGTGTTACGCTTTGAAAAATGGACTAAGAAGTAATTTTTGAAATTTCCTCCTTAAAGGGGTAAAACGGGGGTGCAGATTATGCATGAAACTTTGCTGTTTTTCAAATTATTCGAATGAAAGTCAATATAGAGGTTTAGAATTCATAAAAGTCATGAAACACGAAAATATTTTTACGATAATCATCCCTTAAGGGGCTAAAAGGGGCATGCAAAGTTAGTAAGAAGATTCTATAACTTAATACGGTTAAATCCGCGGGTCGTTGGTAGTCTAGCGTCAAAAGTTCAAATACCCCTCCCATAAGTGCTTTATAACATAGAGAAATCTTTTTTTCAAATTTTATGTGAATCACCTCCCTATTTGACGGCCGTAGACTGTAATAAGTGTTGTAAAGAAGTGTTGACATGGCAACACTGAGTGTAAAGGGCATTCTGGTAATAAAATAGAAATGGAACTCGTGTACGGAGCGCGAACCCCGCGTTCTTCTCATACCTGGATATGTCAACAACATCTGGTCTATGACCGAGTTAACATTAGAATTTTTTTTCTGGATTATTAGTAATTTGTAAGGATTTATAAGCCCTTTTTAGCTTATAAATATAGAGATTTATACAATGTTTTATATATTTTTGAAAATTTTGCTTCACACTTCAAATAAAAAGAAATATACGAGCCCTCGACGAGCCCAATGGCGCAGATTCTATCCCCATCCGGGACAAATAGTTGTGTTTGTTGTGTGTCTGGCTGTTGTATATATGTATTTAAGTATTATATTTGTGATGTCTGTAACACAAGTGCTTTAAGCGACTTATTACGGATTCAGTTTAATATATAAGATGTTTTATGAATTGATTATAATAGCAGATAATCAAGAATTAATTCAGCTAATCGCGAAATTATTTTGAAATGATAATTTATATTTATTAACTTTGAACATACCATTATATTCTTAATGTATATATATATATATATATATATATATATATAGGCCAAGATGGCCAGTAGAAAATCAAAATTTACAGAAAAAAATTAACAAAAAAATAGTTCAATCTATATCTCTCAGATTATACCATTCATTCATTCATTCATTGTATCAGAAACCCTTGCCTTAGCTTAAAGGTTCTTTAACAGGCAGCACATAAAATTTAAAGCGAATATGTTGCCTTTATTGTCGTATATTAAAGTCAGCTTAAGTTATAACTGGATCAAGATGGGGCATTTCAGTGTCTGTAAACAAAGATAAGACCTAAGCAACAAACATGTTCAGTCTAAGACTATCTAGACTAATATTGTCTTAATCCTAACCTACATGGAAAACAGAATTGTGTATGTAGCCTTCTTTACTAATAAAATAGACAATTTATTTATACATACTGTACTACAGTAAAGATGGTGATACACAAAGCGCACGGCATTTCCAGAAAATGCAATGGACATGCAAAATTATTATTTTATACTTTCATCATAACAGTAAATAGTCCACAGCTGGACTTAAGTTATTCTTTTTTATAGTTTTGTATTTTATAGTTATTATAATAAGAGAATTTGCCGCGGGACAATCGCAGAACGTAGCTTCGCGACGGAATTGCTGCTGCCCATCCTCGCCCTGTTGCATTTGAGCTACACTGCACGGGTGGATATACCTGCCAGTTCCGGTATCTCAGTCGTCTCTTATGACACCTGGTACAAGGGAAGGTACTATCGTACTCTACCGGTACCCCACGACCATTTATGCATACCAATATCACAACTGTGTGAATGTGTCTGTCTGTTTATGCTCTTATGACTTAAGCTGTAAACTTCTGAAGCTGGAACCTTAGCTAAAGCGTAAGTTAATTTTGCCACGAGCAAGTAACTAGATCGAATCAATTAAGCAAATTTATAAGTGTTTTGTAAATTTTTCTCAAGTATCTTTGGATGTAACATAGAATAAAATAAGATTCATACGAATAGATTCATTAAAACATTTCTGTAGGGGAATTCCATACATATATTTTATATTCGTTGTAATAACTAAAAAAACACACATTTTTCCTAATTTTTTTAAATTTTGATCAAATACTTGATGTTAAACCACAAGCGACTATGTGAGTTCATACATTGACGGGTCCAGTGGTGCATATCTTGTGTGCCGGTCAAAAAGGTCGTGGTTTTGATTTTAACCCAGTACAATTATTAATATGATGAATATTTGCATTTATTCTGTGTCTGGGTGTTATCTATACGTATTTAAGTATTATATTTAAAATTCCCCTGTTCTGACATCAGTAACACAAGTGAATTTTGCTACTTATCTTGGAGTCAAATTATTGTAATATAACTAAAGATTATATACTCGAACCTATGTATGGTTATCAAATCCAGAACAGTTAAAAATCATATAGGAAAAGAGGGCAAATGTATGTAATACAATAACAAATCAACTAACAATGCAATTTTCATCACTTAACCAGGTTCGGTTGATTGAAATGGAAACAAACGACTTTACCTCAGTGTACCCTCGTCCTAAGCTCCGACCCATACAAGAACAACTACACTCTAAGTCTCGATTTAACTTAATATAGATTCATATACGTAATGAAGGTTCTATAAGGCAATTCCTGCCAATCCACAAGGATAATAGCAACCGATGCTATGGAAACGCAATTGAACCGTGTAAATATCTAATTGGCCTCTTAAGGCTGGTACAGCTTGATCGTAATAAAATTGCTATGTATCTGAATGTCAAGCTATATTGGACAATCTTTATTCAATTGCGTAGAATTTACTAGTTATTATGCCCGTTGTCGACTTAAATATGAAGTTGATAATTTTTCGACTGACTATACAAATCTTTATTGCAGCACTTTATGTTAATAAAAATTGATTAATTAAAAAAACAAGAAAATAAATGTCTATATAATAATTTGTGCACTAATAAAAAAAAAAATACTTAATATTTTTGCATGTGGTGAATACAAAATCGATCGACAGCATTAGTACCTCACTCTCACCTATTTCTACCGCTAAATAGCAGTGTAAGCATTGCCGTGTTCCGGTATGAAGGGTGAGAGAGGCAGCGAGACTGCTGGACAATGTGACATAATATGTTCAAGTGATATTTTGTGAAACGCGCTAGTGATATTTTCGTGAAATTACAAGCGTTTATTGGCTGCAGTGATGCTTACTAACACAGTCTGTAGGCTTATTTCTCAACCTTGTAAAATATATATATATTTGAAACCACTAACAACGAGGCATTAAAAAAATATTTTTATATACCATCAAGCTTGGCAGAGACTATGGATCTTTTACTCGCCTAAGTCCTTTCATACACGCTCGTTTATTCTTGGTAATTCTGACCTGACCCTTCTTTAATACCTCTTCTACCAGGCTAAAATATGTTCTCATAGATTGTTTTATACCAAATCTTCAAGTCACGTCCACTTTATATATTTGTACAGTAATTTGTTTCCGTATAGTTTGATTCTGTCAACCTTTACTATCGTTGGACCGATTCTATCAGAACTTTAACTGAAATTTAGCAGATGCTATGCGGAATAACTTAGGTTTTAATAAAATTCATATAGAAAAGTAATATAACCTATTTTCATAGACAACACGAAATGTCTGTAAAAAAATATATAGCATTAGAATTTCCTTTAAAAAATTTAATCCAAATAAGTACATAGTTTTAATTAAGCAGCCAAGTGAACAGACACGTGTGTACACCTGCATAATAGCCTACTTAGAAAACCCAGCCCTTTGATTTATATCTGTCACATGCGTCCGAGTGCCTTACTGCACTTACAATAAGGTTCAGTATAAACCAAATTTGTAGGCAGACTGGACGTTATAGATCAGACGTTAGAGCGAGCATATGAGCGAAATAATGTAGACAACTCTTTATTACATTGTGTAACTGTGTGTATGTTTATTACTGTGTATGTGTGTCGGGGTCTTGCAGCGAACTCAAACGCAAAGCTAAATATAAATAGTGGTGCGGTGCAATTAATAGGAAATATATATTAAACAACTTTTCAAAACACATAAAATTATATGCTATTAATAGCTCATATAATGCCGTGAAGTACCGGCAAAGCATAATAGAACCTCCCCCAGTACCAGGTGTCGTAAGAGGCGACTGAGGTACCAGAATCGACTGATGGCGGTATATCCATTCGAAACGGTGTAGCTCAAATACAAAGGCCGAGAATGGGCAGCAGCATCCCTGTCGCAAAAGCTGCGCTCTGCGATTGCCAACACGCTTGCCCAGCGCGGCAATTATGGACAAAATTCCCCCTTTCTTGGGGAGGTCTAGTTCCAGCAGTGGACTTGCAATTGTTGATATGATGATAGCTCTGGTTACCGGTAGAGTATTGGTACCACACCTTCATCTATTTCTACAGCCGCAGTGTTCGCATTCTCTGTTCCGGTTTGAACGGTGATAGAAGCAGTAAAATTACTGGAAACTGTGCCATAATGTCGTTTTCACAAGCATGGCAACCCGCTAGTGATATCTTTGTGATAATACGAGCGTTTATAGGCTGCAGTAACGCTTACTATCTTAATAGCATAAAAAGCTAGCAACTAGATATAGTTTACGCATTCGTATCGAGAAATTACGGTTTGCGTAGACAGAAACTCTTTATTGATGAAAATGATAATTATTTCAGAAATTGATTAGAGTGAAGCAGGGTAGTGCATTCATTTACAATCCGGTAATAGAAACACTGGATCACATTAGATGACCGGTCTTTGTAGAGGTCTCTTGGAGAGGCCTATGTCCAAAGATGATCGTCCAACGGCTAATAAGATGAATGTCTTCAAGCATCACAACATTGCGTATTTTAATTATCGATGCATTACCTAGTTTGTATATAATAGAGACTATAACTAATATTGATTGGAAACTAGCCGTATAGCGCAAATGTTAGTAAAACTATCTTAAGAGCCAAAGCTCGTAGGGTCGATACCCACCCAGGACCTTTTTTATATGAAGGTGTTGAATTTATGTATATAAGTATTAGATTCGTGATTCCTCTGTTATTTCATAATCTTAACACAGGTGCTTTAAACGACTTATCTTAGTGTCAAGTTATTTCTTTTAATTTAAAGAGTAAAGTATACTTACCTTATTAGAAAAGTAAATAAATTTTGATTCGTTTGTTTTTCATTGGTTTCATTAAAACAATTTTGGCTGAAGTGAATAGCTTCAAATTTACAGATGCAGTTTTATAGTATAAAGTTTCAAACAAATTGCACTAATTACACCGGGAATTCGCCAGTTAAACATCCGCGTCCCGAAGTGCAGTTATAATCATCGCCAGGACATAGACCTTCCTCAATTGCTGGTATGGGGAATTGAGCCATAAATCCGTCAGGTCACATCTGATAGGTCATCAGGGGGCGTGGGTGCTATGTTCTAGTTGTCAAGTGGCAGTTTCGGGTTATTGCTCTGAGCCTGCAGCAATAAATAAATAAAAAATAATAAATTCATACAATATCTCATAGGTTGACCTGCTTCTGAGATAGGTAGCTTAAAGCACTTGTGTCACGGATTCAGACAACAGAGTTATTACAAATATAGTACTCAAACACATAAAAAAATAACACCCAGATCAAACAGAATTTCATGTTTTAATGTGTCCTGGGTGAGCTCGAACCCACGACCTTTTACGCACAAGATAAAATAACCAAATCGCCATCGGAAATTGAATAAATTGGGAATGGTCTTCAAGTTTCTAGGTTGTTAAATGAGCAAATTTTAGAATTTAGGCTTGTAGATGCTAGCGGTGTAATATGTAATTACGGATCAAGGACTGTGAAGTAATTACATAGTTTTACTTTCGATAATATTTATTAAAAATACAATTATCTAAGGCTACAGGCAGGAGTAAAACCTGCACCTGTCCATCATCATTATTAAACCAGCCATTGAAAGTCCACTGGCGGACATAGGCCCCCCCAAAAAAGGGGGAATTTTGCCTATACTTGCCGCGCTGGACAAGCGTGAGCAGCGCGTAACTTTCGCGATGGGAATTCTGCTGCCCATCCTCGCCAGTGCATTTGAGCTAAACCTGTACCAGCTGTGGCAAGAGACAATTAAGGTACCAGAACCGACAGCTGGCGGTTGATCCATCTGAAACAGTGTAGCTTAAATTCACATGGCGGGAATGTTTAGCAGAAAGCTGCACTCTGGCAATTATGAGCAAATTTCGGGGAGGCCTCTCGAGGAGGATATCCAGCAGTGGACTTTCAATGATGCTGTCTTTTCTCTCATTGTTTCAATGATTCCAGCTGATATGATGATGATGATATGCAAATAGCGTATCGATTACCTTTCGGCTACCGTTTTCAAAAGCGATGGTTTTATTGGTCCATTAAAATCTTGTAACGCAACGTCTAAAGAGATAATCTAGAATTAATACTAGAATTTATATACCCTTGCGATTCATCTAACGGCAAAGACACGCGCAGTTTTCGATTTAGCACACACGTGGGGACCGAATTGCAGCGTGCAGATTGTCTGTTACTCTTGTCAAGGACTTTGGATTTTATTAGGAAATGTACTAACGGATAGTTATTTCATTACTTGTGAGTCTGGAGTATTTTTAATGCATTATTTAATATAGTTGATGTAATTAATTCTAGTTAGTCTTTTTTGTAACATTTGTGATAGTATAAACCCCAATATTGTTTAGTATCAGTGTTAAATAAATATATGTTGCTATGCTCGCGACTTCTTCCGCATGATCTATATTTTATAAAGAATAACATATACATTTTTATATCTCAACTATCCGCATGCAAAAATTCAATTAGAATTGTTTTTTCTGTTAAGGCCTGAAATCGTAACAAACGGTTAGACATACTTTAGTTTTCATAATACATATTAGTGGTTTTATAATAGTGCTAGTTCTGCTGCGGATCATTCCCAAACAACGCTTGTGTATTAAGAAATATGTAAATATAAAGGAAGCTAGTGAAGTATCTCAGGGTTAAAGCAATTAGAAGTTGCTAGTCCCGGTTAAAAACAATCGAGAATATAATAGTAGAAATCCATTTAGTATCTTATGATTTACAACGTATCTCAGACAGTCCATTTAAAATTATTTCTAAAGAAAGCCACCTTTCATTGTGCAATAACCTTTAACATCAAAAGGCTATAAACTAGCACTTTCCACAAACAATTACGGATGAAACTTAAGTCATCAAAACGTTGTAACATGAAGTATTCCATAACACGTAGGTAATAGTTTCCGACGGTAAACATCTTCCGGATCATCTCCGCTAACAGTGTGGCCGCACCCGGCCAGCTCCCGCACTTGCAGCCAGATTCGATTTTAGGTCATCGGCGTCGCCGCCTTACATAACAATTGGATAATGACTAGCACTCGAAGCATCTAACTGCACCTTTAACATTTTTCTAGCGGCTATTTCGCTGTCGATACTTTTTCGATCGGCCTTTTTTTATCGGCCATTTTCCTAACCGCCATTTTTCTGTCGACCATTTTTGGTCGGCTATTTTCTGGCCGCTATGTTTCCAGCTTTCTTCTTGCGTCCATTTTTCATCCTGCCATTTTCCTAGCGGTCATTATTCTAAAAATAGCAGAAACAATAATGGTGGATCCATTATTTTTTCTACTATTTTTCTATCCGCCATTTTTTTGGCGACTATATTTCTAGCGACTGCTTTTTTTTTCCGCCATTTTTCGGTCGGACATTTTTTACAGACCATTTTCTTAGCGCCCATTTTTGAAGCGACGCTTTTCTTTAATTTATTAAAAAAATCCAGTTCTTTCTGAATTTTTTATCTAGGATCAGTTTAAATTTGCCGTAAGTATCAGTGTTTTTAGCAGATGGCATTTTTAATGTCGAAATTCGATTATAGTTCAATGCTGTTAATAAAGGCATTGTACTATTTGGCGACTGAGCTTCCGGCACTTCCATCTCCAAGCGATCGTTTTGTCTAGACGTAACCATTCCCGACAAAGTTAGAGCTATTTCCCTACATTGTAACATACATATATTTCCTACATTAGGAAACCCGATTCGAAATCTCGGGGTATTTTCTAAATTTATGAGAAATGATCCGCAGAGTCATGAGGAACGAAATAATCGTAACTTTAGTCGCTAATCCAATAAAACAGAACTAAAACCAAATAGAGTGAGTCTCCATCAGTGTGAATGGAAGTAATCAAGTGGAAAATGTAAATGTATGTACGTCGGTTCGATTGCTTTACAGCAGAGATGTCATGTTATACTAGTAGGTGTCTAAGCAGAAAGTGCTATATCTTGCGATTTGGCAGTGCTTATGTATGGTTCTTGGACAAATGTATGACACGAAGAGGAATCGGAACGTATTTTATCAGCGAAGTTAGCAAGCAGTCAAATTATATACATTTAATAAGAAACTGGTGAAAGTTTATGAGCAACCTATTTGAAATTCAGCAACAAACAATAATGATGACGTAATCAAACAAACAACAAGTTTGTATTTATACCATCATGCAAAGGTCGTCTGCATTGGTACTTCACGCTCACCTATTTCTACCGCCAAACAGCATTGCTCGTATTACTGTGTTCCGGTTTGAAGGGTGAGAGAGGCAGTGAAACAGGGTCGGCAACACGCTATTCATATTCTTCTTTTAACACGAGCGTCTATAGGCTGCGGTGACGCCTACTATGCGTTACGAGGACTATACGCTTATTTGTAGACATCCTTACTAATATTATAAATTTGAAAGTAACTCTGTCTGTCTGTCTGTTACGCTTTCCCGCTTGAACCTCTCAACCGATTTTGATGAAATTTGGCACAGACAATCTTAGACCCTGAGAAAAGACATAGCTTATTTTTTAATTCGAAATAAAGTTTGTAAGACATCGAAAAGGGGGATAAAAGTTGTATGGTAGTATCGCTATTTTTAGAGTTAGAAACTTGAAACTTATTTTTCAGGCTATTGATTTGATATAAATAAACATGACATTTAAAGTTTATATAAGTTAAGGTAAAGAGGTATGGTACCAAAAAATATATTATACGTTTTACGAAACATTGTATTACGCTATTTACGTAATTGTTTTATTACAACTGGTATAAAAGACTTCAAATTCTATTATGCAGATCCTGCTCAAGGAGCGAAGAAACAGCCACTTTATAGAACACTATACTACGAATCATTTCTCCGGGAAGCGATCAGCGATCATAACGCTTTTCTGCGCTTCCTACAGGAACTAAACTGGCACGTGTAAGGCCCAGAAAATAGGCGCTAATAGGCATCGAGTTGCGGAAACCTGCCGAAGCGAAATCTATTTAAAACTTCAAAGAACCTCTATCCAATCTAATTAAGCATCTTGATATTTACTGTATCACCGACTTATATTGCTTCAAGACTTTAAATCATTCGAATTGAATAGTCAGTTGCGACAACATCAGAAATTGAATTCAAGCTTCACGGATTAGAAAAGCAGTTCATCAAGTGGTTACCATTTGCAGTGTCTGTGGACAGAATGAGATTTACGAGTATAATGGTTTTCCAGTGGCATAGGTTACAAGTACGCCGGCTTGCAAGAAACCGTTGGGACACAGCGGAATATATATTCTAGCTGACCTGTTTGTTTTCAAGATTTATATTTGACTTCTGTATTAATGCGGTTACTTATGTTAAGATTTTATCGTGAGACAAAAGAAAATCTGCACTCAAGATAGCAATTTATCGATTGCTGCTTCACGAATATAACTAACAGCTTCTTCAATAATGATAATTGCATAAGAGACGTTTTTTCTATATACAAATAAAAAATAATAAACCGTGAGGTACCGGCAAAGTAGAATAGTACCCTTTTTTTTAACAGGTGTCGCAAGAGACGACTAAGGTACCAGAACCGATAGATGGCGGTATATCCATCCGAAACAGTGAAACTCAAGTTGGGGATGGGCAGCAGCATCTCCTTCGCGAAAGCTGCGCTCTGCGATTGCCAACACGCTGGTTCAGCGCAACAATTATGGGCAACATTCCCCCTTCCTTGCGGAGGCCTAAGTCCTGCATTGGACTTTCAATGGCTGGTATTATGATATAAAACTGACTGTCGTATCAACGCAGGGCTTTAGGCACTGCGTTTATATGTCAGTATGTATAATGGTTAGAGTCTTGAAATCTTGAAATGAGATTCAGGATGAAGGTTCTCTTATTCATGTAAATTTTTTTCTTGAAAATCAACCCTTAAGGGGGTAAAAGGGCGGTGCAAAAGTTAGTATGAAAGTTCTACAACTTAACGCGGGTGAAACAGCAGGACGTTGCTAGTATTTGTGTATAACAGTTGCACGTGTATAATAGAATTGAAGTAATTAACAAACACCGTTTGTTTATCCATCGCGACGATGAATATACCTAACTCTTATTTCACACTCAACACTGCTAGTTTTATACACATTTCTCATTAAGGCACTTCACACATCTATAGTAAACGTGAAGAATTCACAAATAATAAAATCGTTAGGCTTTTATCTCCACCTTAAAATCAAGGTTATGCAAACAAGTGGCGATAGATTTGAAACTGGACTAAGCTAAAAATTAATGATTGAAAAGTGAAGTGTTTTAAAAAAAAGGATGATGATTTGCAAAATACCTATTCCATAAACATATACAGTAGTATATAGACAATTCTTTTCTATATACAGTACTTAGTATATAGAAAATAAGAAGCTAACTGACTGATATATAAACGCAGAGCTTAAACTATAAAGGTTAGAAACTTGAAATTTTGCAGAGATTCTTCTTGTAACGAAGGGGAGCGTAAGACAGTATTTTTGCAAATTCACCCCCTAAAGTAGTAACATGAGGGCGCAAATTTAATGTGAAACTTTACTGTTTTTAAAATTATTCGAACGAAATTCAGTATAAAGGGTTCTTCATTGAAAGTCATGAAATACCTGTAAAATATTTATTTGAAAGTTATCCCTTAAGAGGATAAAAGGGGGATTTTGACAAAGTTGCTATGAAATACCTACAACTCAACGCGGGTGACACCACAGGGTACTACATACTAGTTAAAGAATAAACTGAAAGACAGTAGTAGGCTGGTTGAAATCATGAAGCCTTTAAAACAAATTTAAAAGAACATGACATAATTTGCATGTATTGTTTTACATTTGTTAATCATTGTCTTAACCATTTTCGTTCAACAATTTATACATTTTTTACCATATCCAGGTCTAGAGATGTTTAATGATAGAGTCTGTAAATTTCCCGTTAATTTTATTGAGAACATAAAATCTTTTTCTGCCATATTGGATATTGTGACAAATTTTACATTTGTCAATAATTGTCTTCGCAATCTTCGACAGATAATAATCAACGCATTTTTTTCCATATTCAGGTCAAGAGATGTTTAATGATAGAATTTGTAATATTCCCATTAATTTTATTGAAAACATGAAATATTTTTCTGCCATGTTGTATATTGTGACGCAGTGACGAAGTTTTAGAAAACTTTCATTCGCAAAACGGTGTAATCAAAATCGCTAGGGGACAAATAGCCGGCAGGGTCATAGCACTCATACCATTGCTTCAAATAGACACAGGGGTCCAGATGACAACAATAAATAGTTCCTGTATTAATTCCTAGGTGCACTCAGATTTGGTTCTCCTTGGTCTGCTAGTTGCGTTCATTTCATCCTTCAATATTCTATTCGAAGCAGTTTTTTTTGGCAATTATATAAAAAATAACATATCATGACAAATCTGCGTGAATATTCCTGCGACAGGATTTTTAATGTCTGACTCCGCTATGTTACATTTAGCTGCCGCGTTTCTGATCATATGTCGGTTCCAGTATAATGTTAATTTTTTGCTCATATTACATGAGGTAGAGCTAATACAATGGTCGTTTGCGTATTCTCAGTCATTTATTTCTACCGCCAAATAGCAGTGTTCGCATTGCTTTCCTTTTTTCTTTATTCCGGCGAAAGAGGCAGTAAAATTACTGAGTAAATGTGACATAATATCTTCAATTCACAAGGTTGGCAACGCGCTAGTATGTACTTTAAATACTGCGAGCGTCTATAGGCTGCGGTGACACTTACTATCGGATTATTTTAATGATATCATACAACAGGGAAGCTCGACTATTTCATGGCTATTCTAATGCAATGTGTGATTGAAATATATCTTTATTTCTTGATGACAGTTTTGACTTACTAGAGTTAGAGACAGGTGTAATAGTCTCAACATTTAGAGAGAAATGTAGAGCCTAAATTATGCTTTCAGGCAGACACGGTGACCTGTGACTGAGAAGCAATTATTTTTATTACGTTTGTCAACTCCGAATGCGTATTTATATCTCGTTGTAAATAGCACGGCTAATTGGCAAACGCATATCGTGGATCGGCACTAATCGATAGTCAATGGTTGTTACACTTTACTGAACAAATTAAACAGTCGATCGATTATTATCTAGATTTATTTATCAACTTAACACCTACGGGCTAATCCTCATACGATGGTGTGGCATTATAAATATATAATAAAAACATACTGACATTCTACATGCAATATTACAATTAACATACATCACCAACAATGTATAAAATGAGTGTTGCAAGTTCACTCAAACTAGTAGAGATTAGACCAAACACTCCAGACATGCATTCGATCTCTTATCAAGTTGAAAAAAAGAAAGAAAATGAATACATATTATGTTGAAGCATTTGATTAGGCATTGATACATGACACAGAGTATGATCGTGTTTTGTTAAACCTAGTGTCAACTATATTTTTATATATAAAAACTTGCAACCTCCGCGGTATCGTCCGAATGAAATTCCAACGTGTTCCAAAACCGAAATATTTGGTTTGGCTCTTGAATTGAGACGCAACGGATTCTCTGAAGTGAGGCAGATAAGATAATATCCTAAATGAATACGTACTCCGACACGGGATTTTCCTGTTATTGAATGTGCAAGGAACTGCACCATTTCGGAATACCGCCGTGTTGTGATTCATTTATGAGATCACCCGGTAACAAATCTACGTGACCTGAGTGCAGTAACATCAATTGTGAGTGTATTGATTACTATTTTATACGAGTTGAATCAGGAACTGTGAATGTACATTCCTCTGTACCAGGGCTGTTAAAAGTGACTGGTGTAATGGGACTGTGCCTATGGCGGTATATCCATTTAAAACATGTTGAGATAAAGCAACTTATTTCTTCTATTTCAAGGGCTAAAACTACCTTTATGTAAAATTTCAAGAAAATTTAACGGATAAGCTGCGAAAGCGTTATAAACAGACAGACGTACTTTTAAAGTAAAAGTATATATATATAGATTTGCTAATTACAATTTAACACAAATGACCGATGACTTTGACAACCAGTGTTATAAGTCATTTAAACAATAGGTCATTCAGTGTCCTACTTTAATACTAGTCTGTCGGCACCAGAAGAGTCTTACAACTTAGTTTATAGCAGGTTCATAACGCGAGCCACCAGATAAGAACCTGCAAGAAACACTGATGGTTATATGGGTTCCAATAACACCTAATGGTAGGTATTATTGAAAACCATACCGGCGTCGTCGCTAACAAACCGTTGACTTAATAGTAGATGTTAGAGCAATTCAATTCAATCCCAATCAGTAATACGCTTATATAAAATTATTTAAATGAATAATTGTAATAATAATTCTACTTGGAATTTAATTATAAAATCTTGCTCTATGGTCCCTGAACGAATTATATATACAACGCGTACATAATGTGACATTTGGATTAAACATAATTTTATTTTATACTAAATTATATAAATTGAATATTGTTCGTAAAGCTAGCTAGTAGTTAGTTTTTACATATTGCAATACCCTTGCAGAGCGTTACATGAAACTCCATCTTTGATTAATGTGACAAACAATAAATTAATTTGAATTTAAAAATAATACAACAAATATATATACATTTTAAATGTATTGAGTAACAGAAAAAAATGTTTCAATGTACCATGACTAATAGGAACTAAAGCCAACGCGATTCACAAATGTCCGGGTTCAAGTCCCGCTAGCACACAAATGACGTCATCGCAGCCTTTTATAATTAGGCCTACTTTTTGTATGCAGCTAATAAACGTGACCTTATTTTCTATACCACTAGCCAATACCGTAGCTTATAGATGTTCGCGACATCGTGAGAAAATCAAGAATATCGGTATACATATATATATATATATGTATATATATATATACATTAGTAGTAAGATTCAACTCCGTGTAGAGACAGACAGAGAGATACTCTTGCGTTTGTATAATAATTTTATTATACATCATCATCATCATACCAGCTACTAAAAGTCCACTGCTGGACATAGGCCTCCCCAAGAGAGGGGGAAATTTGCCCATAAATGCCGCGCAGGACAAGTATTGGCAACCGCAGAGCGCAGCTTTTGCGACCATCTTTGCCCTGTGCATTTGAGCTTCATTGTTTCGGATATACCGCCATCTGTCGGTTCTGGTACCTCAGTCACCTTTTACGACACCTAGTATAGGGGAGGTACTATTCTACTCTGCCGGTACCTCACGGCTTATTATTATACATACGTAAGTTTATCTCTCTATCTGTCTCTACAAGCATAGAGTCCTCGTGATAGTAAGCATCACCGAAACCTTTCAGTAGCGCGTCGCCAATCTTATGAACTAAGAACACAATGTCGCATTATCCTGTAATTTCACTGTCTTTCTTCAAAGCAATGCACAGTATCATTGCAGTATAAAATGCAGCCGGCCTTTGTAAGAGGTCTCAGGTAAAAAGAGCTGTGAGCGAAGTATATTTTAATTTTGTACGCTACTTAGCGTAAACCAATATTGACCCAGAAGTCAAGCAATGATATCTTTAAGGTTAACTGCGAGAAATTACACGAAAGTCCAAACCGGAACGCACGGCGAGGTTCAACGCTCCGCACAAAAAAAAGCATATTGCGTAAGGCTAATAAAATACCTGAACGTAGACCTAATTTATTTCTTACTAGCCTTCCGCCCGCAGCTTTGTCCGCGACTTCTTCACTTTGTTACTCATCCTTGAGGAACACGTTGTTAGTCTGGGAAGAAGTCTGTCTTTAAAAGTACCGATTTATTAGACATTAATTTTACATGACTGGAGCAATTTTACCTCATACAAAAAGTCGCATTGCATCCGTCGCATTGGTACCTCACTCTCACCAATTTCGACCGCCAAATAGCAGTGTTCGCATTACTGTGTCCCGGTCTGAAGGGTAAGAGAGGCCAGTGAATATATTAGATAATGTATATATACTATATAATATATTATCCTAAAGTCAGAAGGTTGACAACGCATTAGTGATATCCTTGTGATATTACGAGCGTCCATAGACTGAAGTGACGCTTACTATCACGCGGACAGTATGCTTGTTTGTCGACCTAGTCTAATAAAAAATAAGAAAAAAATTATAGATATATCCCAGGGAAACATGTTATCGTGATAAAAACTAGTCTATGTGTGACTATTAATAATTTCTATGCCAGATTTCATCTGATCTGGCGCTCGGGCGCGAAGGAATAACGAATTCATACATCGATCTATTCGTTCATGTAACTTTTGGGTTTCTTAAATCAAAAGGAAATAGTACGTCCATTGTATGTCCATATTTCTCTGAAATATGTTTTAGGTTATGTTACTTACTTATAAATTCCACTGTTTCCATGTGTTCATTAAAATTAATTGAAAAGGTTTTTATATTTTTATCTTCATTTCTGTTATCTTTAGATATTTTATCTATCTCTTTGTTATTTTTTTTATTTTATCTGCAAGTTCTCATTTTGGGTTAGTCTGAATATCTTTATCATATCTAAACCAAATATAAAATCATCAAAATCTTCATTTTCTATAATATATGTAATGAAATGGAATTTAATTATAGGAATAATATTATAAAAAAAATAAAGAAACATGAAAAGATTATCCTCTCAGAAGAATTTAGCACAAAATTTATAAAAAAGGTACATGCAGATTTATGCCATATTGGGATCAGACAATTGTAAAAAAAATAAGTCCAATATATACCGCTAAAAAAACTTAACAAAGAATATTATAAATATCTCTAAAACATGTGAAATATGCATAAAGAATAAATCAAGATGACAAGGAAAATTTGGATTGATGTCTCAACTGGGATCAGCAACAAAACCATTTGAGATAATGTCAATGGATACTATCGGTGTCATTGGAGGATCGAGGTCAACAAAAAAGTACCTAGTTTTAGTAGACCATTATACTTAATATGCATTTATTGCGACTTATTTCACATAACAAAATTACAAAACATCACAACAGAAGCTGATGAGGATGAAGTAAAAGAAAACGAATAAGAAGACATCTCTGAATTAATAGATACAACATAGACAAAGGTATATTATTTAGGATTTTCCATCATAGGGGGGAGATGTAATGAAATTAAATTTCATTATATGAATTTGCCGCGCTTCGCGCGTTTGTCAGTTATCTGTGGAAGTTATTAGTTTATCTGTGGCACGTTGGGTTGACGCGTCATTCAATGGCGTATGAGACTGAGATATTTTGTATGTGCAATTCATTCAATTATATACCAAATAGAGAAAAGTAAAGGATACAATTGAGGGAGCGATATTAATAAACTTAAATGTCGTTTTATAAGATACCTACATTATTGGGGATTTTTAAAATAAACAAATTGTTTTTGAGTATTTTCAGAGAAACAATTTGTTGATTTTGGAAATTCCTAATAATCTTATAAAAGGAATGAACGAACGAATGTTATAAGTAGAAAAATAGACTACATAACGGCAAATTTAAAGTTTTAATTTGACAGCCGTACTCGTTACTAGGTATATATTACAAGTATATTTTTATCATTCATCAATATCCGGGTGCTTTATCTTCAAATTACAAGATTAGTATCAACATTGTGACCCATCAAAAATATTGTTTAATTATTTTTTAAAAATTACAAGAAAAGGATACCTTTTATTTTAATTGCATTCGTAATGAATCAAGTAATAAAGTCTGATAAAAGCCTTCGTACATTTATACACAAGTTTTTCTCGTAAGAGAATTATTTAACTTATGTTAACATCTGAAAGGCATGCAAACGCCGGGGGCACCTGCTTGAATTTGGAGTAAGTGCAAATAAAAAAAGGTATATGGTGTCCGAATCGAAAGTCAGATTTAGTACAGAGAGGTTCCGTATATGTGATATTGTAACGTGGTTTTATCTATATATCGCACTCCTAGATAGACTGTCACAACTCAAAATTAAATATTTCTTACAAATCTAGAAATATCGCTGTTAATTCGCAAATTTAAATCATTATTAAGCAAATTGCGCGTACGGATTAATGTGAAAGTTGACGCGCTTTATGTGTAGAGAAAGCACTAGAAATACAGACAAAATATATCTTTATTTATATAGGCCTGTCATAGGCACAGTTTTACATAACTAACTGGTGTAATAATTCAAACAAATAGATAATTGAGTGATTTTACTTATACTATATTATATATTGCCGTGAGGTTCCGGCACAGCATATAATATAGTATACCCTCTAAGTAGTGTCGTAAGTGTCGTAAGAGGTGACTAAGGTACAAGAACCGACAGATGGCGGTATATCTATCCGAGACAGTGCAGCTCAAATGCATAGGTTGCGGATGGGCAGCAGTATTCCCATCGCAAAAGCTTGCCCAGCACGGCAACTATGGGCAAAATTCCCCTTTTCTTGGGAAAGCCTATGTCTAACAGTGGACTTCCAATGGCTATAATGATGATGATACTTTATTTAAACGATTAAAATAACCACTACACACACTCTTGTATGATTGACGCATTGACATTAAATGAAGTAAACATTAATTGGATATTGAATGCCAAGCAAATGATAAAAGAGTTTTTTTTATGAGATTTATGGTAAAATTTTGGCCATCGGCCGACCACAAGTAATAATAATTTGTTAATATAATGACAGTAGTAACTTGTGAATGAATTTAGCACCTTCACTCAAATGGTGTCATAAATATCTAGAGAAAGTTGTTTGAAAAGCAATTTATCATTTTCCCATGTCAGTCCTCAATTCAATAACAAAATATATCGCGGTACATATCTCAAGTAGAAATTAATTATATTTCGGTGCATCATCATCACATAAAACGTAGGAGGTCCACTGCTGGGAGTGGACGTTCTAGACATCACTATAATCTTGTGGTTGGACGCTACGCTTGTCGGTACGTGGTCTGCATTCCATACGACATATACGACGGTGTGTTTTAATTGAAGATTTTTTAAAATTATATTTGAAAGACACGATGACATTATGACTTCATTGAGATTGTTGATCAAAACACGTCATTAGTTATAGAGAACTATGAGTTCTAAATAATCGTCTAAAAGCACCAAATTTGATTGCCGCCAAACCTGCCCCGCGAAGCAATTACAGGTAGTAATCCCCCTATGTTGGGGAGGCCTGTGCCCAGCAGTGGATTTTCTGTGACGACTACACTCGATTTCTCGCGACGGGGATTTTGCAGCCCAACCACAACACTCGCATCCCATACGCTGTAGGAAAGATATACCGCCATCTGTCGGTTCTGGTACCTTAATCGCCGCTTACGACACCTGTCACATAGGGAGGTACTATTCTACTCTGCAGGTACTTCACGGCTAAGGCGTTTCGTACGTTTGTATTAAATAAACTCAGAAATTACTAAATTGATTTCAAAAACTCTTTCAACGATAGAAAATTATATTACCAGCAAGTCGCATAGGTAATACATTGTATTCCCATATTGTCACGGGAAAGTTAATTACGTAAGTCATCACCATCATCATCATGCCAGCCATTAAAAGTCCGCTGCTGGACATAGGCCTCCCCAAGAAAGGGTGTATGTTGGCCATAATTGCCGCGCTGGGCAAGCGTGTTGGTAATCGCAGAGCGCAGCTTTTGCGACGGTGAAGCTGCTGCCCATTCCCGCCCTGTACATTTTAGCTGATGTTTTGCATTTGCATTACGTAAGTGCATAGACTTATATATTTATGATAACTCTGATCGTAAGTACCCGGGATCCCTAAAGTATGTCTGATAATATCTCACTTGAGAGCGCACTCAGTGCTTAAAAAACACAAATGGCCAATTCGGTGTTTATTTCAGAGATACGCATCGCTTCCTCGCGGCTAAGACTTGATTTGAAAATTTAGATCATCAGCTAGCGGGATACTCGTCGTTTAGTCTAAAATTGCCAACCGTATTTTATTTTCTAATAGCTTTCCGCTCCGATTGTCATTAATTAATTTTAAATGCTTAGAAAATAACAATACTAGGAGAGAACAATTATCTATTCATCCAAATCGACGAGTTATTTGAAAAATGCTAAAATAGAAAAGTAATATATATTTGAAATTGATTTACCAACATTAAAATCCTTTCTTATTAAGATTAGCAAATGCATAATGTATAAAAATATTATATATTGTAGTTCCATATATTCGCATAATTTAATATTTTTTGAACAATCAACGATATTTTTTACAAATATTGAACCCAGATTATACGGATCATGGACTAACTGTACAAAGATATCAGGTCACAAATACCTTTTGACCTTCTGATACGCCCGATAGCGCAGATGGTAGTAATCCTGTCTTACGCGCCAAAGGTCGTAGGTTCGATCTCCACACGGGTTAAATATTTATATGAGAAATACTTTTTCTGCGTCCAAATATTGATTAATTAATTCCGAGACAGTGTAGCTCAAATGCATATAGGGTGGTGATGGGCTGAATCATCCCCGTCGCGAAAGCTGCGCTCTGCGATTGCCAACACACTGGCCCAGCTCGGCAATTATGGGCGAAATTTCCCACTTTCTTGAGGCGGCCTATGTCTTACAGTGGACTACCAAAATAGTACTTTAACTTTTCATATTATTTGATCGGACCTGAAGCATTGAGAGAAAGTTATTTAATATGCAATTTTATAGGTTTTACATTTAGTATCCACAATACAAAAAGTCACTTTTGTTTCCTACCGACACGATCCACCATATGCCTGATGAATCTGATGTCAACTCTAGCGACATCTTATTTCATACTCAGCAACCATACAAAAATAATAATAAATAAATTCACACAGCACCTCTAACATTGACCTGACTCCAAGTTAACCAAGTTAAATCAATCGAGTCATGGATATCAGACAACAGAGGAATCACAAATATAATACTCAAATAAATTTATGTAACAGACATAAAACAAACACAAATGTTCATAATACAAATATTATGTCTTAGGTGGAGATCGAAACCACGACCTTTGGCGCACAAGACTTAGAGCCTATAGATACACTTGCGTAGTCTATAGATGGATCGCAAATATACGACTAGCGCGTCACCAACCTTGTGACCCGAGGTCATATCTATTTTATTATTCAGAAATAACTGCCACTTTTAAACTGAAACACAGTAACGACACAATGCTGTTTGCTTGCAGAAATATACGAGGGTACTGATGCTGTCGACCTTTCTGTGGTCTACCTCAGGTACGCGATTAAACCGTTTCACGAAGTCTAGACTTTTATTCTAGATTCTAAACGATTACAAAGTATTCAATTAAAGTAATCTTGTTAAATTAGTCTTCTAGTATCAATAAATAAAATAATTATACCTAAAATTAATAATAAGGTATCAGAACCCATAGATGGCGGTATATCCATCCGAAACAGTGTGAATAAAAAAAAATCAGGACGGGGATGGGCAGCAGAACTCCCGCGTCGTGAAGCTACGCTCTGTGATTGCCAACACGCTTACCCAACGCGGCAAATATGGGCAAAATTCCCCCTTACTTGGGGAAGTCTATGTCCAGCTGTGAACGTTATACTCCTGTTTTCATGATGACAAATTTCTTAATAAAAATAAGTTTAGATATATTTTTATTATATATATAATGAAGTCAGTAAGCAAGCATACGGTCCGCTTGATGATAAACGTGATCGCAACCTTTGTACACTCGTGTCATCCTAAAGATATCACCAGCGTATCGCCAACCTCGTAAACTAAAAATACAATATATTTTCCTAGTAGTTTCACTGCCTCTCTCACCCTCAACACAGCAATGCGAACACTGCTATCTTGCGGTAGAAATAGGTGAGAGTGAGGTACCAATGCCTTCGACCTTTATTAGAGATCTACCAACAACTACGAACTGAAAGAGAAACCGGAATGTGTTTAGGTTAAAACAAACATCTGCGTATGCATAAAACAGATTCGTCCCACATATTCACACGTGCTGCAACCGAAATTTTCCTCATTATCAAATTCATTATAATACTACACGATAAAAACTTCGTCGGGCCCTTTACTATAGTTTATGGTTATCTTTAGAATTTCCTACTCTAAGTTACCGGCAAGCCTGTTTGTTAATGCACGCATTCTACCGCTTTTGGACAGTAAAATGGCGCTTGCGTATTTAGTAGTGTTCCTATCTTGTGCGAGTCGCGGGTTCGATCTCAATTTAGGACAAATATTTATTTGATAAATATTTGTGTTTATTCTATGTTTGAGTGATATCCTAGTGATATTTCACCGTATAGGCTGCAGGAACGCTAACTATCATGAGGACTACATGTCGACTTGGTGCAACAAGAAAAACTGCAAAACTGTCATTGACACAACACACCTGAAACCCATTCGTTGTGCTTAGTACCCACCATTCCGTTCATTTTACTGTCCACACTCCAGTTTGCCTTATGCGTGAATAAAGCCTAATTGCCGGTACTAATATTGTACTGAACCGTGCTTACTTGACAAATCGACCAGACCATACATCGCTATAAAGTTTTGGAGCTAATAACATTTATGCCAATGGACATTAATGACTCTCTTGAACTAGGAAGTGGCTATTTTCAGAGAAACACTTCGTCACAATATTTGACAGTTCATATTTCGCAATATTGTTGGTGAGTGTTCGTTTTGGAAGTCATTAGGGGGGGACGAGTGCGCGTGTGTGAGTGTGGTTGTAAAATGTTATTTTGAGGATCAATTAGTTTGAATAGACAGGATAAAAATAGGGAGCAAAAATTTTTTTCATTTAAGACAATATCCAAACTAGTATTGTAAATGTCTGTTTGTTTGTGACACTTTACAGATTATTTTTAAGTTGTTTTTTGAAGTACGTGTGGTAGTTTTTTTTTATTCTCACAACATCTCATACATTATGCAGTCTGTGATAAGTACCTTAAAACACGTACATGGCTTCGCGACTAGAATGCTGCTGCCCATCTCCGCCCTATTGCATTTGAGCTACTTTATTTACTCGGGTGGATATACCACCTACCAGTTTAAGCACATTAGTCACCTCTTATGACACCTGGTATATGGGGAGGTACTATTCCACTCTGCCGGTACTTCACAGCAAAATAATAATGGCGGATGTTATTTATGTACATAATAGTTTTAATGATGAAACTAAATAGGCAAAATCCAAATGTTATTTACAAAAAAACCTTTCTCATTATTAAAATCTTTCTCAGACAAATCTTTAAAATTGATATAGGAGCGTCATTTTACTGTCCCGCCAAAATGAAGGTTAATTGATTTTTCGTCTAACGTTATTGATTTTCCAATGTTTGTTTGTTTGTCCAAGTGTATATTAAGAGGTGACGGTTCCCATATGGATCGATGGCATTTGCCAATGACGCGGGAAATTTGGCAAACATATCATAATATTAGTGGTGTACCGGCAAAGTGGAATAGTACCTGTACCAGATGTCGTAAGAATTAGCCAACATATGGCAGTATATCCATCCGAAACAGAGTAGATTCAAATGCAGCGGGAATGAGTAGCAGCATGCCCAATAAAATTTTCTCTTTCTGAAGATGCCAGTCGACATCCTACGGCTGCTATAATTATTTGTCTAAACTGGTAATCAAACCCGGCACTTCAAAGCCAAAGGCTAGTTCTAACGCACTTCAGAGAACGAATCGACGTATTCAATTAGTATATTTAAATCAACAAGTTCATTAAACAGCTAATAATTAACTGTTTAATGAACTAGTCCGCGAGAGAACTGTTTAATGAACTATTCCGCTCTGAAGTAGTTATCAAATTATTATTATTGATACAATAACTAGTCAACTATGGTTCACCTCCGCGTAGGCTACACTACACTTTTTTATATTTCAATCTAGTTTTTAATTAGGGCCATTTTAATTAGATATTCTTATGTGGACCAGATCCGATGATTAACTTTTAATACAAATATATGTCATGATCATCATATCATTGTCGACGTCCACTGATAAAAATTGAAATTTGAAGTGGTGGCAATAGCCAAGCTTCAAACGTTATGCGGGGCATAGCCGGATCGCTGCGGTGGTTGACCGTCCCGATGGCGCAGATGGTAGTGATCCAATCTTGTGACAAATATTTATATTTGTTTTGAATCTGGGTGTTATTTATATGTATTATCTCAGTATTATATCGTTATTATTCTGTTGTTTGAAATCTGTCAGTTATCTCGGAATCAAAGTAACGATTTAGATGTCGTAAATTAGTCATAAGGATATACCGCCATCTGACGGTTTCGCTACCCTAATACTCTTTAAATTATTTACGTAATCTAATATGTACTGTTGAGAGACCTGTTGTAGTCTCAAATTTACATAATAAGGCATATATATGTAGATATGATTATAAAGCCTATATATTTTATAATTTATTTAACCAAGTTGATAAACAAGTAACAGACCGCGTGATAGTCAACATAACAGCCTATAGATGCTCGTAATAACACAAGATATATATCACTAACGCTTTGCAAAATTTATGACTTCATATCATATCACATTACCTAGTAATTTCACTACTACTCTCACGCCTCAAACCGGTAGAGCAATGCGAACACTGCTATTTGGTGGTAGAAATAGGTACGGCATTTGTATGAGTTCTACCTCTTCTAAATTTATAAAACAAATAGGTCGCGTGTGTCCGTTGATCATAAACATAAATATAATAATAGAGAGATCGCCACATTCAGTGCCGGCATCCAAATACACCCAGACTTGATACAAATAGTTTATTCTTGTTGTCACGGGAAACGAACACAATCCGGGTCGTGAAGAGTGAAATGATTTATATTTCTCACACATCCTAGGAAAGGTTCATTCTTCAGTGCCGGCTCCCAAATACACCCAGACTCAATACAAATAGTTTATTCTTTTTGTTGCGGGAAACGAACACAATCCGGGTCGTGAAGAGTGAAAGGGTTTGTATTTCTCACACATCCTAGAAAAGGTTTATCTTTGGAATTAGGCAGCTATATCCAGCATATCTTGGCAAGCTTCCGCTATATTTAGGGAGAGATAACGCACAACAAGAACAGATAAGTAATTTATACCCGTTTATCGTTCGTTGTAGACTTTCTTGCGCTTATCAAAGAAATCTGTTCTTTGCTTGTAAAATATATCGACAAACAGGAATGCGAGCGTTAAGACACAATACTTCTTTTTATTGTTATTACGGCGGGTACCGGCAGAGCGGAATAGTACCTTTGTGCCAGGTGTATGAGCCGACTAAGGTACCGGACCGACAGCGGTATATCCATCCAAAACAGTGTAGCTCTATTGCATACGGCGGGAATGGGCAGCAGCATCCCTGTCCCGAAGTTGTTGCCAAACGCTGCTGCTGCCCATGCTTGCCCAGAGTGACAATTATAGGTATCATTCAGTTTTCGGGGAAGACTATGTCCAACAGTGGACGTGCAACGGTCGGTTTGATGTTTTTTTTTTATAGAACATCTCATACGGTGACTTGACTCTGTTATTTTATATTGTCCCTTATATATTTTCAATTTTAGAAATTTAAAGTATTGACAAATTTATTAATTAATATGTTTGCATAAAGTAAACAGCAAGTTGTAGCAGTATCTAAACAAATCAATTGCGAATTGAATGCATGTACCCCAGACGTCTGGAATTAATTTCGTATCGGGACTTTCGGGAACTTTCCGGTACCAAATGTTGCCTACGTCCTTTTCTTGCCGTGCCCTAATTATACATAAAATAAACCGTTAGAATCTGTTTAGCCCTTTGATTGTTAAAGATATACAGATTACATTTATTGTATTCATAGATTCACAAAAACTTACTAATTACTAATAAGTTTTAAATAAACTGCAATATCTAGTTAAACACACACATATAGTATAAAAAAACTTAAGTTAGCACGTAATATTTTTTTCTCCTCGTCTTAAAAGCAACGCCCACTAAAGAATCTCTATGACCTGGCCAATATAGTACTAGATTCTGATCTTCTGTTCTATTGTCACATTATTTGGTGACTTGCGATCCGATCTCACACAACTCGAAAAACTTCATAGCAAAAATATAAAATCTATTACATATTATTATTATTATGAAATAACGTTATTTTTTAACTTTAACTACTTTAAGGTTGTGACCGTGTTCTTGAAAACACGAGATTTTGAGATTTTTTTAAATATGAAGTCAGCAAACACGCGTACAGTAAGCGTGATTGATAGCAAGCGTCCCCGCAGCCTATAGACGCTCGTGTCATCACAAATATGTCACGAGTGCGTCGCCGACCTTGTGACCTAAAGATATTATGTCACATTTATCTAGAAATTATTATCATTTATCTAAAGATATTATGTCACATTTATCAGCAATGCAACTACTGCTGTTTTGCGAAGAAATAGGTAAGAGAGATGCATCAATGCAGACGACCTTGTAAGGTCTAACTCTTACAGTTGCATATAAATAATTATAAATGACAGAGCGAGAGAGAAAGCAACTAATTATTGAATAGAAAACAAAATATGTCTCGACTTTTAAAAAATATCGATTAGCCAGTAGAATGTTACGAGGCTCATCGTAAAACTATGTAGGTATTTTTAGTTGAAACAAATGTTCGCCGAGGTCATCGCTATGCGTGTCTGAGCGTATGCTGTTTACATAATTAATTGTTTAAATACAACGGATTATTTAAAATAAAATTTAAAAAATAACACAGATCAACTTCACCACTATATTTAGGGAGCAACGAGAATGGAGACGGAGCAAGAACACGAGTCTGAGAGCAAATGCAATAAAAAAAATAAGATTTTTACGTATTTACGTCAGTGACATTTTTTAATGACTTGAATCAATACAGCGTGAGACTATTTTAACAAGTGTCAATTTGTATACCAATGTCTTGATAATATATAATGATAAGAAGATAGAAATTAAGTATATATAGACTTGTACCTAAACCACGTGGATCAATGGAGACGAGACTTCCCAAATGATTTTTTTTTATTATAGTGAATTTTAAGATCACTTACCATTTCAATTTATTTTTTACATGATTCAAGCACATTAGGTTTAATAATATTTTTCTGGAGGAGCACAGAGCTTGCTTTAGACATGCAAAGTTTAAAATTCGAATTCTTTATTACTAAGAGACATGCCTAGTACATACTGAGTTCCAAGCTCAAAAGATTTTTAAAAAGTTTAAGGTAGACTAATGAGGTGTTAAACTAATTTATTAGCGTTCACTTGGTCTTATTTTTTGAATTAGAAAAATGAAAAAAAATCTTGTATTGTCTAAATTGACAGCGATTACACCTGGAACTTACCTTATATGAATCACGTGGAAGCAGGTACAACACTTCGGAACGGTTTTACACTTTCATACAGAATAGTTACACTACTCATACAAAGTCTATAACATCACATTGGTCGTCAAACCGCGCATTTCTCAACCGCGTGTCACTTTCGTAAAGTTTCCTAGATCGTATTCAGTTGTGGTCGTTGTAACTCGGCACGTCTGGTTCAAACGATACAGAATCGATAACACACTGGGAAGGTAATCGATACTTTATATTTCCTAACGTTTTCTAATCCTGCAATCCACGCACTATCACTGACACTGAGATCTGTGCACGACAAATACCATAACGTAAAAAGTTAGCGAAAAAAGTTTCGAACCGGTAACGTCAATTCGACAAAATACAGATAAAAAAGGTTTAACGCCGCAAGTGTTTACTCAAGTAATTGGGCCGAAGTGCGAATTGTAAAGGCAATTCCAAAAGCCGTGCCAAAAGAAATTTTATTACAAATAGCATCCAAATGTCGCCGGGCGAGCACAACTTTTTTCTCGCCTCGAACGTTTCGCAATTGGCGCTCACTGAAAACCCGCAAACAGCAGTTGAACTAAGAAAATTCCACAAACACTAAAAGAACTCAAGTTTTCTCGCTCGCTGCATTGTTATGCAACTACGGGGACCGCTTGCCAAATTGCCGGTTCGGAAAAGCCGGGTGACCTCGAAATTTGAAAAATAAAGAGGCGTTTTATTTTTTAAATTACTTTTTTAGTCTATGGTAATTGTTGTGCACATGTACCGGTTACGGTTTTCCGAGTTCGGGCGCGCGGTGTGAGTTGACGCTTCGGAGCGACATGGCGCGTCCGCTCTCGACGGAATCTCGCGCGATACTGGGTCTAGTCACTTCACTACCGGCCCGCGAGTCGCTCATGTGTTGAAAAAAAGCTCAAACTATCGTACGCTACAGTCAATTGCAGAGCATATAAAATGTAGACGAGATGTAGCGTTAGAAATGGGCAACTGCGAAATGTACATATGTACATACATAGGGCAACAACCGATAATCTAATCTTGATACAAAGTTGCCGAACGCCGATTTCATGGCACTTTATCACATAACTACTGTATCGACATATATTCATGGATGATAACATTATTGCATCTTGCAGTATAAGATTAAATATAATCAATTTTTTTAATACGAGTATGGTTTGATTGAACTCTGATTTGAGATAATAAATGTATTTATTTATAAAAATAATTATAAATCATATTTTTTTTGTAAAGGTAATAGTCAGATTTTCAATTATACCCGTAGTACCGGTACTTCGGATAGAATTATATGAAATTATTAGAATTATTCTTTTCGGCTTAATGTAAAAGTCAATATTTTTAGTTTAAGTTTCATTGAACTAAATATATATATATATAATATATGTATATATATGTATATAATATATATATATATATATATATATATATATATTTAGATAGAAGAGGTAAACCTCTTACAGAGGTCGTCTGCGTTGGTACCTCAATCGCACCTATTTCTACCGCCAGGTAGCAGTGTTCGCATTACTGTGTTCCGGTTTGAATGGTAAGAGAGAGAGTAAAATAGAATGAGTGAATAATATCGTCAAGTCACAAGGCTTTTCGGAAAGAAATCTTTGTAAGGACACGAGCGTCTATAGGCTGCGGTCACCTTTACCATCAAGCGGACTGTATGCTTGTTTGCTGACTTCATAAGATAGAAAAAAAATGCCTAAAAAGCACATATCCTTAAAAACTTCTAGTCTTCTATATTATTATTTTACTTTTATTTCTTGATAACCTTAAGTGCCACTTAATAAAAGAGGTCAACCGCTAAATATTAATAAATATATGAATTAATAAATATTCCGTGAATATTTAAAAGTTTAATAAACTTGATAATAAGCTTAAAACACTTGTATTGCGGACATCAGATAGCAGAGGAATCAAAAATATAATACTTAAATACATTTTACTTAAATACAGAACAAATACAAACATCATGATAGGAACACCACGACTTTTGACGCACATGATAGGAACACTATGGTCGGGATGTAGATTATATTTGAGTAGCTACAATAAGTCTATACCCAGATTTTGTTAATAGCATTTGGCTCTCACTCAACCGACAGATATAGTCACCCAAAACAGCGTCGCACAAATGCAACAGGACAGGTATGAGCAGAAGCAATCGCGTTGCGAAGTTACACTCTGTAATTGCCAAATTGGTAATTATTAACAAAATTCCCTCTATCTTTAGAAGGCCTACTCCCAGCAGTGAATGATCTTCGGCTGCTAAGATGATGATGATTACATTATAGTTATAAAATAATCTCAACATATAACAAATGTCTTTAGTGTCAAAGGTCGTGGGTTCGATCCCCAACCAGGATAAATATTTATATGATGATATTTATTTTTGGTTTGTATCTGGGTGTTAAATAGATGTATTTAAGTATGTAGTATATTTGTGATTCATCTGTTGTCTTATGTCCGTAACACAAGTGCTTTAAGCGACTTATCACGGAATCGGAATTTTTTGTGTCGATAAATGTTTAAATAACACCAACCACTGTGTTTTGATTATTCATTTTATCGTCATTAGATTCTTGCAGCTTTCCTCTGGTGACTCGCGTAATGAAGTTCATTACGCGAAGTTAAACAACTACCTAAGTTTATAATAATCAGATCAGATCCGGAGAAACCAGATGCCGCAAGACTAGTTTTGAAATAGGCCACTAAACATCCTATTTGTACACATGACTCCTAACCCTATAAGTTCAACAGTGTCATCGGTTATCTGAGAAATGTTGTAATTAGTAAATCTATGTTTATAGAATAAAATATTGTTTGTTTTGATGATTTAATAATGCCTGTGATGATTTATTAAAATAAAGATTTTTTTACTTTAACTAGCAACGCCCTGCTTTGTTTACTCGCGTTAATTTGTAGAACTTTTATGCTAACTACACCTCTCCCCCCTCTCCTTTAACCTCCTAAAGAATAACATTAAAAAAAACATACGAGTTTCATGACTTTTAACGGAACCTTTGTGCAAAATTTCATGTGTCTAATCTTTATAGTTTAGGCCCTGCGTGGAAATGTCAGTCAGCCAGCTTCTCCTTTTGAATCTATCAATAACTTGGGCGAGTGACGTGAGGCCCGTGCTCTTTATTTAGGCATAGATAAAGTAAGACCTTCAATGAGGATATTAAAAGATGACCGGAAATGATAGGTATAAACACGGGGAACGGGGAATTGTCTCAAAAGTACACAGATAATAAAAATAATTAACTACCCTAATTCTTGCGAGAACTTTGACACTGGGGAACAGCCATAAAATAATGCTCAAATCATACTGGACTCATAATTAAGAATATTTTACATTATTATTATTATTATTTTTTATTATAAGATGATCATATCTTAAATAAATCAGGAAGAATTTGCTAAATTGATATTAAAAAATTATCTTTTTTTATTTCTATAAAAATAAACAAATATAAAGAAGACTGCTTCGCAACCCAATGGTTCCCAGAATGTTTGCAGAATTTCCACGCTGCACTGCAAGCGAGATCCTCTACAGAAGATACCCGGAGCGGTCCAACCCCCAGTCCACCAAACGCTTTCCCAACTCTCCGATAAAGCAGATTCCTTCTTTATTCCATACTCCAGATATTGCAATAGCAACTGGCACAAAAGAATAATTAGCTGCCAATAATCTATATTTGTCCGATTTAATTCTGGCAGTCAATGGAGATGTTGGTATAAGACGAACATCTCTTAAAGAAGTTAGAAGAGATATTAAAGAAGGGCCAGGTCAGAAGTACCAAGAATAAACGACCGTGTATGACTAATGCAAGTAAGAGAAACGAGAGAGGTATGCCAAGATCGTAACAAGTGGAGATCTATAGTCTCTGCCTACTCCAATGGGACACAGGCGTGATGTATGTATAGATGTAAGTCTTGAAGCCGTTTCCGCAGCAGCACTATATTCCCTCGAAAAATCTCATAAAACGCAACGCCAGTCTACCACGGTATCTCATTCTACTTATTCTATTCCATATAAGTTTTGTGTAGACATTTTTAAAAACTACCCATCCCCGCCCTTTTGCACATGTGCTATGGTTCTAGCACCCCAGTCTTCACCTGGTACAGGGAGAGGTACTACTCTGCCGGTACCCCTGTCAAGCTCTCGCAGTTTGTTATTTTCATTAGTACCGGTGTTGCGCGTTTAATGAATTTTGACGGTACCCATGGTGTATCCTGTGGTGTTCCTTTGTTGTGCGCTAGGGGTCGTCAGTTCGACCTCACCCAGGACAAGCATTTATATGATGTATTCGTGATTGTTCTGTGTCTGGGTGTTGAATATGTAGATAAAGACTTATGTTAAAAAGGCAATGTATGTGATGTTATATGAATTATTATTATTAATTTCGCATATACGTAGTATGGCGGTATATTTTAATAAATATAGCAAGTACTCAAACCTTATCTGTATGTATGAAAAGATAAGCGGGCAACAGACAGGTTAGAAACTTGAAATTTTTCACAGAGGTTTTTTTTGTAACATAGCGAAGCACTGAATAAGGATTTTTGAAAAATCACCGTCTAAGGGGGTAAATCGGGGCTGCAAAGTTGAGTATTAAACTTTGTTGTTATTAAAGTTATTAGAATTAAATTTTGTATAAAGGTTCTTCATAGGAAGTCATGAAACACGTGTAAATTTTTTTGTCGATAATCATCTCATAAAGGGGTAAAAGGGGGGTTGGAAAGCTCTAAAACTTAACGCGGTTGAAACCGCGAAGCACTCCTAGTTATTATTAATTTCACATATATAGTACGTACGAAGCATAATGGTAGATTTTAGAAAATTTGGCGAGGACTTAAACCAAATGTATGATATAAGTCAGTTTAATTCCGGAAAAGATCCATCCAGCTGCACGCAATCAAAATTAGAAGTCATCCATAGATACCTTCCATAAATTGAGGTATTTCCAATTCTCCTTCAATCAACTTGCAAATTCTTCAATATAAATTCCCAACATATCTTATATATTGACCTGACTCTGAGATAAGTCGCTTAATACATACAAATATCATCGTATAAAAATTTGTCCTAGTTTGGTATCGAACCCACGACCTTTGGCGCGCTAGACAGGATCACTACCGTCTGCGCCATCGGGCCCGTCAATTCCTTATGTTTTAGACTTGTTATTTAGTTTTAATTGTTTATGGGTGCTTTTTTACTTTTCCATGTTGGTTTCTTCGCATCTGCCTCCATATCAACACTGTATTACGATACAGTATTGATATGGGAGCTACTACCTCCTACTGAGGTACCGGAACCGACAGATGGCGGCACATTATCAGCTACTAAATGCATTTGAATGTATATACGGTACTAACAAAAAAAGTTTATTTTTTTTTAATTATCGTTTTTGTCTGTTTCTTCCGGATAATCTCCGAAACGGCTATACATATTTTAGCGGGACTTTCGCTGGCAATACAGTTTAGCATAAATTTATTTGCAATCTGGAATCTACGCATTCTTAATAACATATTGCTAATATAAATATTGCTTCACATTTCCGCATTTTTCGAAGACGAATAATAAATAAATACAATAAAATAATTATGGTGCCATAAACGGCGCCGGCGGTAGCAAGCCATTGTCTCAGAAGTATTTAAATTCTACTTAATTACAAACTATATAATCAGCAAATCAGTAATCAATATGTAAGTCATAGGACTTTCACTGCTGGACATAGGTCCCCCCACGAGATATCCAAAAGATCGGTTGAATAGGATCTGCCTCCATTGGAATTAAACGTGTAACATTTATATATTATTTTATAGTATAGAAAAAGACTATATTTTAGATTTAGAACAATTTTCATAAATTCAGTAATTTGATGAGTGTTTAGTGGATGAGTTTTTAGAACTGACAGGTTCATCCATGAAGTCAGCAAACAAGCATACAGTTAGCTTGATGGTACACCTGACAGGGATATCACTAGCGTACCGCCAACCCTGTGAACTGAAGATACTATAAAGAATAAAAAGAATAATAACTGAAGATACATTTACTTCCTCCTTCTCTTCTCCAATTTCACTGCCTCTTTCACCCTTCAAACCTGAACACAACAATACGAACTGGCGGTAGAAATAGATGTGAGTGAGGTTTAATTGTATTAATTAGCCGTGAGGTACCGCCAGAGTAGAACAGTACCTCCCCAAGAAAGGGGGTATGCTGCCCATAATTGCCGCGCTAGGCAAGCATGTAGGCAATCGCAGAGCGCAGCTTTCACGACGGGGAAGTTGCTGCCCATCCCCACCCTGTACATTTGAGCTGACTTTTTTGCATGGATATACCGCCATCTGTCGGTACTGGTACATTAGTCGCCTCTTAAAGCACCTAGTACAGGGGGAGGTACTATTCTACTTTGCCGGTACCGCACGGCTTATCTTTTACTTATATAATTTTAAATTTCAGTAGTTATAATCAGGTTATAATAAGGTACAGCCGGCAGACGCCCGTATTATTTATTTCAAGGATATCACTAAGACGTAGCCAATCTTGTGACTTGAAAATATTATGTCACATTACGTTTCAACATGTAGAAAGGATGGATGAAAGTAAAATGACTGAGCACAAATATATAGATTGGAAGTGGACGACCGACGCGAACATACCCTAACCAGGTAGAAGAGATATTAAAGAAGGGCCAGGTCAGAAGTACCAAGAAAATACGAACGTGCATGAAAAGACTAATGCGAGTAAGGAAACTACAAAATGATAATAATCAGACTGCTGATTTAGATTTATTATAATGATAAAGCTCCTGCGAACGGCGCATAACAGTACATGCAATACCTACACGATGCTACGGTAAAGTTCACTTAAATATACATAAAATGCACAATACAACAAAGTGTATTTCAACTAATTTATCTACACTTGTGTACATTGCTTTGGATTTACAGACAAACAAATAATGTCTAAGTCATACATCACTTGCGCATTCGTGTTTTAATAGGCGTTGGACGCACGCTCAGTGTAGTAAACTTACACAAACTCATAGACAGTCTCTCATATGCTAGAAGCCTATAATATAATCTAAAACAATATGAAGTTAGTAAGGATTTCATCTATACAGAAGTATTGATTAACGCGAAGTAAAATAAGGTATATATATATACAAGCGACCTCTAGCTTCGCACAGGTGCAATGAGGAAAAAATATGTTTTTTGTGGGCTATCCCTAAGAGATAGATATATACCACCACAGACTTTTTTGTAGAGCTATTCAATGTGTGATATGTGATAATATATTAGCCGTGAGGTACCGCCAGAGTAGAATAGTACCTCTCACTGTACTAGGTGTCTAAAAAGGCGACTAAGGTACCAGAACCGACAGATGGCGGTATATCCATCCGGAACAGTGCAGCCCAAATGCACAGGGCGAAGGTGTTGTATCTCATTGTTGTGTGAATATATCATATCTCATCCCTGAGAATCTCTTTTTTTCCCAGAAGAGTCTTCTTGTTGCTCCCTGACAGGTAAACATAACTTGAGCCCTTTCCATAAAGGAAAAAATCTGATATTTTCACGGGAATTAGTTTTTGGGATAAAAAGTAGATTAAGTGATAACCCCACACTATCAATGAACCAAATTTTATCCAGATGTGTTCAGTCGTTTCGGCGTGAAAGAGTAACAATCATACATCCTTTCATCCACACAGCAATTTACAAACTTTTATGTATATAATGTTACTATTTTAATTTTATAATGTTATTAGTTATATCATCATCATCATCATACCAGCCATTGGAAGTCTACTGCTGGACATAAGCCTCTCCATGAAAGGAGGATTTGTCCCCATAATTGCCGTGCTGCGCAAGCATGTTGGCAATCGTAGAGCGCAGCTTCTGCGACGGGGATGCTGCTGCCCATCCCCGCCCTGTACATTTGAGCTGACTCTTTTGCATGGATATACCGCCATCTGTCGGTTCTGGTACCTTAGTCGCCTCTTACGACACCTGGTGCAGTGGGAGGTACTTACTATTCCACTCCGTCGGTACCTCACATCAAAACCTAAAATTAGGTAAATGCGGCGTGTATTACAAGAGTTTGTCGTAGATATTTTTTTTATTTTTAAGTATTTAACTTCTTCATAAGCAATGCCACGAAGTATTTTGGACATATATATTTGTTTTCAAGTAAAGTTAAGTGTGTTATAAATTTTCGACTTTATATTTTAAATCATGTATTAAGCTCAATGTGGCAACCGCATTAGGCACATAAACTAAAACTCTCCCAATATATAGCTTTTTTACACTAAGAACACTGACTTTGGAAAAAGCTACTTTCAATACTAGTCTTTGATCTCTTCCTAATGCACTTAATTTGCTTTAGGATTCGCCATGCCATGCTATTATACACTATATGATCGATTGATATATCAATGGAAAGTATATTATTTATTCCAGAGAGTTCCACCATCATGTGAAGATTATTTTACAATTAAGATGATTAAAGATTAGAATTTTATTTAACCACGTTAAGATGAAATACATGCCATCTTCGACTCTTTGGATTGACTAAGAAGTGTAGGATGTCAGAATCGGGAGTGATAGAATATGCTTATGTAAAAGATAAACATTGATGTACTATAGAATACTGCCCTACAATGTGTCATAGCCGATGAATCTCATTTAAATAAAAAATAAAAATACTAAATATAATTTTATTGTATAAAATTTTAAATAGACAAGAATGCGTTAGAACCACAAAAATCTTAAAAGCGTAAAATGTTCTTACTAGTCCTGCCATCTGTATATCGCCACAAACATAAGACTATTGACGTACAGCCACCTATTGACGATTTGTTAAAACTTATAAAACCGATTATTTCCAAACAAGCATTTCGATTCAACTGTATCTTTACCGATCTGAGAAGAATCCATACATACTTCACTAGGAATTTAGTGTTGGCTAGATGGCGGCTTTTTTGTGTTAGAATAGCATGCCTGTTCGGCTTTTGAAGTGTTTAGGTAAATACAGTTATTTCATATTGCGCAATTCCCTTAATAATCGTGGATATATTGTTAACCGTTTAATATCTGCTAATTTAAGCAACATGAAAGTAAGTAGAATTTTGTATAATCAAAATTATAACCTATGTACATGTTTCTTGTGATAAATGAAAATCAATGATTCACTGGCTGAATATACAGTTCACATATTTAAAAGCTGTCTTGTTTAAATCACTAGTATAATGGTATCGCTGTAACTGAAAGCAAAGAGAGGAACCAAGGAAAATATGACTGGTCCCGGTTTAAGTGAAAGTCAGTTGTAAGTAAATTCGTATTGAATTGAACTACAAAGTTGTAATAAGAATTACTTTGTCATTTGTTACAAAAAAAAATAAATTTAGTTTTATATATATGATATAAATTTAGTTATTTAATGACGTCCTTTTTCTGTTTTATTTTGTTTGAATTTTAACCTGATCCATCATTTTAAAGACAATTATTTTCATTATTGTAATAAATGTAGTATACATTGTATCCTTACATGTTTACCTAATTTTACAAAAATTCTATTAATTCATATTGTAGATTGGCACACATGATGGAGTTTTTCACTGTGATGATGCACTTGCCTGCTACATGCTCAAGAGTTTGCCAGAATACAAACAAGCTAAAATTGTGCGAACAAGGGATCCAAGTAAACTCGCTGAATGTGACATAGTAGTAGATGTTGGTGCAGAGTTTGATCATGAGAAGAAACTGTATGATCATCATCAGAGAGAATTTAATGAGACCTTAAGCTCTTTGCGACCAGAACTTGGTGATAAGTATAAAATTAAGTATGTCCCTTACATTGGCATATTTAAAAACTATATATTAGTCTGTAGTATTAGTCTGAGAGGTGTTAGAAGGTGATGTAGGTCATAGTAGCAATGTGTGTAACAGGACAAAATCATAGATATTTCTTCAATATATATTATTTTATATTTATCTTACAGATGATCTGTTTTGTTTTTATTTATGTTAAAAATTGAACCAATTAGGTCTCTTAAATATTCATATTCAGATTACCCTTATAAACATGTAAAACAAGAGCAAATCCATTCGGAACTTTTTACAAACAGTAAAATTAATAGCATATATTGCATTTTTAGGTTAAGTTCTGCTGGACTTATTTACACATACTATGGAGAAAAATTAATACAACAACTGGCTCCTAAAGAAGTACCATTAACTGATGCAGACTTAAAGATAATATTCAAGAAAGTATACGAAAATTTCATACAAGAAATTGATGCTATTGATAATGGAGTACCAATGACAGATGAACAACCCAGATACAAGATCTTTACAAACTTAAGTCATCGTGTAAGCAGATTAAATCCTGAATGGAATGCAAAGCAGGAAATCAATTTAGATGAGGTTTTCGTCAAAGCTATGGATTTAGTAAGCCAGGAATTCCTATATACTGTTAATAATTATATTTCTGTATGGCTACCGGCCCGGGACTATGTGAAATCAGCTGTGGAAGATAGGTTCCAAGTCCACCAATCTGGTCAGATTGTTGAGTTTAAGGAACGATTTCCATGGAAGGAGCATCTTTTTGATCTCGAGGTGGAATTAGGTATTAGTCATGAGATCAAGTATGTTATATTTAAGGACAAACCTAATTCATGGCGGGTGCAATGTGTACCTATTAACCCTGATAGTTTTGTTTTAAGGTACGTTCAAGATTTTTGTCCTATGTAACTTAATTATATTTCTACACAAAAATGATATAAGATATATATGTATCATCTCTGTGTACAAATATAAAGATTTTTTGTTGAATAAATTTAGGTAATAGTAAGTGTAACAAAGATGAACATAACATCCAAATGTGTCAGCAAAAAGTTTACAGGATTGTTCGTCCTGGTAATATTTAGTAATAATTGTTTAGTTAACTTAATTATTGTTAAAAATTATAGGGAATATAATTGGATGTTGAAATACAGGTTATTTTAAAACCTAGTTCAACAATGAATGCTTAGTTAATTAAATTGTGTACTCTTAAATAAGACTTGTAATTTATAATTATAAAGAATTTTGTTATTATAATGTAAGGTTGTTTATTGCTTGTTTCTTGTTTTTTATCAGAATCTTTTTATTCCCAGAAAACCACTCCATCCAAAATGGAGGGGCATCAGAGACGACGCCTTAAGCGACGTGGCTGGGATTGAAGGCTGCGTGTTCTGCCACAGCACGGGATTTATTGGCGGGAACGTCTCTAGGGAAGGCTCTATAAAGATGGCAGTAGCTAGTCTCGAAGCTGATGATCAATAAAACTATAAATATCCTGTGCACTTTTCTTTTATCCACAATTCCATGCTCTCCCAGAGCGTCATGTCCTCTCTGATGGCCACAGGCTCATCGCCTATAGTTTGTTCACTAAGGATTGATACCTATGACAGATTTTATCAAACTCGAAGACATGTTTGTAAAAGCGATGAAAGTATTTGAGTATATTCATATTTAATGGTCTTTTTATAGTAGCGGTACAGGCAGATTAGAATAGTACCTCCCTCTATAGGTCTATGAGGCGACTAAGGTACCAGAATTGACAGATGGCGGTATATCCATCCATAACAATGTAACTCAAATGCGCAGGGTAGGGATGGGCAGCAGCATCCCTGTGGAAAGCTGCGCTCTGCGATTACCAACACGCTTGCCCAGCGCAGCAATTATGGGTAAAATACCCCCTTGTGGATGCCTATGTCCAGCAATGGACATCCAATAGCTGTTATATGAATAGATAGATTGTTCAAATAGCACAAGATTGGAGAAATAAAAAAATATAATCCATATATAATAAACCTTTACTAAATGGCTCAGCCACATATAATTTGCATTTAGCGTGTATATTATTCTATATACTTAAAACTTTCGTTTTCTAGTAATTAATTAAAATATTGGCACATTCAATAAATTGTGAATGTTAAATAAACATATCAAAGCTGTTAAAAACTAGTTTCATATGTAATGAACATAAAAACATAAAAAATAAATCTTACAAACAGACGAGTCAAAATTTAAGTTTAAATGTACTGATTACGTATAGCGCCAAGTGTTATAGTATACAGATGACTGCGCCTTTTTTCTTTTGCAATTAATGACGTCACTGCACATGTTTTGCATTCTTTTCTTTTTCTAACTACACTTCAACCAGAAGCCGGTTATCAACATTTTAAAAGAAAAGTAAATTGATTCATGCCTACTGTCACCTGAATGTGCCAAAACCTAACTGTCAACTATGGATTTTTACTTTCACTCTCACTTTTAACACCTGCCGAGTTCTCTTTCACATCCACATCTTCCTTCTTAGGCTTCTTATCTTCATCGTCATCAACTTCGTCATCATCATCGTCGTCATTAAGGCCTTTCTCGTCGTCATCTATGGTCTTGTCCACCGGAACGTCGTCCGTAGGCTCGTAGGAGTGCTGACTAAGTTTTTCCAGCCAGATACCCATTGAGTTCTGTTCGATCTCCCCTTTAACTATATTGGGGTATATATGAGAGTGCTTGAATTTCTGAACTGTTTCCTCCTCATCTAGCCAAGTGAGACTGTCGTGGCTGCTTTTGTAACGAGCGTCGTATCTCGTATAATGGACCTAAAAGTAAAAATATATATATAATTAAATGAAGCCGGAACGTTTACGGGTGCTGCTTAAGACACGGAGGCCGCAGGTTCGATTTCGCATCAACACAAAAATATTAGGTCCCAGTAGCGCCTGTCTGTTAATACCTTAGATATTATTACATTAGCGCCTGGTAGTTACTAGGATGTTTAATCTGTTATTATTGCAGTGTGATTCATATATACTCATATTATAAAGAGGAAAGCTTCGATATGATTAAACACAAAAATCGTCAATTTTCACTAATACAGCTTTTCATTTTCCTAATATACATTACTAGCGACCCGCCCCGGCGTCGCACGCATGCAATAAAGATTTAGAATGGTTATCGCTCTTGCAAGAACATCGACACAACTCCAAAGTAACGGAAGTTCCAAAGTGTTTATAGACTATTTTAAGTTTCACTTGATTTTAAGTTCTGCCGTTATTCTCTAGTAGGTAATCACTAAGAGATGAACATATATCGCGGATAAATGTGAAAGTAACTCTGTCTGTCTGTTACACAATCACGCCGTAACTACTGAACCGATTTAAATGAAATTTGGTACTAGTATAGGTAGTCTAGAGCTTAAGTAAACACATAGGCTACTTTTTAATTCGAAATAAGAGTTGTAAGGTGTCGAAAAGGGGATTAAAAACTGTATACATATATTACTATTTTTATAGATAGAAGTATGAAACTAATGTTTTAGGCTATTCATTCGATATAATTAAATATGACATTCAAAGTTTAAAAAAAATAGTAAGAACGTATGTTACCCAAAGAAATTTAGGATACACGCGGATGAAGTCCCGGGTACAGCAACTAGCTGCTTCATAAATCTGATAGCTCTTAATCTTGCTAGACGGGAGTCAGGTCCTTCATACCTGCGGGGTCCTGCTCTCTATCCGATATAGCGATTATAATAACCAACATTCTTCTCGTATTTACAGTCGGCAGAATTCTTCTAGGTGGTGTTATGCATCATACTAGCACACCAGACAGACGTTGGCCCAGTCTTAACTGTACTTACATGCTTATCTTGAAAAATATATTGCGACTATCAATTGAAACATAAACTATCTTATCGCCCAAATTGGATCAAACTGTACACAGTGAGAAACGATTAATACAGAATTGGTTAAAATTATTTACTTCAGAAGTTCATCCCAGACAAAGTGACACGATTTTTTTCTATATAAAGAAGAAATATTCATATTTCATTCATAAATACATAATTATTGTTTCTAATTGTTTTTGAACGACGCGCAATACGTTTTTTTTTTAAGGCAATAGCAGAATGTCAGGCGACATACACTGAGTTTCTTTTTGTATTAAACCAGGTCGACAAACAAGCATACAGCCCGCCTGATAGAAAACGTCACTGCAGCCTATACACGCTCGCAATATGACAAGAATATAATATTTCACATATAGACTTATATTATGTCACATTACCCAGTAATTCCACTGCTTCTCTCACCCTTCAAACCGGAACACAGCAATGCGAACACTGCTGTTTGGCGGTAGAAATTGGTGAGAGTGAGGTACCAATGCAGACGATCTTTATATGAGTACCTCATTTAAAAGCTACCTCATGTATACCTATAGTCTATTTGTCTAATTGCTTACATTATTTCCTTTTTTTATTGTTATTTTGATTGTTTATTTTTGTGTACTGTAATAGCTGCCAATAAACGTATTTACTATCTATCCTAATTCTTAAATATTATTTAGGATTTTAGGAAATATTACACCAGAACTCACCATATCCAACACCAGTCCCAGACCTGGCGCCGTCGGTACCATCACCTTCTCCTTCCCAAAAGCTTTTTCCATCACACTGGGCTCGACTTGGCCGCGCACTATCGCGATTGTAAGCCCGACCATCTTCCTTATCTGGTGCAGCATGAAACTTTGCCCCTAAAAGAGAAGCAAAAAATTAAGTTCACACAACTTCTTATACATTGATCTGACTCCGATATACATCGCTTACAACACTTGCGTTACGATCATCAAGCGACAGAAGAATCACAAACAAATATTTAATTATATATTATTAACACCCAGGCCCCGAATAAATCATTCATCACATACATTTTTGGTGATGGATGGGGAAAAACTACTCAACCGATTTTGAAAATGTCATTTTTAGTGGAATAATTTATTTTTATTATTTTTGTATGAATACTGAACGAGTAATTAATAGAAAGCTCCATTGTCTGCCACTTAAATATTTATACAAATATTCTTAAGAGATGGTGTACAACAACACACAACCAAAATATGTCAAACCCTCGCAATCCATATTAATCTATAAAAGCAAGCCATTGAGTTCAAAAATTTACTGTAAATATTTGACAGATTTGGGTAGGTTAATCTATTGGTTACCATACACAAGTGAAACTGCAAAGCTGCTTAACATAAATGCCTGTAAGTCTTTTTATTATTTGGCTTACAAAACTGCTGTAGCAACTGTTTAAGCGATGATCTTACAAGGTGCATCAGGATCTTATAACTTACTAGATGTAAGCACAGCATGCAAAAACAATTTAAATAAATAGCAGGTATTAAAATGTATAATAATAAAAACAGCTCAAAAGAAATCAATGCAATAAAAATACATTTCCTATGAGGAAAAAATCTCCTGACTTTTTGCCTGGCTGAGACTGAGATCAAGTTAAAATATCAAATTCTGTCTGTATCATATTGTATAGAGCGCACATACGATTGATGGGAGAATTATAGTCTTAACGTGACCTAAAGAGATGACGATCAAAGGTTTTTCTGCTTGTCAATCTACTGCCGATCCAAGGGACAGTGAAGTGCTATTGAAATAGTTCTGAGCAATCAATGTAACTATCAATAGGTTTGAATTAAGACATGATGTCCATCACCTTTATTTTTGTAGTAAACCACACGAGATTTGTAGGGTGTAATTGACAACATTCTCCATCGGATTAACTCAAATGGTAAGAATTTTTTTCTGTATGCGCTCAATCCCATTCCACACTGAACAGCAATATTCAATTGTACTTTAAATGAATGAATTAAAAATTTTAATTACGAGAGCAGGATACCTGAATACTCATATTTGCCTAGTTCTGAAGCTATAATTGCAACCATGACTTGGATGCATGCTCGATACTTCTGTCAGTGGAGATTTGTGTACATGGTACATAGTACACAGCATTTATGTTAACACACATATGTTTATAACATCTGCCTGAATGTGTATATAGTTTAGTCAGTACAAATTATATAGGCTGTTTGTGATACAGACTCTATATAAGACAATTACATGCGAAAAGGTAATCATTAAATATAACACTTACTTTAACCAATAACACAGCAAACTCCATATCAGAATCCACAAAAACTTTTTCAACACTAAATCCGAGCATATATCTTAACGCTGAAGGATCTTGATGGTGCCTAGAATAAAGAAACAGCATGTTATTATGGTTGTGTTATCATAATAAATTACTCCATATTAGAAGACATTTATTTCCAAAAAGGTTTACAAAAAGTACATAAGAACTTTTAACATTGTGATCTACATGTTAATTTATTAGCCCTTACTAGTACACCTACTGCTTCACAAAGTATTGACTCCAAGTAATACCTGAATATTCTTGTACTTACTTTTTTTGAGTAAAATTATGATATGGTTTTGTTCCCTTATAAGCAGACAGGACTTTGTTAACTTCTTCTAATTTTTCAGGCGTTATTCTATACTGTTTTCTCTCTTGTTCTGTGACTCTAGTAGAGTCAAACACATATGTAGGAAGCGTATAGCTATATGTCCGAGCATCACATTTCAGTTTTGAATTGAATTTATTTGTCACCCTCTTCAGTCCAAAAACTCTAATACAATCAGGAAGTCTTTTATTGATTTCTTCAATATTTACTTCTAGAGCTAAAAATTTATGTAATTTTTATTATCAATTGATAAAAGATAAATAATAAGAATTAAATTGACAACCCAACATCAGGATATTAATTTTTCAAAAACACAATATGTACATGAATAAATTTTTCATGGAATTTATTGTTAATTAAATTATTGAATTTTATTGAGAATGTTTAAAATATACTCTGACACTTTATGGAAGTCACTGCAATCTTTAGGATAGTTTGGCATTAAGTAGTTTGTCATTTCATGATTTCATTGCATATAAAGAACCAGAACATGATGTACAATATTGTTATATCAAATTTTATTAAACTTATCCAAAACTAATATACACAAATGACAGTAAGATCGAATACTAACGTAGTTTTAATGACACAACTTGTCTGGCTGCTGATACTCCTTTGTCTGTCCGTGAGCTTCGTTGAAACTGAACATTCTGTTGATTATTATATTCTTCTTCAGACAAATATTTTGCGCTATGTAATGCCTTAAACAAATCTTCTTCTATTGTTTGTACTCCAGGATTTCTGCAAAATTAAGAAAACTTGTATATCCACAGTATACATACTTTTTGTAACAAATAAATACATTTATAGAACATCACATACATTGACCAGAGTCTGAGAGAAGTAGCTTAAAGCACATGTCTTATGGATATAGACCACAGAGAAATTACAAATATAATACTTAGATAGATATAAATAATACCCAGACAGAACAAATACAAATATTCATCATATAAATATTGGCTCTGGATGGGCTCAGACCCATGGCCATTGGCACACAAGACAGAATACCATCTGCTCCATTGGGACTGTTTATGAAATTTATATTGCTATCAATTACTATTGACTGCTAACACACCTTTGCATACCAAAATAATCAACTCCACAGTAACCTAACAATAAGGCAACCTTTTTTTTTTTAATCCGTTCCACTGGTTTATTACAAAGTTTTTTCTCATCAGACTCTCCGTTCTCCTTTTTGTGTGAATTAATTTCTTCCCACTGGCGTTTCATATATCTTTTCTTAAATCGCGTTAGGTTTTTATTCGGTACTATTTCTTGATATTCTTTAGGTTCTTCTTTAGCTACTTCCATTGCTGTTATGACTCTGACGGGTAAAACTAAAAACCAAAAACAATCACTAGACATTATTATTAATAAGACAAATATATAGAAATAATTGTTCCTTCTATAAAATTGATTAAAGTAAGGTTATGTTTCTCAATTTTTGCTCTTGAAATCCAAAACAAATAAGAGTATTCTAATTTGACGATGGAATATTTCAATATCAAATAATAACGTAATAACGATGTTTGATTATCATTGGCGTTGATAATTAAAAACCATGTGCAAAATACAAACATTAAGCACGGACACGAATAAGTACCTGTTTTATTATGAAGTCGTGGCAAAGTCGTTCTCAATGTATTTACAAATGTTTTAAATAATGATACGGACATACCTACGAATACGAAACAATATAATCTTAACCAATATTCTGTTCTACGAGGACGCAAACAAAACTAGGGAACCAACCAACATCCATTTATAATTGTCAATGTCATAAACGTCAACACGTGAATACGTTTATAAACTATCTAGAATAGTTATTATTTGTGTATATAAACACGTTTACTGTAAATAATGTGATAAATTAGTACGAAAACCAATAGATCCCAATTTATCGTTAGATTTTAATATAGCTTGCAAATTTTTTAAATATTTGTATACGTTATTCTTTTTTCCGTTTATATAAAAATAAAGATCAGTTACCATAAACTATAAATATAAATCGCAGTAAATTTTGAATTAAATTGCTCACATTTAAAGATTAATTTCAATTACAAGTTTTAGACAGATTTGTGTAGGCTAATCTGTCGCATTGTGTACAGTTTTTGTAGACTATTATGCACATTGTAAAATCAAATTCGTACTAAGAATATGCTTTTACAATGTATACCGTTGATATAGGTCAAAGAATTAAGAGAACTGCAATTATTGAGCATAAACTCACAATAATCTTAACAATCACCAAAGAAATACTTAATTAATCTTAATTACACTAATATTGTAAAGAGGAATGATTTGTATTTTTGTATGCAGCGAATAAACTTAAAAAGTACTAGACCGATCTTAATAATTCTTTTTTATTAGAAAGCTACATTATCATTGAGTGACATAGGCTATATTTAGTACATACTAGATTAGATAGAAATTCCTATTAAAACCAACTAACGGTGTAAAATAATTTGCCATATAATTGTCTTTCATCGCATACACTGCGAAGAATATTAATGATAGGACAAAAATTGTTGGACAATATTATAGAATATATCAATATCTACAAAAAACTTCGCGAGACCATATGTCTTACTATTGTAGTTACGTCACTATAACTACTTTTTTAAATTTAACAAATTGATAGAAATGCCGATTTAAATCTTACCGTCGTTGTATGTTATTCATATCATTTATAATTCTTTATCCAAATAAATAATTAATATTCAGGACTGTCTTTATATCTGATGATTACTTTTTGAATTATTGAAGCAGACATTCCATTCAAAAGATATCATGAAATAAAAATAAAAATACATGCCGGCGGCGGCCGCCACGCAGCGCATCGAGTCACTAACTCGACGAGAGCAATAGTATAAGGCACTTTCTCGAGTAGGATCTCCTGAAAATCAATATGTTTTGTTGCCACCTACAAATAACACAGCCAACGTACTGGGAGGGTTTAAGATAATAATCCTTTTTTTTTCAAATTAGGGATAAATGGTCGTTTTAATAAGCATGTTTATAACTTACTTATCTATACCTATTTATGGCTACCCCTGCGAAGCCGGGACGGACCGCTAGTAATATATATAATACTAGTGGCCCGTCCCGGCTTCGCACGGGTAGACATAAACAGGTACAGATATTTTAACTTATAAACATGCTAATTTAAACGAATATGAAACAGTATTACTCTAAAAAAAACTTTTTAATTGAAACATAAAAACGTGTTTTAAAAAATCTAAATATTCAATGTTGCTTGCGTGCACTGCATAAGGTGCCGACCACCGCGATTAAGCCGCGCGGCTACCTATTTCATATTGATGCACCCCCTTTTTCCGCATTCCCCCTCTCTCGTCAAGTCAGTTACTCGATGCTCTGCGTGGCGGTATTTATTTTTTTGTTTATATTGACATTTTAAATAATAATAATTTATTTGCATAAAAATTGATAAATGGCTGTGTTATTCTGGTCTAATTTTGATCGGCATTTGTATCAACTTTTAAAATGTAGAAAAGTATAGTGACATAACTACAATAGTTAGACATATGGTCTCGCGGAAGTTTTTGTATGTAGAGTATGCGATAAAATAATTTGTTTACACCTTGGGTTGGTTTTATTATGTATATATATACAAATAGCCTATGACACTGATGAGTGATAATGTAGTTTTCTAATGAAATCCAGTAGATTTTGAGTTTATTCCTTAAATATAAAAATACAAATCTTTCATCTTTATAATATTAGTTAAAAATATATATAACATAAAGGTGTTAATATTAATAATGTAGATAGATCGAAGATTAAATAGAACTTTCAGTTCATGGAAAGTAGCGTCCCCTTGGTAGTAAACCATGTCATAAACAAGACCAACTAATTGCCAAAAAAAAACTGCTAATTGGATTTGGTTTTACAAGGTATTATTGTCTTATACCACCACTAAAACTACCACTGGAATGATCATCTCATCAATGCTCACTCTGTTCGCGCTAGGTAGACCATGACACCGTATCAAAAAGTATCACGTTCAAAGACGATATAACGCAAATTAATACAACTAAAATAGTTTTATATTTGAACTACTCTCTTTGTCTAATATTTTAAAGACGTGTTCTGTTTGTAGCGTCAACCATCTATCCTAAAATATCTCCGTTTACGACCACAAATCAGTCAAATTACGTCTTAGCTTCCAAGTTTGACTTTTCCAAGGGTGAGAAATTTCCAGTCCAACTTTTCCAAGGGCGACCTATCGGGCGACTTAGTCTTTGCGCATTGATAGCTCTTACACGGCATCTTGGTACTTACCCCTGCCTTGATTCATTGCTCCAAGTCTAATTCTAAAACGACCTCTGGAAGCAGTGAGTAGAAGAATTAAGATAACTAAAGTGATAATAAATAACCGAATTTACTTGAGTTATATTATGGCGTAACGTTTGCATCATCTCTACATGTTAAATAAATTTCCGGTTCATTTAAAATGTATTTCTTTTTATTCGCATTATATCGCATAGACACCATGCGAAATGAAAAGAAAAAGTATTAAAAAAGTAGCATTTTTGTGATTTATATCTACATATAATATACATATGAACTAGCTAGTTGGGACGAGCATTACATAAAGATGTCAACACGCGTTGCTCAGCTTGCATTCGAAGATGTACAATTATTTACACCTTTTTAAAAAATGCATCAAAATCAAATTAGAGACCCAAACGAAAAAAAAACGATAAAATGATGTTTTAACGGTCAACAAATACATAACATGGCGGACAGGATATCTTGCCAATTTAACTTATGACAAAATATGAAATTTATAAACAGATGTCGGAGTAACATCTTTTTTCTTTCTATGTATTAAATATATGCTGTCCCTATATCTAGCCGTGGACGTTTCACACTCCCTATAGGGACTTCCCAAGATAAGGGGATTTATGGTCATAATTACCGCGCTGAGCAGGCGTTATGGCAATTGCAGAACTTAGCACCTTCACAACGGAAATGCTGCCCGTTCACATTCTGTTGCACTTGAGCTACACTGTTTCGGATAGATATATGGTACTGTCTGTTCCCGTACCACAGTCGCCTTCTATGACCTCTTATACTAGGGGGGACTATTTTACTCTGCCAATAACCCACAGCATTATTGAAAGAAAACAAAAAGAAATCAAGCTCCATATTCAGTATGATGTTTTATTTTTTTTTCATGTGTTAATGCCTAAATAGAGAACCTAATAAATCAATATTTAACTTGGCCTACTTTTTGATGTCTAACAAGTGCATCGCGCTACTAGAATATAGGTCAAACATCGTTGAGCTCAATACCTACTTAATGAATGCAGACGTAAACAAAAATCCCCCACCCCCTCATTGATAACAAACGCCCCAAACGCCCACGACCCCATCTATCACTGGTCAATCGCGAAAAGTGCGCATGCGTGCCAACCACGCAGGCGCGCCGCCTTTCGTTAAAACACTGCATTTACAAGACAATTTTAATTCAGCATGGGTTGACGCAGTGCCCGCAAAATGAGGGGCGGAAGTTCAGAACGTCTGGTCGTACGACCCTCTCGCCGCAGAGGGGACGCGCGCGCCAAACTAACTCGATACATAACTGTGATGCTCGCTGCGTTGCTGGGCGGTGGAGGGTCAGCATTACTGTTCCTTGTGCCCCTGTACGCGGATCCAGCGCTGAGCGCCCTGGCCGCAGACTTCGATCCGGTACCAGCTGAATGCATCACTGAAAGGCGAGACGATCGTTTGGGCCTTGACAACTGCACCTGGGCTTCTTGCAGAGAAGGCTGCACAAGCGACGCATACAAGTGTACCCAACTGCATGTCAAATACAAGGCGAATAGCTACGAGTGGCGTCCGGCAGTTCTGTTTGTGAATATCAAAGGCTGTGGATATCCACCCTCTGTGGACTGCGACAACTTCACGCTGAGCTATGGATATGTAGGAGCCAAGTACCCTTGTTACTGGTCGCGAGCTGACACTACTGTGGTGGTTCCACGCTGGTCCCGGGGTGAGCAGGTAGCTACCGTGACGAAGACCCTGGCTCTTCCGTTATTTCTGTCAGGCTGTGCTGGGATCGGTCTCTGCGCGCTACACTGTGAATGCAGACCGAGGAGACGTCGTCGCCCCCCTCGCCGCCCTCCCCGTATACCCACCCTATCCCCAGATGACACATCAGTCTATCGTCTAGCATAATCTTCTCGTAAGGTCCAAATTGAGCGACTATTTTATTACCGGCACAAAGAGTTCAAAATAATTTTGATGGGAATGTAATGTAAATAATTGTGTAAATAAATATAAGTATGAGCTATAAATATTTTATGGAGTTTTATTTTCATAATTTAGTATGGAAGGTACTTAACCCATTTGTACTTCGATCTGAGAACAATAGTTGCCTAGTTGTAAAACTAGTTGTTCATATTATGTTTAAGCATATTATATTTTTAAGATAACAGATGGAATAACAGTAGGTTAATACGAACGATGTTATTATATATATGTATGTTTATTATTATGTATGTATGTACTAAATGCACCTCTAACTTCTCCAGCCTTAACATTATTTCTATCCAATGGTTGCCTGTAAGAAATTGCATTTAGCGATAAGGCCACCTCTTGTACCTACTATTCCATGTTTTTGTGATGTTCTTGCGTTGTTTTCATTGGTGTATAATAAAGAGTATATTATTATTATTATTAAATTGTACTTAGGTTTTTCTTAACATGCTTTTTGTTTCTCAAGTAACGTAAAGTCCTATTTAAGTAAATTATTCTACGTTACAATATAATTAGAAAGTATCTATTAATATTTTGTGAGAGTAATAAAAATAACTGCAACTCACTAACATAACTAAGCTTATAATTGAGGTTAAGTGCGCAAAGCAAACGTTTCCTATTACCGCAATGGAAAGAATTCATTTTTATGGGCACTATTTGATTATTACTCTGTCACGCGATAGGTTACCAGGTTTATAATCTGTGCACTATGTGCGCTTTTTGCACGATTTATTATTATAAAAACGTTGTCATTTTTTTTACTATAATATAGTTAGGAGCTTAATTAAGTTTTAGAAATGATCAATGATTACTGGATGCGGGCGACAATATTTCAAGTCGTAATTTTAAGCTTTTTACCGACACGTCTTCATATAGGTACTGCGTTCCCTGGGAACTTTTCTTCGAAATAAAAATATAGAGAATTTGATCGAAATCGGTAACCAGCTAACCGCTTGCCGAGAAAGTGTTACAGACAGATACTAGCATTTATTATATTTGTAGTTTTATGTAGATGCGACACGATAATATTGTAGCTTTTTACACTTACGTGAAATGATTTCAAATATCTTGACTTTCAACATTACTAAGAATAAACAAAATGGATATAATCATTCTTTATATAATTATGTTAGAATAAGCTTCATTAGCAAAATACAGTTAATTCTTACTTCCATACATATTTACTAGTTATTATTTCTTGGCTTGGTTAAGAGAAATCAGTCCAGACTTGTTTTTGAGTGTGGTTTGCATGTTCCAATATAAGTGTAGGTACGCAAAACCATGAGGTACCGGCGCTCTATAACACACAGTAACCGACAGATGACGCCTTCGAACCAGCGTAACCCAAATGAGAATTCTTGTCACGAAGTTACTACCTCCAATTATGGGCCAAAATCTCCAATGATGACAGCTGAGTCCTAACATATTAAAGAAAGGGAAATAAAACGTAGCAAAGATGTATTAAATATTTATTTCAAGGTTCATAATGTGTCTTTATCGTTAATTTTAGTACATAATAATCAGTTTCTTCAGTCCCATGACATTAGGATTTGGTTAGCCTAACCATCAGTCTTAGTCAACAATTTCGTAATAGGATTCTTCATAAAGTTTCATTTGCTTACCAATATACATTATTGTTGATAAATTCACTTCAGAACCCATTCCTCTACTGAATTTGGCGCTATTTCTTGTAATTAATTTAAAGGAAGTAAGTAAGAAAGCAGACAATTTTCCTACATAAAAAAAATGTTTGCTCAAGTCTCTTAGAATTTATTTAAGAAAATAGTTGATTACCATTCTAAGTAATCAGTAATGTGCCATTTTATCAGAATAACATTGTATTATTATATTAATGGTTGTTTTATTACGTCTAGTCGATACTGTTTGCGTACGTCTAACACGCAAACTCTTAAGTTGTGTGTTTGTAAATATAGTAAGCAATACTTGCATTCAATTTAAATAGAGTATGTTAAATGCGTTTTTCCAAGATTAATTAAAGACATATCTGCAACATATAGCACGGGAAAATGTACCAAACGTTAAAAAATGAGGTATGTATATATATCTGTATAATTATTGGGTTTGAAAAAATCAGTACGTCGGAAACTAAACTTGAAATACAATTGTGAGATGCTAGACAAATTCTCTTATATTTATTTATCATTATATAAGGCAGTAGTATATAGGAAGCACTTTATATCGTATCTCATTGATATTACAGTTTAAAATTCAGTGATATTAGAAATCGAGGTGAAATTATAATATAATGTCAAAAATTATAATTTCACCATTAATAAAAAGAGAACAATTAAAACAAAAAACTTCCATAGATTATAATATACACGATAATGGTAACCTTTAACAATCATAGACTTACACCGTGAGACATTATCAACCTTTCAAATATCAACAAACGAATTTAAAAACTGGTGGTTAAAAAAATATAAGAAAATACTTAAGTTAGGTACATGGCCCGAAGGCTTTTATATAAATAGTAAAAAAAAAAACAAAACGTGAACATGGAACGGAATCTTTGACAATGTATAAAATTAAAAAAATAAAATTACTTCGAGTAAAACTGAGCAATTATCTGTAGGTAATAAATAATAATAATAAAAAAACAAAATAAATCTATTTGACATTACGCAGCAATACTTCGAAGTGATGAAAGAAAAAAAACCTACGAATCTTCCACTCCATATTGGTAAAAATATTTAAAATCAATACTTTTTGTACATATTACTGTATTATGTGGCTTGTAAATATCACACTGCCCGAGAAATTAGTCTTCAAGTAATTAGACAATAACTCAACAATACAATTTCACTGATAACAATTATTTTTCATATGAACTATACCAATGAGTAACATGAAATCGTATTAATCCAACAAGGCTTAATTTTGATCAACATTAATATCTGAACTTTGATTACAAATGGTACTTATAAACAAGTATTAACCAAGATATTTTGGGCCTTATTCCTTACACTGTTCTATATGCTTGTTAATACATGAATTCAGTGCCAAATTAGGTATATTGTGTTTACTGTCTTCATACATAATGACAATTAGAATAGCCTCGTGGCTGTTGGCTTGTAAAAAATTCTTACTTACTTGTAATTTACTGTTTCTTAAAGTAATCCAGCAACTTCGAAGAGTTGCGACTACTTAAAAAATAAATAAGACATTCATACATCACCCACAGCACAACAATTAAACTCAAAATTCATTTATACCATAAGTACAGTTAACACAAGAAGTATTTATGAAAGATTTTATAATATGAAGTCAGTTGTTTTTGCAGCCACAATGTTAGATGATCTCAAAGAAATGGTATTTAGAATTTTATTGGTTACTACATTTCTTACATATATATATATGAAACAGACCAAACACAATCAATTTTATAAGTATTGATCAATATTATTAAACTCTTAGTATTGATTTTGTATACTGATCTGTCGCTTTGTGTACTAGCTGTATTTTTTGTAACCAAAATACAGATCGCATTTCTTTACTATAGTAACCATTTAAGAGATACTTTTCAGAGGTCACTAAATTGTAGGTACTGCTGAATGTCCTTTTAAAAAACAAATGAACGCAAATTTACAATTAAGTTTGTGGTAACAACCAAAACGTTTCACAGGGTTGATTTAAACATCAGTATGGTATTAACAAGTCTTGTATATTATTATATTACATAGAATATCACTCTTTCGCTGTATCAGTTATAAATTCAGCTTTGGCAATACACAATCATCATACATTTATCAACGCCAACACTACATTAGAACTGAGAATATTACAATTTAATTATTATTGTAAATGATGATTTTTTTTTAACCTTTTTCATAATATTTTTCTGACGGGTAAATGTAATGATATGGCTATATGTTTAAGCTAATGAACTTAAGCTAGTGAAATATAAAAAGAGGCAAAGTCTAAGAACAATCGACATAGTGAGTTGCAATTCAATTGCAATATTCAATATATTTTTTACAGTAATAATTATTAGGAAACTTGATATTTTAAACACTTTTCATGTCGATTGTACCGTTATATTCAAATATAGTATTGGCGTGTTTAAATGAGCTTGCACTATGCATTTTTTAGAGCGCTAGATAAAGTTTAGCATATTTGCAGTGATGTACCCGCAGTGTTGAATAGTACCTCCTTTTGTACAAGAGGCGACTGAGGTATCGGACAGACAGATGTCGCAGCTCAAAAACAACAGTTCGTTAGGCATAGTTTTGTTCCGATTTATTTGAATATTCAGTTGCTATGGACACCAAAAACAACAAGCATTCGCACTCAAACCAGCCACCAACCGACCATTCTTTGTGCGTTGGTATCGAACCCCGATTAATTCTCCATTAAGCTCTATCAGCGCTCTGTAAATTGAATAATGCAAGCGCGCATTAGGCCTAACAATTACAATAACCTAGACTAAAAGCGAATTTCCTCACATTTGACATTAGTGAAAAAATAGATTCATTCTTGTAACATTCATTATAATATCTGAGTATTTCTCAAATGTGATATCATTCACTTTGTAATTTGTTGCTAACTACGCCTAAGGGTGAAACAGCACCACATTTTCAACATCGGCTGACAGATATACAATGACCCTAAAGACCCTGAGGACCATCTGATGATAGAGGCATACATTTGGAAAATGTTCAACTTCTCAAGGGCACCTCTCATTATTCTAAGGCCAAGGTGTATGAAGCAGTGCAATTACTGCGTAATATAGTTGCGTCCATATCAATATTATATGGGCCGCGTTTGGTCCGGAAACAAGAGACGCCCAAGAAATATATTGCGAACTGTCACCGATAAAAAAAATAGTGCGTACTCCAACCCAATAACGTTTCATACAAATTACAACCAAGAAGTTTCGAAACCATTAAAAACATTTTATCACAACCTTTATTTAAACAAAAATATTCTCTCATCACTTCTCAATTGATTTTGCTATATTATAGTTAAGTCTTTGCACAAGAAGGAAGAACTCTCTAGTCTCTAACGACATTTCCGTAGCAAGGTTAATCGAGATAAAGTATACATGTAAAAAACAAACATATTTCGTGTATTTGTCATGTACATTTTGAGTGAGTTTAAATGTAAATTTTATGTATTGATATACAAAATACATTAAGTTAATAGCAATTAATATTTCCATGCAATAAAATATTTAGTGATTCTATATTACTTTTGAAAAGAGAAAGAATGGCTGCCTCATCGATTAGTGTCACAAATTAAAAATGGCCGCCATTTTGGCGCGCAAATCTGGAAAGAACATTCATTAAAGAAATCGAATTTTGAACTCGAGGCGATGATATTAGCCGAGGAGTACCGACACAGTAGAATAGTAAGGACCACCACATGTGACCAAGTGACCCCTCTCTCACACGTTGATGTCTGAAACAGCGTTTCTCAAATACAGGGGGGGGGGGGGAGGGGACGACTACAAATCTCCCAGAATGTATGTTTTATGGATGCCATATATATATATTTGAGATAACTTAATGCTGGACTACACTGACGACAAATTCCATCGCCACCAAAGGAGGGCTCATCAGGGATCCAATGCCCGATTTTACCTGCGTATCACCCGAGGGTAAGACTAGGCAGCTCTAGCGCGGTCGGTTATCACTCGAGGGGGCAGGGACTGTACGGGATCGCCGGTGTACTGTTTTCTCTATGAAAGAAATGTATTGGATTGTAAAGTGTCAGCGAGAGGACGACTTCGAAAGGCAATTATAGATGTAATATTATCAGTGAACGTCCTTCGGCTGATATTGTAAAAAAAAAAGAGAAGCGCCATTCAATTAACAAACAGAACACATAATATAAGAAAGCTCTTCCTCACCTTCACGGAACTAAGTACACATTCCTTCTTGCGCATTGATATTATGCATTTTAAGCATACACATAGCTGCAGTATTTTACACAATATAAAGTGTATTGGAATATATAAGTGCCTGTTTCTTATGTAATCACTGAACTAGAATTAAATTTGTTATGTCAACGATGGGCAACAGGGCGACGTTTAACTAGCTGGATAGGCATCAAAAGTTACCTTATCACAGTAAAATAACAGCATTAATACTATAGCTATTGGCAAACATGTGTGTGACAAGGTGCTATGAAACTTCAAATATTATCTAAATATTATGTACTTCTTTTGAGAATTGTTTTGCAAATGGCGTTATTTTAGGGTCATTGCCCGTGCAGCTTCAGCAATTGTACTGAAGTGTAGAATATTTTTTAGCTATAATCATGCATACTATGACTGCGGAAGTTGTTCCGCTTACACAGTTTATCGGGCGAATCAAAATTGAATAAATTTACATACATAAAGAAATCCACGACATAAATTATTTATATATTTCACATAAAAATGTTACCTAACATCGTATTGAACAAGTACTAAACAAATTTAAGAGTAATTCAGTGTCAAAAATGGCTACTATTCAAATAGAACTAACTAACAATTGCAAATACTTCGACACAATGGTGACGAGATTGTGTTAGCGTAGCTTTTGATAGATTGAGTCGAATGTTTGCAACTGTGCCCGTGTCCGCTGATCATATTGTCAATATTACTATTTGATTTATAACATCACTAGCGTTGATATGCGAAGTTGTACTAAGACACACTTTTACTATATAATAAGAGAAAATATTCAGCGGAATTAATTATCGTTCAATATGTCCTAATACTCGTAATAAACTTTATTACCGACAGTTGCCGGTATACGCATCACTCCTGTTATAAAATAAAAGTCGCCTTCCGCTGTCTTAAATCTTTAAAACAACTCAACAGATTTTGATGCGGTTTTATTCATAGATAGTGACTAAAGAGGAAGATTTATAAATGATACATGCATAATACAGTGACGCAAAAATGTCCGTAAGGGTATATTTTTTTGGTAGGTTTTAATTCTCATTGCACCCGTGAAAAGCCGGGGGCTGTCGCTAGTGTTTGATAAATTAAACGCACAATTAATTCCAACATCAATAAAAGAAATATGGAAAAGACAAAAAAATATATACAAATACTCTAAACAAATAATTTAGATTGTCGCCTATGATTGCCATAGCTTTCATGTCTTCAGTACAACTAAGCGACAAGTCTTATACACCACCAACCGCGAACACGGACTCCAAAGACTAGATAAAATCATAGGACTACCTGCGACATTTTTGTGGTCAACCTATACCGTTTCCTATCTAAATCTACGCTCGTGTTCAATCCACGTTTCACAGCCACGCTAGTCGACGGTTGCACCTCCAAACTGGCCTCGACCAGCCGCCCCGACCTGCAGTACCTGTAGTCCTCCGGGTTGTTGACCCTTTGACAGGTCATGTCGACCGCCGTGGGCTGCGGGTAGTACTCTTGCTCGGGCGGCTGCGCGCTCGAGTCGTCCAAGTCCAGCACGGAGTACGCTTCGTCGGGGTGATCCGGCACGGGCCGCTGGCGGTAGGACGTGTCGGCGTTGAGGTAGCTCCGGGAGGATGTGCTGCAGGCGCTGGACGCTGGGGATATTTTTAACCTTGGGGAGGTGCACGGGGTCAGGTTTGGGGATGTGCGTGCGCTGCTGTACCCTTGGTCCGCTTCAGAGTCCACTGTATTCCCGCGCGACTTGAGTATCTGCATCATTCTGTGGGATGGGTGATGTGTTAGTTTATTACTGATTTTCTTAAGTTTTATTATTATATGGTCAATTGATTCAGGTTTTCGCTTCATAAGTATAACCAGACGGGACATCGACCGCGAAGGGACGTCAACCTCGCCTATAAAGGGCGTCTTTTCGGCCTTTTGTTCATCATTTGTAAATAAATTCTTGTTCCATAAAGTTTAAACGTTAGTGAAGATAGGCCACGCTGTTTGTCTATTAAATTAGTAAGTCACTCTCTCATACTTCTCTGAATGTTGCTTTAGTTAAAAATAACATTATTATTATTAGCCAAACCTACTTAATTAGAAGAGGAAACAGATGATCTATGAAATCTCTTATCTAATATTAGAAATGTGAAAGTTATTCTATTTTAGCACGATCGTATAAAACAAACAAGAACAAATAATCATCTTATAAATATGTCTTGGATGGGAATTGAACCCACGACCTTTGACGCACAAGATATGATCACTATTATCTTCGCCACCGGACCCATGGAAAAAAGTAACAAACTGGTATTAGACACACAATATCTGTTTGTTTTTTTATGACAAGGTCGACAAACAAGCATACAGTCCGCGTAAAATCAAGCGTCACCGCAGTCAGCCTTGTGACTTCAAAATATGCCACACCAGTGATTTCACTGACTCTTCTACTACTCAAACAGGAGCACAGCAATCCGAACACAGCTATTTAGCGGTAGAAAAAGATGAAGGTGAGGTACCAATGACGTTTTGTACGTATTGATTTGTTTACAAAATACAGTGAACAATAAGTAGTGATGTGGACTGACCTTTGTAGCAGGCGCGCGATGGGAGCTACGCTGGTGGCCTGGCGCCCAGCCGCCGCCGCCAGCCAGGCCGGCCACGCGCACAGGCCTAGATCTTCGCGCGCGCACGCCACGCACGCGCATCCCACCTCCACCGATTCCACCACCTTCAGCCGAACATCTGCGGGGACATGGGCACATGAGTCTCATTTAAATAACAGTAATAAATACCAAGTTCATACACGTTCAAAGCTCCATAAATTGGCCTCCAATATCTGAGGTACCGACAGAGTATAAAAGTACCTCCTTCTGTACAAAGTGTCTTAAGAAGCGAATAAGGTACTAGAACCGACAGATGGCGGTATATCCATACGAGACAGTGTAGCTCAAATGCACGGTGTGGGGAAGGGCAGCAGCAATTCCGTCGCGAAACCTACACTCTGCTATTGCCAACACGTTTGCCTAGCGCGGCAATTATGTGCAAAATTCCTGTACAACATAGGACATCCAACGGTTGATATGATAATGATGTCAATATTACACACATAAGTATACGCAAAAAAATGTAGTAAAAAATATGCTAGGATGATAGAACCTCACTCCCTATACATAGAATAGAAGGTTACTGACAGCCTGACATATCAATGCAGGGCCTAAACTATAAGGATGAGAATCTTGACATTTCCTTTTATAATGTAGGGGACATTATAAAAGGAATATATGAAAAATATGAAAAAGGATTTATTTATTTTAAATCCACCCCTTAAGTAAGTAAAACGGGAGTAGAAACATTGCCGTTTAAAAAATTTCCAACAACGAACTCACCAGACAACGTTAAGTCTAGATACGCATCCAGCAATCTGGAGCCGTCTCGCTTAAAGCGCCTCACGAACTTCGGGTGCCTGGTGGTCAGATCCGAGTCGGTCACCACGTACTGCGCTAAAAGCGCTGCAAATGTCACCGGGGTCGGTGATAGCAACCTCCAGCGCACGTGCTGTCCGACCATCCATTCTAGCTGACGGAAGGTCTTGCCGCATAGCTGGACGCCGCTTATTTTCGATAGAGTCTTCAGTGTTGGCGCTCGGCTGAACTTCTCTTCGCTTTTTGCTGTGAAGAGAATTATTTTTAGTACAAATCAGACGTATTTAGTTTCTTAAGGTAAGATAGCATGGAAGCAAAATGTCAGCCCGATTGTATAACTTCAATAAATGCATCCCTTCGTTGCTTTTTACTGGCACTACCAACATAAACACATACGCATTATTCAGAACAATAATTTTGTACGGCATAGCTGTAAAGTCCCGGCAGGGTAGAATAATACCTCCTCCTGTACCATGTATCGTAAAGGGCGGCTAAGGTACCAGAACCGACAGATAGCGGTATATCCGAAACAGAGTAGCTTAAATGCATAGGGCCAGTATGGGCAGCAGCATCCCCGTCGCGAAAGCTGCGTGCAATCAGGGATAGACCCGCTGGAATTGACGTCTAAAATGACCAGCAATAGGTTCTATGATTTACAAAAAAAAAGGAAGCGGATTTTTAGAAAACGCTGAGTGAGACTGCAACGATATTTTCTCCGCTTGTAAAAGTTATCACAAGAGGCGACTGAGGTAAGAAACCGATAGATGGGGGTGCATCCCAAAACAGGCACGCATGCTTAACGCGGAAATTAAAGACACAGTTCCTCCTTTCTTGGGGACGCCAATGATGATGAAAACCAAGTTCATTTTACATTACCTAATTTACTGGTCATAGCGTAAAAGCATTAAGTTAAAATGAACAAACGGACTCGTATTTACAGCATTAGTATGGATGAGTTTTATTTTAAGTCATCATCAGAGGTATATAAAAAAAATAACAAAAATGTTATCAACATTGTAACAAAAGAAGTTTTACCAAATCGACATATGCATTTCTAACACAATTACAAACAGCATTCGCCGCGCGTTTGCCTTGATTAAATTCCTATTGCATTGCGAGGCACATGTATAATTTACTAAATAAATTCTATAATTTAAAAATAATCTTCATACTTCTGTCTAATATACAAATCTATATATATACTAAAACCAAAGTCAGTTGTTCGTCTGTCACGAGAACAGCTTGACAGGATTTTTTCATCTCGAAATATTGCAAGAACAATACTAAAAATGGCAAAAAACAAGATTTTTAAATAATCAGACTTTCCGTACGCGACTTCGTCAGCGTAGACTATCCGTCCTTCAAAAACAATTTTTTTTTCCGGGATAAAAAGAAGTCATTGTCATAGCTGACCGCTATATTCATTTAAAAAAGAAACTTATTTCCCGGGAACAGTGCATTTGTCCTGGAAAGGATAATATTTAAATTTACATGAGATAGATCTCATACAAAGGTCAGCATTTTACCTCACTCTCACCTGTTTCTACTGCCAAATAGTCACCTTTTTGCTGTGTTCCGGTTTGAAGGTAGAGAGGGCAGTGAAATTATTGTGTAATGTGACATAATATCTTCAAGTCACAAGGTTGGTAACGTGTTAGTGATATCATTGTGATAAAAACAGCATCAAACTCCGTAGCGTTGTGTTATAGATCATAATCCTAAGCATACTGAGGGGCAGACAGACAAATGATGATGAATGAATGCAAATGATACAAAAATATCCTTAAAGAAAAGTATAAAGCCAAATATAACCCACGGGAACATGTTTCCGGGGTAAATTCAGCCATGTGCTATTTCAGACTATCTATAATTTCTGTGCATTTTGTTTCTGGGGTGGGTAAAATTTTATGGGGGACGTTTCGGAGTTTACAAGGTTAGATGATCCCCAAACGGAAATGCATGAAATTATATTCTCTTCCCAGTTCTCTTGTGTTCTTAATCAGGAAAAGAGCACCGTGTTAATTCGAATTTAAAGCGAGCGAAGTCACGGGCGAAAGCTAGTCAACTAAGTATACAATTTACAGAATTAAATGTATAAAAAAATTTTGGAATAACTATCTTATATTGTCAAGATTTACCTTATCAAAAAGACAAATTTTACGAAGATAGGCACTCATTAAAAGTTTCGATAAAATTATCAGAGACTTAAGATATATTATATTAATAATTCACGTCTTGAGCGATTTTCGATGATCTCATACAATATCAGGCACTTTGTTACCCAGCTGGTCGAAAAAGGTAATTTCAGCTATCCCTGTGTACCAGATGTCGTAAGAGACGACTGAGGTACTAACTGACAGATGGCAGCATATCCATCCATAACAGCCAAACACAACTAGTTGTGACTTTCACTGTAGTCAGAACTGTTTAATATTTTAATTTAAAGTTATATTAGCCATTGGATTTCACTGTTGGACATAGGCCTCCCCAAGAAGGAGGCAATTTTACCCATAATTGCCGCGCTGGGCAAGCGTGTCGAGCGCAGCTTTCGCGACGGGGATGGTGCTGCCAATCCCAGTTCTGTGCATTTGAGCTGCATTGTTTAGGATATATTTACCGCCATCAGTCGGCTTTGGTACCTCAGTCGCCTCTTGCGACACTTGGTTCAGGGTACTATTCTACTCTGGCGGTACCTTACAGCACATGAATGCATGAATGTATGGATTTTCGTTACCCTCACGCCGGAGCAGCCGTACAGATCTATATGATAAATTTTATCAATAGTCTAGTTCGGAAAACATGTTACCGCGGGATAGATTGATTGATGGACGAATCGCTGTACTAATCTGAGAGTCAATTCTAAATTATCAAGAGAGATGTACTTTTTTTTATTTGGTCAAAAAACAAGCATACGGTCCGGGATAGTAAGCATCACAACAGGCTATAGACGCTCGAAATATCATAAGGACATTGCTAGCGCGTTGCCAAGCATGTGACTTGAAGATAATATATCTCTTACCCTTCAAACACTCAATCACTGCTGTTTGTCGGTAGAAATAGGTGAAGTACCAACGACAACTTTTGTATGAGTTCTACCTCTAGTACGTATAAAAGTATAGGTTACCTGCCAAACTTAAGCAGGCGAGCGCGACGTGAGTGAGCCGGTCCGCCCTGAGTCTGTGCGCGTCCATAAACAGGTCGAGTTGTGCGACAGCCGAGTGCAGTGTCGCGATGCTGAGGTCGAGCTTCTTTGTGACGTCACGTAGTTGCTGCACCAGTGTGCCGCGGAATTCCAGCTGAGAATTAAGAATTTAAAAGTTGTTTTTGAGAACAAACTTCTCCCGAGGATGCACTACACGTTATGTTTATGGCGTTCGCCCATCATCAACCTTACGGCTGTATATGAAGCAGCCGCCGTCCTTACAGCGGAGTGGTGTATATTTTTAATTTAAGCGGTACAAAATAAGATTCTATTAATATGAAGATAAATCGTAAATAATATTGTTTTTTCCCCTCAGGGTAGATTATGTTTACTGTACAGCTGTCGTTTCATAAAATTGTTTTTTCTTTTTTTAAAGTTTATCATGGACTAGCAGTCTTGTGTTACACGAATTTCTTATTGTCTTTTATTATTTACTGAGCACCCATCCAAAATTGTTTAGTTATAAATTGTGTTTTTAAGTGCAGATCGCAGCGCCTAGCGACGCTTTCGAAGACAAATACCAATGCTACTAATTTTGTAAAATATATATATATATATATATATTTAATTCTCAATTTTATTCTTTCTAATTCTTCGGCTGAGATATATAGTAAATTCAAACACATCTAGTACAATGATATGACTATATGATAACTTGATAAGTGGGTCAAAGATCTTGTGTCACGGACATCAATCATACAGTACAGAAATAACATAATTAAATACATACAATTAACACCCAAACGCAAATTTTCATTAAATAAATGGTGAGAACCGAACTCACTACTCTTGGCGCAAAAGATCATGCAAATACCTATATAGTGTCCTTTTTCCAACTTCAGCACAAGTAATGGATACGTATTGTACTACAATTAGGGGTATATAAAATTACTTGTCTACAACACGATTAATATTTACCGTATACAAGTACAAAAAAAATCGAGTGTATTAAAATGTATGTAAAAATCAATTATAACAAGAACATCTTTTTAAATATAACTATATAAATAACTTATATATATAAAAAAGATATTAATTTTAAGTCAATGTCTCTTTATATATCAATGCTATGTTATAGATCAATGCATAAGATGTTAAATAAATTATTATATTGCTTTCAAGAAAATATTAAAGCCTCTGTAGAGATAACGTCCAATAAATCTTAGCTTTTCAATCAAATACAGGAAGAAGCAACGCGATGAGTAATGGACATTATTAAAACTAGTTTTTAATGAAAATTATGGTCATGAATGCTTACAGGTTCGCTATTTTTATGTTATACAACTAGAAATACTATAATGAAATTGCGTAAATATTTAAGTATATTGAGTGATTGGTTGATAATATTAATATTATTTAAAAAAAATTGTTGAATAACATATAAAACAACTGATTGGACTTCTAGAACAATCACACCGATTGCGCGAGCCAATTGTATTTTGTAAATCATGCGCGCAATTTTTTCTAATTTTACAATTTAAGAATTGTTAAGTCACTAGACACAATTGCATTAAAACAATGTTCTATACACAAATAGTTCAATTGAAAGAGCAATTTAATTGCTTCGAAATGTAGCTAACTTTATAGCGGCATCATTAAAATTCGAACGCGTCTCACCACGCGAATAAAAACAAATAATATCTAGCCTTATTTTTTTCTATTAGTGTGGTACATAAAACAGTAACTGTACTTTAACAGTTTCTTCCCTAATGTCCCTTGTATGAATTACCCTAAATTAACACTACAAGTGTCATTTTGCATTAGACTGAGTCAATATGATGCAATAATTCTGTGATTGCTTCATAATTTCATCACAACATCAGGCAAAGAATATCTTTATAGGGTCTAATCTTTAATCAACTCAAGTTGTTGTAATTAAATCTTTTGATAAAAATCAACTTTAAACAAAAAAGCTTGTTACAGCACAGGGAAATAGTTGATTTACAAACAATGCCAAAAACTCATGCTATTGGTGGAAAAAACCAGAATAATATAATGAGGAAAAAAATTGGATGAAGTTACAATGTTTTTTATGACAAGTTTCAACACTGTTTATAATGTTGCATCACATTATTCTGCATGTTGCACTTGGATGATGAAAAATTTGTGTCACATGTTTAATAGTATTATAGTTATTTGTAATTATTTATTATCACTTTTGGTGAACACAGGATATTTCAATCTTTTGGTTCCTGTGTGTGAAATACCCAAAATGTATAAAAAAAAAAATAAATATGCATGTCAGAGCATTACCAAGTGATGAAACAATTTACATATGTTTACATAGTCCATTAGACTGAATTTAATATAAAGACAGACAGTGAAATAAAATAAGGTTACTACTACAATATACAAAGTCTACAACTATACCATTAGTACCATTTGAGGTAATTAAAAGGTACATATAAAATCTGAAATTTCACCATTTCATTTATAAACTATAGAAAACAAGATTTAATATTTTTGAAATATGTGACTAACTGTCTATTAAGTCTTTTAAATTTAAGGGCAAACCTATCAAATTGAAATACCGCTATTCTGTAAGAGAACAATATTGTTTCATCATAATTTTTTCTTTGTTGTAGAAAGTCATCCATGTATACACTGTTGCTTTATTTACTTGGTTAGCAAATATTTTTTTCCAACAACTGTTTTTCAATATCTGCATTATGAATACAAACACTTAGCTTATTCTACATCTAAGTGTGTTGTTTTGGAAATTACTCTCTATTATGTTAATCCCTAATGTTAAACATTAATTTACGAAGCATTTTGCCCATTGTAATGGAGATATTACCAAATATCTAGTAATATCATATTACAAAATAGTTAACGAGTTCAACTCAATTTTAGCAAATCCAGATAAGATACAACAGACAGATATGAACAGAATTTAACATACTACTAAATTAATTTAAATTTATTTAAGAGATGTAAGCAAACATAGTTTTGATTAGATGCAATCTGAAATTTGCAAAACTTATTACCTGTGGAGACTGCAAGTGAATGGTTGGTTTCTGGCCTTGCTGTTCCAGCAGCGTCTGCCATATTTCCTCCCTATACTGGCAGCGGTACTCATCGTCTGGATTCAGTATAGGCTGAAATTTCATTTTAAATTAATATCTCACATACCACAATGATATATTTTTAAAAAAGTCACACATACATTAAGTTAATGAAAAAAGCGTACATTGTGCTATCTTTCGCGGTTGCTATCAATAGATAATAATAAAATGCAGTTTCTGCATCTATAATAGGCAATGTGTAAATTGATCTATTTTAAAAATATCTAAGTACCAACAATAATGATAGACTCAACGAATTTCAGGACGTACTTTAGTCATCAATTATAAAAAAAAAGCATAATAAAAGTTTAATAACACGAGGAGTTTAAACAAAGTCACGACTTACGTTCGTTTCTAACTTTACTTCGATGGCTTCCTTTGTACCAGTTTCTTTTGAACTGTTGCCTCTCACACTGGACAAGTTAAGCTTCGACATGTTCAAGGACTCCATTTCTCCTTATAATGCGGTCAAGAACTCGAAATATGCGGAGATTTTTAACACGTCGACTAATTTATGACGTTCACCACGTGGAAACAAGTGTCAAAATTGTCAAATAAAGCCGTCGAAATGTGCCACAAAATCACTGATACAAAAATAAAGAATATCCTCTTTTGCTATCATCACTCTTTATTTTTATGAACAAAAACAATAAGCATACAATACATTAAAAATTAAGACATTTTCGTTAAACTTCTATCACATGACGCCGTACACTTTCAAGACTATTTGACAAATGAATGACGATAAATGTCAGAAAAATTGAATAGAGTCGTGATGGGCATTAACAGAAAATATGACCAATCACAATGCTCTCTTGTCACATACGGCCAATCAGCTCTACTACTTGAAGTTATCTGCGAAGTTATCGTAGAAGGAAGATTAATCTTGTCAATGATTGGCTCATTGCAGTCATAGACAACAAGTATTCCATAGACATAGAGAATTTGATTAAAAAGTATGGTTAAACAACGATAGCGTTGGTTCACCATACTTTATGAACGTAATTAATAATGTCACTTTGGATGACATTGATGGTAAATGTCCATATTTGGGCATTTCATTTTGAGTAGTACCAACATTGAGATAATTATTCACATACGTCACTTTTTTGGGAGGCTATGGAGTGCTAGCGGCCGACTGTGTTTTTCTAAATAAATTGGAAAGTACTAAGTAAACAATAGTATTAGATTAGTTCGCATAGTGTATAATAAGTGAAGTGTAAAATTAAAATGTCATATTCAAATAGTAAGTTTTCCTACAGTCCTAGTTGATATGAGGCATGGTGCTCGCTTATTTGGGATCATAAATGAAGCTGATAATTTAGTTCGTACTTGAAATAATATGTGTACTCTATTGTGATATTGTTCTTCTGTTTCCACAGAGTACACTTTTGCGGCTTTGCCTAGAACCCAACGAGGAACACCGCTTGTTTTAGGCGGTGACCCAAAAGGCAGGACCTTTCTGTATACCAACGGAAATTCAGTAATAATAAGAGACATTGAGAATCCTGCTATCTCGGATGTATACACGGAGCATTCGTGTCAAGTCAATGTAGCTAAGTACTCGCCGAGTGGTTTCTACATAGCTTCTGGAGGTAAGGTTATGATTGTTTTTTAATTTTATGAGTATACAACCTTTACCTACATAACTGACATTTATTTTTTAATGTACTGTTTATTTTAAAGATAGGGTAATACTCTATTCCTCTTATAGCTATTTTTGTACAATATATTTAAACCCAGTAGCACTAAATCATACCATAAAAATTGGATGGGTCTTAAAGCTAACCTTGATTGTTTTAAAAAATATTAAGTAAAGTTTGTGAGCAGCCCTCTACTTGAAAAGTTTGTTGCATGACTTATAAGTTAAATGAATATTAAATTGGTCCATTACTAAACAGAGCTTATCAAGTATCTTTTTGGGTGTGTTTATTGATTTTATTTTATGAATCATAACTGATAAACATATCCATAAATAACATTTGGATAACTTGATAATTTGTCATGTTTTAATGGTAGATATAACAAATATATGTAGACTGCTCACAATAATTGAAAGTATTATTTATTTACTGAGCTTTTACCTCGTACTTTCTTGATCAAATTTTTATGAGCAATATATTTTGTACTAAGCCTACCTGCTCTTGACAATATAAAAAAATATTAAAATTTAATGACAATTGATTTGCATAGTTAAATAGTAAAGGTGTAACAAACTCACACTTTTCAAATAGGTATGTAAAAAGTAAAGACGCCAATGATAGTCATATTTAAAAAATGTGATCAAATCATTTTGTAATTAATTTGAGGTTTAATTTTTATTGTGGTTTTCTTGGTTTTCAAAAAATTTGGGTTGTCTTTAACATCACTTCATTTGAAATAACATAGTTAAGATAAAAATATTTTTTCATTCTTTTCAATAAATAAGAAAATGAATGTCTATCTTTATAAGCTATAATTTATAAGAGCTAACAAAACAAAATAGGAAAAATGTCCTGCCATAAAACAAAATAACAGTCCTACTGAAAATGAGAAAATCATTGACAACTAGACATGAGATTTTTACGAATGCACAGACATACAAGAGGAACATTTAGGTTGATTACTCATTGTGTAAGAAAATTGAAAAAATTATGACCTAGTAACTAAAACAATGTATTTTATAACATTATACAAAATGTAGGTCTACATGCTCTGCTACCCATATGGGTTACTTGAAAGTAAAAATTAATACATAATTTTAATTAATCAGTTCACAATTTTTCAAATTATAATTGCTAGTGATTGACTAAACTGAAGTTGTTGAGAAATAGTACTTGTAGTAATGAATACAGCATCTATACATTTTTTATTCTTCATTTTTAACTGTTGTGAGTACTATAGTATAACTTGTTTCTAATAAAAGAGTCCTTTGGAATTAAGTACCTTATTACTAGACCAGGTCGACAAACAAGCATGTAGTCTGCTTCTCTGTAGACAACTGCCTATAGATGTTCGTAATATAATAAGGATATCTTAAGCATGTTGGTTGGTTGCCTTTGGAATTGAAGATATAGGTATATATAGATAGGTAGAAATAGGTAAGAGTGAGGTACTAACGTAAACAATCTTAATGTGGTCTATCTCATGGATTGACATATAAGTGGTTATTTTGATATAAAAAGTTTTTCACTGAGTTATCACTGGGAATAGTAAGTTGTAAGATCCACTGTGGTTAATAGCAAATCATTGTAGTTCTAAGGCAACAAGGCAGGCAACAGTTTCCCCATCGAGCTAAACTGCTTAGCACGGCAATTGTAGATAAAATCCCTCAGTAATAATTAGTAATCATACAAGGTATTACAACCAGTAGTAAACAGATCACTGGACGTCTTAGAGCTAAGGATTACATCAGCCTTAAGACAGGTAAAATTAGCTCATTAAATCATAAGTTATTTACTATAGTTTATGCCAAATAAAGTTAATTCAAGAAATTTTTATAGAATTAGATTTGGCTGTATATAGCTTGATTTTCCTCTACTTGTGAGAATGTTTTCAACAGATTTCAATTTGCTTATTTATTTTACAGCCATAATATAATTACAGAATTGTCCTCAATGCAAGCATATTTATTAATTAAGCAGGAAAATTATTTTAAACCCTAAAAATCCTTACTATATTTGGGTTCTTTTTTACTCTAAAATTGTTTTAGTTTCTGTTCTTGTTTTAGCTAGTACTTTTGCTGTATATTATCAATGTTAGATTTTATACACATATATTACTTTATATCACTAATCCGGGCAAGCCGTTCAATAATAAACGACCCTGTATGCTGTGCCGTGAGGTACCTGCAGTATAGAATAGTACCTCCCACTGCACCAGGTGCTGTAAGAGACGACTAAGGTACCAGAACCAACAGATGGTGGTATATCCATCCGAAATAGTGCAGCTCAAATGCACAGGGACAGGAAATAGGCAGCAGCATCCCCGCCACGATAACTGCGCTCTGCGATTGCTTACACGCTTGCCCAGCGCGGCAAATATGGGCAAAAAGCTTCCTTTCTTGGAGAGGCTTATGTCCAGTAGTGGACTTCCAATGGCTGGTATGTTGATATGTTATGCTATAGAATATGGCATCGCTCATGGGGTCCACAGAACGAGCGATGCCTCACGAAGTTCACGGGTTCAAAGCGGGACCGACTGCTATCATTTAAGGGTGCCTGTGAGGCCGGATTTCGGCTCGAGTGACCGTCGTTGGGGACAATTACTTCGTTGTTTTCTAAAGAGGACGGTGAGACCCAGTGACCACCGCACTAGTGTGGTCGGAATTTGGCCGAAGGATAGATACTGCCAGTATACAGCAAGATGTAATGAATACTTTTTTTTACCCGGGATGAAATGGTCAATGTCTTCCCCAGGGTGAAATCGAACATGCCAAATTTCATCAAATTCAATTCAATCTCGTAACAGGCAGATAACTTACGCATTTATAATATTTTTATTGATTTTCAGCGCCTCATGGTTTCACCTTCGTAGAAACGTTTCACGTGATAATAATAAAAGTAGCCTAAGTAGCGCTTTGTAACATCAGCTACAGAGATTAGCGGAAACATACATACGGACAAACATATTTTTTACGTTAGTTCCGCATTTAGTGAATAAATAAATCCACAACAGCTCACACTTTAAACTGACCCCGTGATAAGTCGCTTAAAGCACTTGTGTTACGGACATCAGACAACAGAGAAATCACAATTATACTATTAAATATATATATTTCACACCCAGACACAGAGCAAACATAAATATCGTCATATAAATATTTGTCCTGAGTGTGGATCGAACCCACGACCTTTGGCGCATAAGATAAGAATATTACCATCTTCTTCAGAAAGGGCACTTCAGAATCGTATGCATTAATCAAAGGCTGTTAATTTGAAACAAATTGATTCCATTTATATGTACAGATTTTGACACGTCGTCTATAATTGTACATCCGGAAATGAGAGTCGATAGAATGAGTAACGCAAGGATCGTCGAAGCGTCAAGTTCATTGCGCCTAATAATCACCTGGCCATGAATGGATTTGTGTATTTTAATACAAATGTGGGCTAATGTGTAGTTTTGTCTATGCTTTTTTATTTGCAAACTCGTAAAAGCAAGGGTATTTATCTTTTTTTATTTGCATAGATATTTCAATGTTCAGCTATGATCTGCTTAACCGCCGCCATGCTTTTTTCTGATATTAGTCGTAAATGTAATTAATGTACAAGCAAATTAAAAAGGTAACATACATTTTTGAATTGCTAATATTAAGAGTAAACGAATTAATCTATTTACAAAAAATATTTAGTAGCTTACTAAATGCATACATATACTGTATGAATTAAACGGTACGTATAATAAAAAAATCTATGTTTTCTAACCGGTCAACTCTACGCGGGCGCAATTGCGGACGCCTGCTTATTCTTCAATTCTAAATATATACTATAGTTGTTCAAGACTTAATTTAGTCATACAAAGCCAACAAGTTTTGCCAAGATTAGCTAGCAAACTAGATGAGAATGCTTACTCATGCCTGATGACGATCAATTATTTTTTCATAACTCCTTGCGCGATCGAATCATATCCCATAGAGTTATATGGTTCTGGAATAGTGACCACTTATCGCTAGCGCGTTCTCTACACATTGATCTAGATATTAAATCCTTTTCAATACCTAAGTTCATGATAGAATCCTTGACTAGACGTCTTATCATGCTAACCGAAGTTAAATTCGCTATACTTTTACGATACAATACTAGAAGACGTCTCTCTCTGTCGTCGTAGTCTGCGAACGTTTTGGACGACCCGCCCGACAGCATCATTTCTATAAATGCCTCTCTCAGCTGCCCTCTCGCTGTCACTCCACATACAAACACTACGCTTACATTTATTCCCACAACACCTCATACAATGACCTGACTCAGAGATAAGTCGCCTAAAACACTTGTGTTCGGACATTAGACGACTGAGAAATCGCAGATAGAATACTTATTTATTTTTTTATTTATTTATATGACTCACCAACGTTTGTTTTCATTTTAACTTCGTTATAGACACCTCATACTAAGGTCATCTGCTCTCTCACCTAATTCTACCGTCAAATCATTGCTGTGTTCTGGTTTGAAGGGAGAGAGTCAGTGAAATTACTTGGTAATATGACATAATATCATCAAGTCACAAATTTGGCAACGCGCTAGAGATATCCTTGTGATGCTACGAGAGCCTACGTGTTGTTGTAACGCTTACTATGACGCTGACTGTATGCTTGTTTGTCGACCTGGTATAATTAAACAAATATTCACTAACGATTTCCTTTTACGTAGTTCCATGAGTGCGCTTAAGTGAACGCAGTCAGTCTCAATCGATATAGACGACTCATTCGTCTAGGAATAATAAACTGCTTGGCCTATTTCTGCCAGCGGACCTGAAATTCGCGTCCGTGCAGCCCTGCTAATGTTCCGTTCAAAAATGGAATCCCGCCATGACGTGTTAAGTTTTTATTCGAATTCCCGCCACAATTTACTTTCATCTGTCATTAGCTGATAATGTATAAATAAATGTGTGTGTTATTCTGAGCTGTTACCCGTTTAATTGCGATTGTGTAATACGCGCCTGGCACACCGCCAGGTGGAGGGGGGAGATCTCCAGAATTAACCTGTTTGTATAACTGTGATACTACAACAAACGCTGGAGTTTGTGCTGCACTTTTGAAATGTAAATGTATCAGAATATTACAAGAAATACATAAAGTTTTACAGTCTACCCAGGTAATCCGGCTACAGTTGGCACTGTTATCCCTCGATAATCTATATAATTAATGTCACGACTCGCGAAAGTACACAGTTAATTCGGCAAATGTTCGTTAATGCTTAGTAAAATTAAATTTGTAAGTTGCCAGATAATATTTAATAAAAAAATTTTTACTGTAAATCAATTACTGAAGGTTCATTAAGGATTTTATACTAGGGAACATTTAAAACATACATACATACATAGATCACGCCTGTGTCCCATAGGGGTAGACAGAGGTCTTGGAAAACCTCTCTCGCTTACCTTACTCGCATTAGTCTATTCATACACGCTCGTTTATTCTTGATACTTCTGACCTGGCCCTTTTTTAATACCTCTTCTACCTGGTTATAATATATATTCGATTCGGTCGTCCTATACCAACTCTTCCATTCACTTCCGCTTTATATATTTGTGCAGTCATTCTATTTTCATCCATCCCTTAAAACATATGAGGAACTAAAGAAAAGAACCTTGATTTCCTGTCCTGGAGAAGATTGTGGCATCTCTATTACTTGTATGACCATAGACCATAGTTGATATTAGTTAATACTATATATATATATGGGTATATATATGGTACCAACTAGTACCGTAATATACTGGTTGGTACTTTGTATGCGTAAAATACAGTATTGATGCTTTCCCATTATTATTAGATTTAAAAGATTTTAAATTTTTGAAGATGCTATGTCTCATTAACCCAGTAATTTTACTGCCTCTCTCACACTTCAAACCGGAACGCTGCAATGCGAACACTGACATTTGGCGGTAGAAATAGGTGAGTGTGAGATCTAACACATGTGATATATACCTGAAGCAGTGTAGCTTAAATGCAACAGCTTACGCTTTTCACCACCATGTTTGCCCAGCGCGGCAATTTTGGATAAATTCCTCCATTCTTGGACGAGCAATGGACGTTTTACGACTGCTATGAGGATCTTAAAGGAGTTCTTTTACAAAAATAATAGTTTAGTTTACTATAGGTACATCAGTCCTAAGTCTATCAGTACCTAAGTCAACTTACGCCACCTGGTAGGTACAAGGAGAGGCACTATAATTCTGCTGGTACCACACGGCATATCACATTATATACAAACATTTGAATTATGTTTATTTGTAAATAGCTCTACCCAGAACCCGTACATCGGTTAGTTTACATTGTATTATTTACTTCTAGTTATTCATACAAAATATAGGTACTCTATTATATATAACAAGCGTATTTATTAATAGACGGTTCTTGACTGCGAGAGTAATATAATTCAGTTGCGAATTAGCGGAACTCGCATAGATAACCTCACTCAGAAAATTCATAATACCAGTAAGACTTTCTCGCAGTCCTAGGTGGGCGCCTACCGCGATGTAGCTACATTAAATCTAAGTACCCGAACCGCTTACGTGTTAATGTTTGATTGGGTTTTAGATGTGTTTCCAAACAATCCTATTAATACACATAATATAACTATTTTTCAACAACTACGTTTTGGTTTTATTTTTCATAAGACTTAGTAGATAAACGAGCACACGATCCGCTTGACCGCAGCCTATAGACGCTCGTATTACAACAACGATAGCACTAGCGCGTTACCATCCTTATGACTTTAAGATATTTATTACATTACCCAGTAATTGCACTGCTTGTCACACCATTAAAATAAGAACACAGCAATGCGAACACCGCTGCTACCACCAAGGTAGAATAAGGTGAGAATGAGAACCTTTGTATTAGGGTTACCTCTAGTGTAGTAGTATTTTTATGTAGTTCTCAGAAAACACTAAAACCTCGCGTTCGAAACTGATCACAGCTCACAATAAAATATAAAAATATAGCTCGCCGCGTACTCTTATCGCGTCGCCCTCGTTAGACTATGCATACATTCTCTTGCGCCGTCTTGTTCCTTGGACGTATTCCAAGTGATAATAAAACTAAATAAATAAGCGGGCCCGCCTATATGTATGCATATTTATGTCTGTTACAACTTGCCTGGTTATTACGAGATCGTGTTACGGTGGCAAGCTCGTAAACATTGTTTTTACGATTATGTGCCTTAATAAATAGTGGTAATAAGGTTTATTGTATTTTAATCACTGCTTATTGAAGAATCACAATTTGAATTTGATAATATACATATATTGAACATGTATTAACTATACTAATAAAATTATAAACGCTTAAGTTTGTAAGAATGTATGGATGTGTGTGTGGATGTATGTTCTTAACTCTTTCATGCAAAAACTACTGAATGGTTTATGATGAAACTTATTAATAATATAGCTTTTTCATCAGGGTAATGCTATCGATCTCTTATCACATTATTAAGGTCGATGGGAACAATAGGGAATGATTTTTCGGACATGTAGAAAGGATGGATGAAGGTAGAATGACTGCACAAATATATAAAGCGGAAGTGAATGGAAGAGTTGGTATAGGACCGACGCGAACATATCTTAACCAGCTAGAAGTGGTATTAAAGAAGGGCCAGCTCAGAAGTACCAAGAATAACGAACGTGTATGAAATGACTAATGCGAGTAAGGGTGCGTCTCAAACGCCTTCCAAGTTTCATCCGATTTCCAATCTGCTTATCGCCGTGTTGTGTTTGCGATGCAGACGGGAGCAAAGCTATAAAGCTGTTATGTACCCGACAGCACGTTATCAATGTATATACACATATATATATATATATATATATATATATACATACACATATAACAGCTATTTCAAATAGGCTTATTAAAGAAAAATAAATTGCATTGTTAATATTTTGTCTGCTGGCGGATAGTTGTGATTACAAGAAAAACTTAAGAGGATTTTATTATTGGCACCGGGATGGGAAACTACGCGGATGCAATAGCGGAACGTTACTAGTTAATAATAATTTACTATACTATTTATACACCGACCTGACTCCGAAATAAGTAAAAACACCTATGCTACGGACTGTCAGCTGTTGGACGTCCTACATCACTAGTGGGCATGGGTTCTCAAAGAGATCACCAGTAGAACCGTTTGTTTGTGATACGTAGACGTTATGTTTTCTATTGATCGCCTTTAAAAATTAAAACCATGTCGACAAACAAGCATACAGTCCGCGTAATATTTAACGTCACCTGCCCCTACCTATAGATGCTCGTAATATCACAAGGATATTACAAGAGAGTTGCCAACTTTGTGACTTGAAATTATGTCACGTTAATAACACAAAAAAAAACACATCCAGGTGAAACACCCAGTAATAAGCGTCTCTCCCCCTTCAAATTGGAATACAGCAGAAATGGGTGACGACATACGACTTTTTGTATAAGGTCTACCTCAGTCTGAAGTCTCTGAATTTGTTTCTCGTTTCTTACATTAAAGTTTTAGCTTGAACCAGTTTTTCTTGCATTATATGAAGTAATTATTATTATTTTAACAAATATATTTTTTTAAACATCTGTATATACTTTTACTTTTCTATATTAATTGGCTAATTGGCTCATTAAAATTCTACCTGAAGTATTTGCGATTATCTGTAAAAATATCAATTCGTTATCATAGCAGCTGTAAAACGTTCAATGTTAATAATAATAATAATAATAAATTCCCACAACATCTCATACATTGACCTGACTCCGTGGTAAGTCGCTTAAAGCACTTGTGTTACGAATGCCAGACAACAGAGGAATCACAAATATACTACTTAAATACATATATTTTACACCCATGTACAGAGCAAACACAAATATCATCATATAAATATTTTCTCTGGGTGGGAATCGAACCCACGACCCCTGGTGCACAAGACAGGATCACTACCATCTGCGCCATCGGGCCCGTTGGACATAGGCTTTTTCTATGTAGGGGAAAATTACCCATAATTACCGCGCTGGATAAGCGTGGTGGAATCGTAGAGCGCTACTAAGGTAACTAACTTTGGTATGTCTATATCCAGCAGTGGCCAGCCCGCGCCAGATATGAATGACGATAATGCGATATTTTCCCTGAGTTTCATGTTTGTACTGAACTTATAATCTGGCCTGCATTTATATATTGCCGCAATTTACGTGAGGTAGACTTCGTACAAAGGTTGTCTGCCTTACCTCACTCTCACCTATGTTGTACCGCCAAACAGCAGTGTTCGCATTGCTGTGTTCCGGTGTCAGTGAAATTATTGGGTAATGTGACATTATATCTTCAAGTCACAAGATCGGCCACGTGCTTATGATATGTGATATTAGGAGCGTCTATAGGCTGTGTGACGCTCTATATCATGCGCACTGTATGCTTGTGTGTCGATACGGTATAATAAAAAAAAAGAAATTGAGTGACGGATTGCGGAAACCGATAAATTGGCGGTTTATTTGCAGACAGACCGGCGACTCCAATATTGATGTGTCTGGTTTATTGAATGACTCGACTGAACGGAATCCATCGCTCCCTAGTAGTGATGTAGCGACAGTGCGAAAACGTTTTCACAAACAATTTTGTAGATACTTATTTGTTTTTATTATTTGCTCGCTGTTTTCTAAAAATTATCTTATATTCGATCGCAAACAATACACAATCCTAGGCTAAATTTGAAGATTTAAAAATTTGTCTTGGAGTTTTACAAATATCATAATAAAAATATCGTGGGTGGGGATCGAACCCATTACCTTTGACGTACAAGATAGGATCATTACTACCATCTGCGCCATCGGGCTCTTCTAATCATATCTGCCATTGGAAGTCCACTGCTAGACTTACACCTACCCAAAAAAGGAGAAATTTTGCCTGGAATCGCCGCACTGGGCACGCGTGTTTTGGTAATCGTAGAGCGCAACTATAGCGATGGGGATGCTGCCCATCCCTGCCCTGTGCATTTGAGTTATACTGATTCAGATAAATATACCGCCATCAGTGGATTCTGGTACTCCAACAAATGGAAACAAAAATAAGTGTAAATCTACAATAAGACAGGAGAAAAATTCAAGATCAATACTAGAGGTAGACCTCATACAAAATCTACATTGATACCTTGCTCTCACTTGTTTCTACCGCTAAACAACAGTGTTCGCGTTGCTGTGTACCGGTTTAAAGAATAAGAGAGGCAGTTTAATTACTATGTAATATGACAAGTCATAATGTTGGACGTGATAGTGATATCCTTGTGATGATAAATAAGGATGTCTTTAATCTGCGGTGATGCTTACTATCATGTGAACCGTATGCTTGTTTGTCGACGTAGTTATTTATAAAAAAAACAATGTTCTTTGTTCATATGTTCTTTAACTTTGATACAGATGCATCAGGCAAAGTCCGCATTTGGGACACGGTGAACAAAGAGCACATCCTCAAGAATGAGTTCCAGCCGATCGGCGGTCCCATCAAGGACATCGCGTGGAGCGCTGACAGCCAGCGCATGGTCGTGGTTGGCGAGGGGCGTGAGAGGTGAGCGTCTACCATCCGTTAGATGAATTTAAACTGATACTCAAAATTTTCTTTATTTAAGTAGACCAATAGACATGGTTTACCGTGAGGCACTGGCAGAGTAGAATAGTAACTCCATCTGTACCATGTGTCGTAAAGAGGCGATTAAGGTACCAGAACCGTTAGATGGCGGTATATCCATCCGAGACGATATAGCTTAAATAAGTTGGGTGGGAATAGGCACCAGCATTCCCACCCCGAAAGCTGCGCTCTGCGATTGCCAAAATTCCTACTTCCTTGGGGAGGCCTATGCCCAGCTGTGGACTTCCAATGGCTGTAATGATGATAGACTGGAACTTATAAATCATCAATCTTTTTGCATGGTGAAGTATCGGCAAAGTAAAAGTACCTTCCACTATAGCAGATGTCGTAAGAAGCGACTGAGAGACCAGAACCGATGGATCGTGGTATATCCATGTTAACTGAGGTAGGCGTCTGGTAATCGCAGTGCATACGACATGAATGCTGCAGCCCATGCCTGCATTTAAACTACGTTGATATACTTCCATCCGTTCCAGCACCTCAGTCGCCTCTTACAACACCTAGTACAGGGAGGTACTCTTCCACTCTGCCGGTAGTGTAACAATTGTCCTGTTTTCACATTTTCTCGTCTTTCAAATAACAAAGTAAACCTGACATCTTCCGCAGGTTCGGACACGTCTTCATGGCCGAGACAGGCACCTCGGTCGGCGAGATCAGCGGGCAGTCGAAGCCGATCAACTCTGTGGACTTCAGGCCGGCGAGGCCTTTCCGCATCGTGACGGCCTCGGAGGACAACACCATCGCCGTGTTTGAAGGCCCCCCGTTCAAGTTCAAGTGCACCAAGCAGGTAGACCTAGTAGTAGACTAACGTAATTTTAATATGTTGAAGGGTAGTTGTACTTTTTTGTCGTTAAATTACTAACGTTTTTGAAGTAACATCAAAAGGATATTTCTAATCTTAATGCCAATTTAATCTCAGCATTTTCTGACCGATGAGAGTGACTTGGGCAGTGTTGGCTAGAGGCACCTTGTTAATGCTCTTACCAGCAAAGCAACGAAACTGTTTATACGTATAGACTAGTTTGTCAAACAATAATCGGACTCGTTTACTACGTCGACGGTAATAGTAGTTCATGTGTAAACTGGTTTTTAAGCTTAACGCAGTTTAGCTGTTGGGCACCGGCAGAGTAGAATAGTACCTCGTAAGTAAGTAGGTGTCGTAAGACGTGACTTAGGAAACGGAACCGACAAATGGCGTTATATACATTCGAAATAGTGCTACTCAAATGCACATGGCTGATATGAGTAGCAGAGTCGTCTGCGATTGCCACCACGTTTGCTCAGCGCAGCAGTTAAGGGTTAAATTCTCCCTTTTTTGGAGAGGCCTATGTCCAACAGCTAATATGATAATGATGGTTTTAGATATGACAAATATGTATTTTTCTCCGACAGTAGTAATGAGTTATATAGTATATGGTTATCAATAATTGAATTGACCTGTTCACTTTCAGGAGCACACCCGTTTCGCGCAAGCCGTTCGCTACAGCCCTGACGGGAGTCTGTTCGCCTCTGCCGGCTTTGATGGCAAGATCTTCTTGTTCGATGGTGCTACTTCCGAGCTGAAAGGAGAGGTATGGAACAGTATTATTTGTTAATCATTCATGGTAGTACCTCTCTTTGTACCATGTGTCGTAAAAGGCGGCTAAGGTACCAGAACTGGCAGATGGCGGTATATCCATCAGAAACAGTGCAGCTCAAATGCATAGGACGGGGGTGGGCAGCATCATTCCTGTTGCGAAGCAACGCCCTGCGATTGCCAACACGCTTGCCCAGCGCGGCAATTATGAGCAAAACACCTCCTTTCTTGGGGAGGATTATATCCAGCAGTGGACTTCCAATGGCTGATATGATGATGATCCGGAACAAACTATCACCCCCTTGCATGTACTTAACATTATATTGTTTTTTTTGTAAATGTTAGCTTATATATACATTAATTACTAATTATATAATCTTGATCTCGCTAGTAACACGTGTAATTATTTATTGTACATAAAATCAAGTACATAGATAAGTAGTAATGACATAGCTGCTTTAGATTAGATAAGAACAACTATGTAAATGTAATCAATTATTTGCGATACAAATCAGTATTTTAAAGTAAATATTTTCTTACTTTCTTTTATGTGATTATGATACAAGCATATACACTCAGTACTTTATAAAGTAACAAAAATATTACCTGCTGTAGGATCTAGGTTTGCTCAAATACACCGCGTGATGTGTGGTACCGGCAGTGTAGAATAGTACCTCCCCCTGTACCAGGTGTCATTAAGTCGACCGGGAACCGACAGATGGCGGTATATCTACCCGTAGCAGTGTAGCTCAATTGGCATAGGGTAGGGACGGGCAGCAGCATATAAGACAACGCAAATATAATATTTAAATACATATTTAACAGACACACAGACACAAACATTGATCATATAAATGTTTGTTCTATGTGTGGATTGAATCCACGATCCTTCAAAACATAAAACAAAGGTTCCCCTGCTATCTATCCCTATGTATACTTATATATTTAAAACAATACAACGGATTTAGATGCAGTTTTTTAACAGACAGTGATTCAAGAGGAAGAAAAACACTGATAATCTTAGAGTTTTCTGATGTTATATCGTAAATAAGCACTTTTTGCGCTTACATTGCAAACGCTAGCTGAACGGCTCGACTAGATAGATCAAAATAATGTACTACAGTATTGTACACCTTAAAAAGGTCTACAAAAAAATCCGCGGCAGCGTATGTCTATCTCTTAGGGATTACCCACGATAACCATTTATAATCCTTATTACACCCGTGTGAAGTAGCTAGTAGCGAAGCACCTTGCTAGTAGAGTATAAAAGAAGGAGCCCAAATGGGCCATCGCGCCCGTCAGCGTGTATGACACGAAGCGACACTCGACATTAATGACATACGTTGCTCCAATCCCCACAGATCGGATCCCCGGCCCACAAGGGTGGCGTATACGGCATCGCCTGGTCCCCGGACGGCAAACAGCTCCTGTCCTGCTCCGGCGACAAGACCTGCGCTATCTGGGACGTCGAGACCAGGGAGAGGGTGACCCTGTTCAATATGGGGAACGCGGTTGAGAATCAACAGGTGTGTGGCAATATATACAAAGATATTAGGGGCCCTCTATTGGTCTCGTGAGGTTTGAAAGGGGGGTAAAGGGTTTAGGAGTAGAGGGGTGAGGTTCACAAAAATGCCAAATTGACTCTTTAAAATTTTTAATATGTATTTTAGTAAAAGTTTTTTTTAGTGTTTTTTTTCTAATAACTATTAATTTCATATTCAAGTTATCAGGGTTCCCTCAAAATGCTAAATAATACAACGATTAATTTTGAAATATGAAATTAGAAGAAGTTATTACTTTTATGTAAGAAGGAAGGTAGCAAGACTCAACCCGAACTATTGATAGACATAATACAGAAAGAAGTTATTTATAATTAATTGATATGGTTTTCCATAACATAAAAAACTTTTAATTATCTTTAAAGTTCAGGCACCCCTGCATTAGAGTTATGCATTTATAAATGTATGATTTATCAGATCATGTGGTACGCAGAACCGACGGCCGATGGAGTCGTAAGGTTCTGGATTGATCACGTACCGGCAAGCGCAGCGTAGGGCGTCCACCCGCAAGATGGACAGACGATCTGACTACAACCGCAGGATCGCGCTGGACACAGGCCGCATACCACCGGTCCTATTGGAGATTACTTAGGGAGGCCTTATGGCCTATGGCTGATATGCTGATAATGATGGAATGTATGATGTTCCAGGTGTCCTGCCTCTGGCAAGGCAAGCACCTGCTGTCCGTGTCGCTGTCGGGCGCCATCAACTACCTCGACGTGGACAACCCGGACAAGCCTAAGCAGGTGCTGATGGGCCACAACAAGCCGATAACCTGTCTGGCGGCCGGCGGCGCCTCCAACGTGTATACGGCCAGCCATGACGGATGCGTGACCATGTGGGATGTTAGCACTGGTGAGTCGACTCTAGGGCTCCGATGCCGGACCGCGTCACCTGCTAGACGATCCTCCCGATGGCGTTTGTAAATGCCTCCCTTTATTTCTTGCTGGCACTTCATAACCTCTTCATACACATTTCTTTCGTAGAGCTGTACACCGTGTTCACCGGCGAACGCGTGCAGTCCCTCTCGAGTGGTAACCGACTGCACTATTGCGATAACTCATAATTCGGTAGTTAAAAACGTCCAGCTTGTAAGACTTGTCTAGTGATATCAGTCATATGATTGGATTGCTGCACGATGACAGATGTGATATGCTACTTTGTATCATAGGATTGTTGAGTAATTCTTGTTCCTTTTTTTGATTATTCAAAAGACTGCGGTTAGTCCATACCTCATAAATATGAAGATTATGACCACGTATGTATGTATACATATCTGTCATAATTTCGCAACCGACAATGATCTTAAATGGAAAGAGAGTAAGTTTGAATTGCACTGAAATTTCGACACTGAGATTTGTCTACATTAATTTATCGGAACGGACATCAATCTTTAAATAATTATGATAATCATAATAAATTTACACATTTCACACTTGACTCCGAGATAAGTGACTTAAATCATTTGTGTTACGGACATTAGAACCACAAATATATAAATATATCTTCTGGGGGGGAATCGAACTCACGATTCTTGGCGCATAAGATAGGATTACTACTATACACCATCGGGCCAACTCACAAATAGGTTGATCTGAGGTACCAAGAGAGTGCAGAAATGTGGTCTGGTTGCAGGCGAAGGTCGCCACGTTCTCGGGCAAGGTCACGGCAACCAGGTGAACGGCATGCGCGCCACCAAAGACGGCGCCCTGCTCACGTGCGGCATCGACGACTCGCTGCGCCGCGCCGTGCCCGCTGCTGAAGGTAAATGTGGACTCCCTTCTTTTTTCCCCCTTCATACAAGTTGGCTAACAGCCTATAGACACTATATTTTGTTATACAAATTGTAACACGCTTATATTCCATTGAGTAGGCGAAAATAGTTATTTTTAATCAAATTGAAAATTAAAATAAAAATAATTCCCACAACATCTCATGTCGATCTGATTCTATGATATGTCGCTTAAAGCACTTGTGTTACGGACATCAGACAACATATATATCACAAATATACTATTTAAATACATATATTTAACACCCAGGCTCAGAACAAACATAAATATTAGCATATAAAAATTTGTCCCGGGTGGGGATCGAACCCACGACCACGACGATCCTTTTGCATTTATTTTAGGCTTAATGTACTTTCCTTGCTTTCTCCATACTAGATATGTTCTAGAACTTAACGCGGACGAATCCGCGGGCACTCATACTGTTGAATAAACTGCGTTTTAAAGCAGTTATATATATGTATAACGTTTTGCACGTCCGTCCATTGCAGGCGACGTGCCCACTTACACGGAGGCGGCGATCCCGCTCGGCTCGCAGCCCCGCGGGATGGACCACATCGTGGACGACGACACCACCATCGTAGCCACAGTCAAAGAGGTCAGACTAAATACTAAGTACAAGTTTGATTGTTTGATGACAAGAAGTTTGATACACAAATGTGAAGAGGTCTGCCTCATGTAAAGTATCATCATCATCATTACAACCATTGGAAGTCCACTGCTGAACATGGCTTCCCCAAGAAAGAGGGAATTTTGCCCATAATTGCCGCGCTGGGCAAGCGAGTTGGTAATCGCAGAGCGCAGCTTTCGTGACGGGGATGCTGCTACCCATACCCACCCTTTGTATTTGAGCTACATTGTTTTCTGATGGATGTACCGCCATCTATCGGTTCTAGTACCTTAGTCGCCTCTTACGACACCTGGTACAGAGGGAGGTACTATTATTCTCTGCCGGTAAGTGTTGTTTTACACATATACTTGCATATGGGATGCTGTGTACATTTATGTCATTAGACTTATTCGCCATGACATACTTAATTAACGATCATTTAATTTCAATGTCAAATTAAAATTTGGATATACCTATATGTAAAATACTATTTACACAACACGACTCCGAGATATATTGCTTAAAGCACTTGGATTCCGGGCACCGAGGAAATCTCAAATATAAAACTTAAATACATATTTTAACACCCAGACACAGAACAAACACAAATATCATCATATAAATATTTGCCCTGTGTGGCGATAGAAACCACGGCTACGACCATTGGGCCCGTTTGCAAGCTTGATGTACTTTCCTTGCTTTCTCCATATTAGATACTAGATTTGTTCTGCAAATTAAGTCTGGTCAAACTAAATATCATCATATAAATGTTTGTACTGGGTAGGAATCAAACGCGCGACCCTTGGCGCATAAGATCATTCCATAATAAGACATTTCCATCAGCGCCATCGGGCACGATGCTAGAAATGAAAACAATTTCACATTTCAAGATAGGTAGGTACAAGGAGTGTCATCTCTTGTAAATCATTGGAAAGCATTGGGAAGTATACTGTGACTTATAGACGCCAGAGTTATCGCGAGGATATCATTTGTGCATCACCAACCTTATGGTCTGAAGATATTATATCACATTACCCAGTAATTTCACTGCAATTAGCCGTCTGGTACCGGCAGAGTAGAATAGTACCTCCCCCCGTACTAGGCGACTGAGATACCGGAACCGACAGAGGGCGGTATATCCGCTTGAAGTAGCTAAGCACAAACACAACAGGACGGGAATGGGCAGCAGCATTCCCGTCGCGAAGTTATGTTCTGCGATTGACAGCATGCTTGCCCAGCGCGGCTATTATTGGCAAATTCCCCCTTTCTTAGGGGAGGCCTATGTCCAATAGTGGACGTCTGCTGTTATGATGATTATGAAGAGTCAGGAATGAGGAATGCATGCAGATTGTTTTAATTGGCAAAAAGGTAGTTATAACTGAAGATATTTCCAGCTGGCGGTGATAATCGGTAACAGCAAGCAGTCGGCCATGCCGATCAGCTACGAGCCGACTTGTGTCACCATTGACACCAAGTCGCGACACGTCGCTGTTGGAGGTAAGACTGCTGATGATAACACATTTTTCAAGATCCATGTTTAAGCAATTTTATATCTTATGATAATGCTATATTATATATTTATTAGCCATGAGCTACCCGCAGAAAAATAGTACTTCTAGTACCAGATGTCGTAAGAGGCGACACCTGGTACAACACAAACCCTTATACAATAGAGAGAATCACTTGTTAAGTTCATGGTGTTTATACATCACCAAACTTACGGTTATATATGGGACCAGCGCCAGTGCAAGCACCAGATGCGGCAGGTCGCACCGGTAGACCAGGGCCTCTTACTGTTAAAGACTAGTACCGCGTGGACCTAAGTACACTCCCTCTTGCCTTGAGAGGTACTGGAGCTGTAAAGTCGCTCACCACCCGTTGTAGCAATCGACTACTCACGATTTGATCTTCGTTCGAGACCTCGGATACGCCGATTGCCTTTTTCCGAGAAGGCGCCGGAGATGTAAGGCGTGCTCACATCCCGATGTACTGGCACACCTCAGGTTCTCCTAAAGCTGCTGGGTAACAGGCACTCATATTAGCGGCAAATGGCACTTCCAGCTGTCGGGTGCTGGCATCGGAGGTGCATCATAGCATTAAAATTTTACTTGAGGTCCACCTCAAGTAAAATTTTAACTGTCCCAAAACGTGATTCATCACTAGCAAAACTATCAAAATCATTACATAGTATAAAACAAAGTCTAATATATAAAACAAAGTCACTTCCCGCTGTCTGTCTATCACTATGTATGCTTAAAGCTTTATGACAACATAACGGATTTTGATGCAGTTTATAAATAGATAGAATCATTCAAGAGGTTTATATATATATAATACATGCATAATATAGTAGAGAAAACTTATCATTTTAAAGTTTTCTAATGTGATGTCGTAAATAAACTCATCTTATTGCGCTTACATTGCAAACGCTGGCTGAACCCGACGATATAGATCAAAATAATGTACTACATTAATAAAAGGATCTTTAAAAGGTCTACAAAAGAGTACGCGATTGTATATGTCTTATCTCTCTGAGACAACCCATAGTAAGCAAGCATTTTATAACCTCATTCATCAAATTAGCCATATAATGTCTATTGTTACACAAATGGGGAGGCCCCCATGATCGAGGAGTTTATGTTCATATTGGTCGCGCTGTGCAGGCGTTATGGCAATCGCAGAGCGCAACTTCGCGACGAGGATGCTGCAGCCCAACCCCGCCCTGTATTTAAGCTGTGCTTTTTTTGATTCGGCTACCTTAGTCGCCTCTTACGACACTTGTTACAGACAGAGGTACTATTCTTACATATCTGATGGGCCCGATGGCACAGATGGTAGTGGTCCTGTCTTGTGTGCCAAATTTCGTGGGTTCGATCCCCACCCAGGAAAAATATTTATATAATAATATTCGTTTGTACTGTGTATTTAAGTAGTATATTTGTGATTCCTCTGTTGTCTGATGTCCGTAAAACGAGTGCTTTAAGCGAATTATTACGGAATCAGGTCAATGTATGCTGTGTTGTGGGAGTTTATTTATTTTATTCCGCCGGTAGCCCATGGACTAGCCGGGGCGGATCGTTAGGGTCGTATGTAAGGTGCATGTTTGTGGGCAGGCGCGGACAGCAAGGTGCACATGTACACGCTGGACGTGCGCTCTCTGGCGGGAGGCGTGGAACTCGCGCACCTGGGGCCGGTCACGGACGCGCGCTTCAGCCCCGACTCCAAGTACCTGGTGGCCTGCGACGCCAACAGGAAGCTCATCCTCTACTCCACCGACGATTACAAGGTGTGTGCCCTGCCCACGTACTCCCTCTGTCCTCTTCTTTTGAAATTATAATAAGAGCAAGCCTGACAGACGTTATCCTGCTCGATTTTTTAAGTAATTAGGATATTAAACAAAGTCTGAAATGAAAGATAAAAATATATAGATAAATAAGTTAGATGCTAGCTGCAGCGCCATCTGCCAGGCTGATTTGTGAATCTAAATCATCCAGGTGCCCACTTGGATGCATGCACTAAAATTCATTAACGTCGGTCCAGCCGGTTAGTTGCAGTATAGATAAATAACATAGATACCGACTTCATATTTATCTGGCGGGCTGCTTTGTGAATATAAACCATCCAGGATGCTTATCTGTCAGGACCTAGGGTGCTTTCACAAAACTTCATTCAAGAAGGTTCAGCCGTTTAAGAGTGCATTCGTACAGTAAAATTATATATTAATATAAAGAAAATAATAAATTCTTTATCCAAATAAAAATATAAGACAAACAATAATCACAAAGTATAACGGGCAGCCTTATCGTAATAAAAGTAGTAAGTTGCTCCTTATATATATATAATAGCTTTCTTCAAATGAAAGTCCGATTAAAAAGGATATCGGCAATGAATCATTGCTCAGAACTTATAATCTAGATACAACATTTGATTGAAATAACTTTAAAATCAGAGATCTTTCGAAGTTAGTATACTTCACAATTCCCATTTACCCCCCTTAAGGGGTGACTTTCAAAATAATATTTTACACGTGTTTTATGACCTCCAATTAAAAACCTTTATACTGAATTTCATTCGAATAACTTTAAAAACTGCAGTTTCATATTATATATAAATGTCATTGTTAACTGAACTAGAATATTTATCCGGTGTATTGGATCATATTATTAAACTTTTAGCAGGGATCCCCTTCTTTTTTAGTAAAAATATAGCGTATGTTACTTAGAATAGAGTAGCATTTTTAATGGTGAAAGAATTATCGCAATTCGTTAAGTAGTTTTTGAGTTTATTCTTACTAAACATACAATTTTATATTATTAGTTTATTAAGCTGTTATGATATTCAATAGTAAATAAATAAAAAATATGAATGTTGCTATTGGGCCGTTTCTCCCGTAGCCGGCGCACAACAAGGAGTGGGGCTTCCACTCGGCGCGCGTCAACTGCGTTGCGTGGAGTCCCGACTCGCGCCGCATCGCGTCCGGCTCGCTCGACACTAGCATCATCATCTGGAACGTGGACCAGCCCGCCAAGCATACTATCATCAAAAGTGAGTATACTGTGTCCACCCCGCCAGGTACCATTATTCCGTAAATGCCTCCCTCAGGCACTCACTAGCACTCCTTAATCAGTATCAGGACACCGTGTAAGCCTGCCGAGGTAAGACCACTTCTACAAACGATTTTAATGCTCAAAAACGGCTACTCGAGCCGAGGTCAAGCCTCAGAGGATCTCTCAAGTGCCGACCTCGGCGGAGCTCCGATCTCGCGGACGCTGCGGGAGCGAACACGCGACTACTTGACTTCCACACGTGCCCGCATCACGTAAAGAAGATTTAAAATTTACATGAGATTTCAGATACATTAAAATTTTCATTTGATTTTCATGAGAGAGATGAGTTATATATATATATGCAGGTTGCATACAACCGGTCCGGTATGGAAATCATTTGGTGAGGCCTACCTCCACAGTGGGTGACCTGTGGCTCTGATATGATTTGATGATAAAATATATTGTTTCAGACGCCCACCCTCAAAGCCAGATCACGGGGTTGACGTGGCTGGACGACGAGACCGTAGTATCCGTCGGACAGGACGCCAACACGCGCGTCTGGAACGTGCCGAAGGCCTAAACGACGCAAACACACCTTTAGGGGACTATTCTGTACAGTGTTGCCAGCACAATTTCGTGATTGTTCAGTAGATTGAGTGTTGCCAGTGCGTATGGTATTGCGATTTGATTAAGTATCATTTTAGCTTCACGCCGAGATTATTAGAGCGGCTGTGTTTGATACTCGTTTTCTGGTTTCGGGAAAATATTGGAAATATGTGTAATATCAGATTTGTTTATTTAATTAATTAAATTTTTATTTTTTTATTTATAGCAACATTCACAACTGAACTATTCAGAATATTTCCCTGGAGGTTAATAATTTTACAGAGTATATTACATTTAAGTCACTATACGAAATTCCTAACATATTTATTTCGCTTCTAACTTAAGTTGTATACTTTTTTATAATAATGCTCAGTTAGGTAACCTATTTTGTTACTAACTTTATCGTGAAAATGGACTGGCGATCGAAGAGATTCTTTTTCTAATGATCTCAATTCTGACATAGCGTTTTCTATCACGATCAAATGTTTCTGTATTTGAAATACATATTTTTAATATATAAATAAAAATCGTCATTGTCAAAGGAAACAGCACTTTTTTATTCATATATATATATCTGGTTATTTTAGTTTTTGTAGTATTAACATAGAAAGAGGCCTATTGCCGAAGTCCTCTTAATAATTTATCTATATATACGCAAGTACGTCTATGATTAGGGTACGATTTCATTGAACGAAAATTTTTTGACAACCCTCCAAAATGATCGGTTATGACATTCATAAAGAAGTGTTGCCATACGAAAAATCCCTTATGAGGTCGATGTTAAACTATAAGCATTTATGTCGGTCCTTGATAATTTTGCTGGCGGAAATTGTGATTTGTATTGGTACTTTTTGATCTTAGAGGTCAGTGTTCACCGTCAATTTTTACTAACATGTGTGTGAGCGCGTTTTATAAAATCTAAATACAATGTTGCTAGTGTTAAAATATGCTGGTATATTATTTCTTATTTTCTTAATTTGTTGTACTCCAGATACAAATCTGCATTTGCTAACATTTAAGTGTTAATTTGAGATTACTAAATATGGTGATTTTTATTTGCTTACATTGTGATATGATAAGAGTAAAATTGTTCAAAGATTGAATAATTTTGTGAGATTTTAAATGCATTTATATTTTTAGATTCAGCACACATTAATATATACAGTAATATATAATATAATATATACAGTCAGCGTCTAAAGTATACATCTAACTAGAAAATTCCAAGCTATTGTGAAGAGTGTGCGAATGTGCCGGTACGACCTAGGATTTACGAATCTATGTTGTGAACTAGAGGTAGAGTAGACAAGACCACGTGATGTCGGTTACGCGGTGATTTATTTCCACCTTGCTTGTTGCTTTTAGTTATTTCTAGGTGTACAACCTATAAATATATGCTAACCCTGAATATATGTTACTGCGAAGGTCCGAATATGAATAAATTCTAGGATTTATTACATTTATATACTATTATTTGAAGTACTTATGGACAGTTATTTCACTATGGCAAGGTCCTAAAGTGTGGATATATTTTTGATGCTGACCATACTTGCTTTTTACTCATAAGGTACAAATAAATGATTACGAATGGTAGTATCACAAAATGCCAGCATATTTTAAAGCTAGCAATATGTCCGGGCGTCGTTTCTGTGATATTTGGAAATTATTGGCTATCAATAAACATTTTTATAATAAAAATTGCTTCATATTGCGCGTCATTCTATATTCCAAATACAACAGAAATGTTAAAAGAACAGTATTTTTATACTAATTTCTGATATATTTTTTTCTTTTTTTACGTGATTTCTAATACTAATGAAGTATGTAAGATGGATAAATAAATTGTATACACTTGTATGTTATTTGTTTTATTTGTTTGCGATAAGTGTTTTTTTTCACGGCTATAGAAAGTATAGGAATTTTCGCAACGATTGATACAGATGGTAAACAAAACATGTCATGTTTTTGCTATCCTCCATTTATTGCCCTCCCGTCCTTCCTTGATTACTGTAAGTTCTCCTTATCGGTAAACGTCGTTGAAAATGTGCGTGCATGCGCGGTCAAAGATCGAACGAGCAAGAGTAGAGCAAAGAGAGGAACATATTTACATAGTGGGCATTCTTTAATTCTGACTTAGATCTTCATAATTATTTGTTGAAAAACCGAGACCTCGCAAAATTGGCATCTTAGCTAAATATGATTGAAGTTTATATATATGTGTATATATCATACTAGCCATTAAACATCCACTGCTGAAAATAGACCTCTCCAAGAGAGGAGGTTTTTTGCCCATAATTGCCGCGCTAGGCAAGCGTGTTGGCACTCGCAGAGCGCAGATTTCGCGACGAGGATGCTGCTGGCAATCCTCACCATGTGTATTTAAGCTACACTGTTTCGGACGGATATACCAGTACCTTAGTCGCCTCTTACGACACCTGGTGCAGTCGAAAGTATAATTCTAATCTGCCAATACCTCAAGGCCGTGATCGACAAGTGATTAGGACCCTACGCTGTAATAAATATAACTGGTTATAGTGTAAATGTTCTCCTTTTTTACAGAAATTCCTCCTTTAGACCCATCTGCCCTCCTTAATCAAATTATCATCTGGTAGCACTAATAGGTGACCTAAAAATTAATAATATCAAGCTCTATTATGTTGTCTATCTAGGCTATCTAGGCTGCATTTGCCGGAATTTATACCCAACAACAAGGAACGCTGGACTACTCAAACGTCAAATCCAACGTCCTGAAGGATGCGTGGTGAATAGTGCCCGCGCGATGACCTCCTTTTCCACCCATAAAAAAGACCCCCCGCATTGTGATCATTACAACAGTTTAGACAAGTTAATAATGCGGTGAAATAAAACGACAGACTAATTATTAACTAGTAAATAGAACCTTGTCTTTATTAATGTCTTTTATGATATATACTCTATGCTAAAATAATATAACAATAAACATTTACATAAAATAAATGACTAGATTTTTTTTTGTTGTACATATTTTTTTGTGAATATTTGTATATATTTTTGTCTCTTTTATTTCTCGATTTACTTGCATTATTTTTGAAAAATAATTAAGTAAATTAATATCGCCTTTTAAATTGCTTTTTGTAATACAGTATAGTACATACTCCAAAAAATTTTATTTATTTGTTGTCAAGATTTTTCTTTACTTCAATAATATGTTGTCTATTTAATATCTGTTGTCTGTCAACAGTAATATAAAAGAGTTTAACAAAACAGTATATAAAAAAGTTACTGGATAAACAACAGAAGAACGTATCACAGAACAAATAAGAATATTCTCTGCATACGCACTTGTAAATAATAACAATAAAAAAATCTATGTAAACAACGTATAAACATACATAACTATATAACTACAACAGTCCAACTAATGTCTTTATATATAAAACGTGAAAACGTAATGCAATTATCTGAAAATAGTCTCCATATAAAAGTGGGCTTGAAAAGGAAACAAACAAGGGTTGTTAGTTGCATGTCGGTGGGTACGTTCTGAATTTTGTACAAATAAAGAAAGATACATATCATTTAGAGGAAATGTTAGTCAAAAAATGTGTGAAAACAGACATCTACAGTCCGTGGTAGTTCAATACCGCGTATGTAGCACAAGTAAATAAGGTTCAAATTCCACTTTTTGTAATTGAATTCTAAACTTAATTTACATCTGCTACGAACGTGATACTAAATAACATTGATAATTATCATCATAAAAAATGTTGGGAATAATAAATCTGTTTCCCAACCTCATGCAAGTGAAGTGCAGTGCATCATCAAGTAGCTTTGAACCACTGCTACCTTCTTAAGATACAGTCATATGATCTTTTACTTGGACATATGGATTACCTGTGGCGTGGAGACACGTGATTTTGGTACGCCGTACGGGGTGGTGCAGCGCGTCCCGCGAGCGTGACACGTCCCCACTAATTACGTCATTCACTTAGGTATGTAAGTGAAGACGTGGGGCATACCTAAGTATAATCTTTATGCAATTACATTTAAAGCTGTTAGTAAAGATCTCCGTAGTGTAGTGTCAAGTCTATCCATCTCTACCTTAGGTATGAAAAGAACACGGTTTAGAATTACTTTACCGTTTTACGAAATCTTTTAGCTAACGTCACAATCGTAAACCTATAGTGCACAGTGTGCTTAAATGTTAACACACTACCCGGACTCGTGAGAACAGAGTGTCACTCAACGTCGGTCAGTGTAATTACACGAGAACAGCTTGTACGTGACGTGTTTACGTAGCGCGGCACGTCGTTGGTAATTGGTAAACAGGTAAGAAATATGACACGTTGAGACAGCCAAAAAACAGGCTATTATTTACGAACGAAGTCAACGTCCCGTGAATCACTTAAATAGACATATTCAGTGCCATATGTCGTGTCACCACGTAACCTTGCGACTGTGAAATCAGAATTCACAGGTTAAGTTTCCCTAAGTTCACAGCCACAGACCTATATGGTGCGTACTGTGGAGGGTAGACGAGTGTCAAGTGATGTGTGTCAGTGTTGAGGCGCGGGCGCGTGTCTGTACGCCACGTGTTTGCGGAGCGCGTCTCGCGAGCGTGACACGTGCGAGCACGCGCGGCAGGCGTGCCGGCGGCCCGCGTGCGTTTCCATATGGACGCGTAAGTTGTACTGGTTGCTGAGACGCTTGTTGCATATCGTGCAAACTGAGTTGTTGGACCGCCATTTTCTGTCGTATGCCTCTGGTGGATCTACAATAAAAAATATAGAGAACAGATTCTGTTATTATGTTTCATACATAATTAGACGAATTAGTATTTGAGCTGGATATAGCTAGCATAGTGTTAAAACTACTTCACAATTATAACTCACTAAATTTGTGTTTTGAACAATATTCTGCAATATCTATATATATTAAGCCGTAAGGTACCGGCAGAATGGAATAGTAACTCCCACTGCACCAGGTGTTGTAAGAGGCGACTAAGGTACCAGAACCGACAGATGGCGGTGTATCCAGGACAGTACAGCTTAAATTCACAGAGCGGAAATGGCCAGCATCCCCGTTGCGAAAGCTGCGCTCTGCGATTGCCAATACGCTTGCCCAGCGCGGCAATTATGGGCAAAAACCTCCTTTCTTGGAAAGGCCTATGTCCAGCAGTGGACTTGTAGTATGATAATGATGATGATATATATTTATAAAAATTACTTGAGGAAATTGTGCGAACGGATGAACGTGAAGTTGTTTAAGTTAATATGGAAAAGAAGTGCATAAAGCATTTTCTTTCACAAAATGCTCTAGAAATACATTAAATTAATAAAAATAAACTTTGTATTATTGTTGGAATGAAAAACAACAAATTCAGTAAATATTAATTTTTATATTGGGCTTCATGATTATATTATGATATTCTCTTTGGTATCATTAAATTTCAAAGATCTACTGCTGCTAATGGTATTACCGAGAAATGGAATAAAGTTTGATCTTAAAAATCTAATTAATTACGGCTTTACTCGAAATTTTATAAATTTATTATAGGACCTCCTGTAAGTAAGTTTTGACGGGCCCGATGGCGCAGATGGTAGTGATCCTATCTTGTGCACCAGGGGTCGTGGGTTCGATTCCCAGCCAAAGCGAATATTCATATTATGATATTGGTGTTTGTTCTGTGTCTGGGTGTTAAATATATGTATTTAAGTAGCATATTTGTGATGCCTCTGTTGTTTGGCGTCTGGAACACAAGTGGTTTAAGCGACTTACCACGGAGTCAGCTCAATGTCTCATACATTGACCTGACTCCGTGGTAATGTTGTGGGAATTAAATTTTAAGAGTTGACTTTAGTTCCCTGATTATGTGGATTGACCTAATTTTTTGTTGCTACTCTGTGTAAAAAACCAACTGTTAAACCAAAACGAACAACAAGGGTAATATTACGAACTCACCTGCCAAATTAGGCACAGAAGAAATAACGGGAACACTAGTTGGATTGCCAATTTTATGCGTACTGTACAAGTTCTGTACTATTTGGTCCAATTTACTCAGTCTGTCTTTCTCACTTCTCGCAAAGTCCTGGCTAGAGGGTAAATCTTTCGGATCGCTTGTGGGGGTCAAGTCGTCGAAGTTCAGTCGGGAGCTACTGCTAGAGTTTTCGTTGAGGATTAGATTGGAGTTTTGGTCGCTTTTCAGTTCTAAGTTGATGGGTGAGGCTGGTGTTTCGTTCTCTTGGGTTTGGTCGGCGTCCGTAGGCGTGAGTGTTGAATTCTGGAAGTATTATGAATTATTTATGACATTCTTGGCCATTTGCATGTGCGTAACCAGGAAGGGGGGGGGGGGTGCAGGGGGGTCAGCTGCTCCCCCCTGGGGCCCTGGACAATATTGATGTCCCTACTAGGTATTTTATCTACTTTTATTGATACAAATTAAAAAGACGATTTCCTTGCAATTGGTTTACAATACAATATTTTTACAACTAAAAATTACTCGGCGCGTTCGTCAATACCTAGTATTTATTATATACAATAAAAATCCAAATTGCCCCTCCCCGTGGGCCAGAACCTGGGTACGCCCATGGCCATTTGACTATAACAACATTTGAAATGATTTTTGTTTTAGTGTGAAGAAATTACGTGGTGTATGTACACCATATCATGGGACATAACATCTTCAAGTTTCAAGGTTGGCATCGCGCTAGTGATATCCTTGCGATACGAGCATCTATAGGCTGCAGTGACGCCTAGCCTCACGCTGGCAGTTTGCTTATTTTTCGACTTATTTATATAAAAGAAATGGTGTGGTAAGTTCGACGCACTATACCAGTTACAAACCAGTTTAAAGTCGTCGCATGTCAGCCAATTTGTTAAAAAAAAGTGGATGTAAGTAATAATCACATCCAGCGCTTTTTTTTATTAGTCGACATTGTGTTATGTTTTGCATCCGTAATTAAAAGCACTTTTAAATTTCTTATAAGTAAGAAAGAGAGATCATTTTAAAAGTAGTCACCGAACTTCAGCAAACAAATTTAAGTCAGCGATTGCAAAAGTGAGTCCAATCACTTACCTATATGTAAAGTGGTGTTCGGAATAACGAAAGTAAATAATTGTAGTAAAAAAAGCAAATAATTGTAAATAACTGATTGGTGCTCTATACTATAAGGTTTCTTCTTTCTTCAAAACTTTCTTCAAAATGATGATTCTTTTATCACCATTTTTTCAGCAATCAACTAATGAGGAGATGTAGATAAGGCCGTGGCCCTTTACCTATTTAAAAAATAAAAAATTACCGTGTCGGCGTCGGTTAGTCCGGATACCTTCAAGGTTTGGGCTAGCCGCAGCAACGAAGGTAGGATCTTCTTAGACGCTGTCACCTCGCCGGTGTACATAAAAGTGAGAAGCAGCTTCAGTTCGGCCACTTCGCAGCCTAGCACCACCACTACTGAGTTGTTCTCTGTGTCCAGTTCCTGGTGAAGAAAGGATCAAATTAAGAGTAAAGCTTTCATATGAACTGTGTTTATATATGGTAATATTTATAGACACTGCCCCCCCCCCCCCCAACCAGACTTATTGGAAATCACTTGAAGAGGCCTTGCAAGAGAGCAATAGACGTCCTTTTTATGTGTTTTAGCGGCGAAAATTTGTAAGATGTACTTTTACTCCTGTATTTTTGGTTAATCTGATTTCGGCGTTTTTAATAATTAAATAAGTAAATTTTGTGAATAAGCAAAATAAAGTAAAAGCCTCAATGATTCTTAGCCCTGATTGGTTGATAGTTCTAAATATTAAATCGCGGATATTTTGTAATAAGTCGAACGAAAGAATGGTTCTTCGAGCAGGATTCTAGAAGGCTAGAAGTTACATAACAATTCTAAGTTTCCTGATATATCACATATTGTTTATAGTAGGAAGAAAAGGAAATAAATATAATAGTAATTTCCACACGAGGTAAATATGTATTATCATTAAAGCTATTGAAAGTCCACTGGGGGGGAATTTGCCCATAATTGCCGCGTTGAGCAAGCCTGTTGGCAAACGTAGAGCGCAGCTTTCGCAACGGGGATGCTGCTGCTCATCCCCACCCTATGCCTTTGAGCTACATAGTCTTAGATGGATATACTATCTGTCTATACTAATCTATCGGTTCTGGTACCTTAGTCGCCTCTAAAGACACCTAATGCAGAGGGAGGTACTATTTTACTCTGCCGATACCTGATGGCAAATATATGTATTTAGGTATTATAGTTGTAATTCATTTGTTGTTCAATTTATGTTACACAGGTGTTAGTGATCCTATCTTGTGAGCCAAAGGTCGTGGGTTCAATTCCCAGCTAGGGTAAATATTTATGTGATGATATTTGTGTTTGTTCTGTGTCTAGGTGTTAAATATATGTATTTAAGTAGTATATTTGTGATATCTTTGGTGTCCGGCGCCCGACGGAGTCAGGTGCCGGACATTGTATGAGATATTGTGGGAATTTATATTATAATGACTTATGATTACCTTAAATAGCTGTGCGAAGTACTGGCTGCATGAAGCGAGGACTAGTCTATGGGCTTTTACCGAAGTCCCACTGGCGCTGAGGGTCACGTCAGTCAGGGCTCCCGTGCTCAGCATGCGCCCTAGGGCTCCAATAACGCTGTTCTGTTAACGATACTTAGTTAAGGTACTTCACGTCGATTGGCCATTGTTAAATTGAAGTGAGTTATAATAGCACCAATATACTATTAGAATAGTGCTTGTTCTTAATATGTTATAATGAATAAACATCTTTCAGGTGAGCTTTACCTTACATAGCGAATCTGTAAGCTGTAAGACATAATATCTCGCCTAGGCAGTTCGAACAAAGGGATTGTCGAAATTGATTGTACTATAAACAGTAAGAATTTTATCTAATTAATTATTACACTAAAAGCTTATATATGTATATAAAAATGTTATTTAATCTGTGTTCGCTTTTAAAGCTCAAAAAGTTCTACATCGATTTAGCTCAAAATTTTGACTTGATAACAATCAGCTTCAAATTTTATTGCGTCGATAATATATCGGCGACCACGATAAAATAGTCTTTTTAACAGTCTTTAAATACTAATATAGATATATTTTTTTTGTTAAAATAAAGAAGAAAAATAACGTGCTATATTCAGACTTAAAGATTTACAAATAAAATCCTTTGCGTAGCATTCAGGTGATTATAAAAATTGTTACTTAATTTAAAGTAAAACAAAAACGATATATCTATACATATATAATAAAAATTATATATCCGCATATAGGTTTTCAGTTGTTTGTGGCAGGAGACAGCTAGTTTAACCCTTACAGGGCCATAAGATGGCTGAGACTAAATATGCGAATACAACACAATATTTTAGCTAGTTTGGGTGTAAAATAAAAGAATATCACTAGAAAAACATAGCAGGGTGTATAGATTTCCTACAATTTCATGGGAAATATTTTTCCCTATGGACCATAAAAGTAAATAAATGAAGAGTTAGGTTTTTTATATCGGTTTTTTATTTATTGCTTTGTAATACAAAAAAACATAGGAAAAATGTTCAGAAAAGTAAAATAAATAGTTAATTATGGTATTCTAGGAAACAATTACGTTTACTTGTGAAGCACAAGTGGACGTTGCACATAACACATTTATTATGTGTCCTATTTTCTATACGCCGTTTAGCACAATTTACGCACCGCTTCAGTTTTTCTGCTTTTTCCATGTTGTGCACTGGCAAATTGCGTTTATTTCCAATGCGGAGCTTTTTAGAGGAGACTAAAGTGGGTCTTGATCGCTGTCTACATGTAAAATTATTTATTAGACTTCGTGCTACATGTTGGCGATACTCAAGGCTGCTCAAAAGCGGACCTTCCACTCTGTGTTTTTCGTGCAACTTTACGTAGACTAAATATGAGTTATTCATAGCAATGTCTAAGATGTCAAAAAAGAGGCGCAGGTAATATTTTATTTTGGCTTTGCGATCAACCTCATAACATGCTTTGCGCTGGTCCATAAGGTCTACACCGCCCATATATTTATTATAGCGCATCACTACTTCCGGACATGTTACATTTATTTTTTGAGCAGTTCCTGCCTGCCTCCTCTTTACTGTGCTGGTTGGCACCGGAGATATGAAATTGGTCAACATATGCACTGCTTTAGTATCCATCCACTTTATGAATGTTATGCCGTTTGTACTTACGGCATGAATGTCGCCTCTCTTCATGCTTTTATCTGATGGTAATGACTTTGGCACATTTTTTCTATTCGTGCGAACAGTGCCGCAGGCTTTGGTGTTCTGCATCATGAGTTTATGTTGCAAAGCAGGCGAGTTGAAAAAATTGTCAAAGTATACTTCACAACCAAGACCTTTTAGTTGTTCCGTCAGACAGAGTACTACTGATTCACCTAAACCGATTTCTGTATTAGTTTTCTTTCCTGTATATAAATCAAATTGGTATAAGTATCCTGTTGAAGACTCACATCTACACCACATTTTGAACCCCCCAACAAAAATAAGGTAAATTATATAAAAATACAAGAAAACCATACATTATCATATAGCACTACATATAATAGTACTACAACGAAAACACCAGATATGGACCAGTGGGAAAAATATTTCCCCTTAGATGATTTGCAATTTTTAGGTACTTGTGCTAATATTTTGCAGTTTACTGTATTCTTATATAAAATTATACTTACCAAATAATATAAAACACGTCACAAAATATTGTTATTTTATTTTCTCAAGTCCAAAACACTTTCAAGATATTATTAGTTCAGCCCGCGAATGTTTTGATTTTGGCGCAATAAAGTTTGATAGTTTTTTGTTTTTCTAATCGTTCAGAAACACATTTGCCGCCTTGGACATACGTTTTATTTTGACATTTACTAAAAAAAATATCGATTCAATAATAATTGAATAATCGATAACGATTTTTGTAGAAGGGAAAAATATTTCCCTTGAGCGTGAAAGGGTTAAAATACAATTCCTAAATACATTATCAAAGACCCAAAAATGAATTATGCATTATTAGAGCTTCGTTTCCGAACGAATGTATAACGACTTAACTCAAGTGACCAAAGTTCAAATACAACATTACAAATACTAAGAGTAGAGCCTATTGTTGTTTGTTGTTAATTTCCACATAAGTCATTGTTCTTTTAAAACACGTGTAGGCAAGATAAAAACACCCAAATAATATATTAGTGGTTAACCTTCGTCACAAATCATAATTATGTCCCGATATCTGGGTATAATGATATATTTTCAGCTCGATAGCATCGGTGGATTAGCAATGTGAAGGAAAGTTTCATTATTCCTTTAGATAATTAATTATTTGGTAATAGCGTTCGCTCAGGATGTCATATTTGCAGGGATTTTGTTAAATTTATGTTCGGACCAACAATTTCCAGTGTGTATAATTATATTTTTGTTCTAAAGTATATTCTTGGTATGCAATTATATTGAAAAAACGTGTTTAATACAAATAAAAAATAAATTGTTAAATAATAATCAATTATCAAACATTCATGCGTGCAATGGTAGTTTTTTCTATACATAATGAAAGAAGTCAAAATAAACTAAAGAAACGAAGGTCACAATTTGTAAACCAAGGTTTCTTGAAAACAATACTAATCTTTCCTGTGATTACTTAAAACATCACAACAAAGGAATATTCTAATGGATTTATAAAATAAATAGTTTTGGCCAACATTTTCTTATAGTGCGAATCTAAAACATTTATGTTTCGCTTGATCGAGATGAGACAAGGGTTTTTTTTACGTTGAAACTATTAAGAATTCGCAATATAGCTTGAGTAAATAAAAAGCAATAGTATACCAAACTTGTCGATTTATTTATACTTATAAATTAATTACTAATAATATATATGTTTTATATTATAAGGGGGCAAACCAATGAGATGCCTGATGGTATGTAATCAGCGTCGCTCATAGACACCACCAACACCAAAGGAATCAAGGGCGTTTCGCCGGCCTTTAAAAAGAGAACTTATTTAAAAGAATTAAATAGATATTCATTAATCTACTTTCATTAATTTGATTACTTTCCCAGAGATCAGCTATTGTGCTCAATGCACCTCTTTATCGGATGGATAAGTGTATAAAAATGAATCGTCAAAATGTACGTGCATAACTCTAAAACGACTGCCCGATATTGGATAATTCATTGATATTTTTATAATTGTCTTGACAAGGTTTTGAGAAGTTAGTGTATACCTATAAGAAGAAAGGTTGGAGGTTTGTAGGAAGAATGGTTACGTAAATTTAATTATACTGGAAGATGTCGAGGCGGGTCACTAGTTTATTTTAAAATGAAACAGTGTTTTTGTTTTAAAAATATGCCAAGTATTCCTTTGGTGCCTGTCACCCGTCACATATCGATCGTACTCGGTAAATTGTGTCAAATATTTCCCTCTAAAACTGGTTTGCATGGCGGGTATACGCGTCCATAGTTCTCGATGAAAAAATAATTGAAATACTCGTTTATATAAGTAAGGCATGTCTTTTTCAATCTGAACGCGTCGTCCTCTTGATTTATTAAAACCTTTTTCGTGGACCGTCAATTGATGCTATCATTATCATATCAGATGTAGTCATCACATCATCATATCCACTAGTGAATGTAGATCTTCCCATAAGATTTCTAATAGGACTGGATGTAAGCGGCCTGCATCCAACGCGATCCCTCGGTTCCATATATATATTGATGTACATATTTACATTTTAGTGAAAGCTGAGAGGGTCTCTTCAATAGATTTTATATAGATATTAGCAGACACGACAGACGTACCGTCTTAACTTTACTTATATGTTTATTACAAACAAAGTATTGAGACTATAAAATGAGATATAAACTACCCCATATCTTAAGTTGGATCAAACTGTACGCAGTAAGAAAAATATATTAAAATCAGTTGTCAATCAGTCAGACACCGTGACACAACATTTAATGTATAAAAAAACACGATATCTCATACGTTGCCCCGACACCGATAAGAAGCTTAAAGCACTTGTGTTACGGATATCAGACACCAGTGGAATCACAAATATAATATTTTCATACGTATAAATAACACCCAGACACCTCTCAACCAAATAGTGTAGTTCAAATGGTGGGGATGGGCAGCAACATCCCCGTCGCAAAAGCTGCGCCCGCCACAACGGCTAAAGCTGCCTTCGGAAGCACGGAGGACCTCGAGATAATTAAATATTGCGTCACCCTTAATTTTTACTGCCGCTTATTTGTACCACCAAACGGCAGTTTTTCTATTGTTGTGTTTTGGTTTAAAGGGGGCAGTAAAATTATTGGTTTATGTGACATATCATCAATTTATAAGGTTGGCAACGCGCTAGTGATAATGCGAGCGTCTATAGTACAGTGACGCTTGCTGTCACAGACCTTTTTCTATGCTTGTTTGTCGACTTAATAATAAAAAATAAACAAAAATCTTCGATTGCATCATAATTGATAAATAACGGAAGAGAGAACGTCAAATCTTCAGAATGAAGATTTGACGCAATTTCCGACGCTAATAAGTCCCTGTTGTGCATTGACTTCGCCAAGAAAGGACTGTTCATAATTGTGGTGGTTCGTCTTGTGCATCTAAGCAACGTTTAGAATGGATATGTCGGCTTTGGTACCTCACTCGCATATAACGACACCTGGTACAGAAAGAAGTTCTATTCCACACTACCGTTGTATGCATATTTTACAAATGTGCCCAGTACATATATTTTTTGCTATATTTCTATTCTTTCGCATGTTCTGCGACTCTTTTCATGTTTTGTGACATTTGCATGCAATCTGTTTGTATGTGACAAAAAAATCATTTCATGATTGCCAAGATTTTGTTGTCGATTTTGGAATGCGGCCGTCCGGTGTTGAGAGAACCAAATTCTCAATTTTTTCACGTGTCAAGAGTTTTTGACTAGATGCCAGAATTACCACATTTCCTATATTGAAATTAATGTATACATATTGCCTTCTGTTCATTCCATTTTCCCCTGATTTCGTCATTTTTATGTTTGCAAACTCCACGATTTGATGTTAAATTATTTTTTTAGGACATAGCAAGTTGCGAGCATTATTGGATGGACATTTTATTTTACTTATTACTCGTAGTTCCGAATGTACACGTTTGCTTTTTTCCCTATAAAATAAATTTTTTAGGATGATGATAGATTTTTAACTGTAGACGCAAAACGCATGATATAAGGGACTGCAAACATAGCGAATATTCCTAATGTTGCCAAAAATTCGATCAATAATTTCACTTAATTAATTATCAATAAAATTTTTTACTTAATTTGTTCAATGTATTTAAAAAGTATTTAATTGTATCGAAAATTATTTTTATACTATAAATTTGATTTTATATCTAATTCGATTTAGCTCCATCTTACCCATACATCTTAAACTTAAGATTGACAAGAAACGTTCTAAAAACACTTCTATTGTAAAAATGACAAATGTTTTAAATAATTATCGTATTTACAAATTAATTTGTAGATACAAAACTGAGAAGTGAAAATCCTGTTCCAATGCATAAAAAAGCTAACTTAAATTAATACTAAAGAGGCTTAATTGGACAGTTTATTTACGTGTATTATTCTGTCCTTTTCACTCATGACATTAATCATAATATAGGATACGACAAACATATTTATTAGTGCGGCTACAATATGCCTTCCTTTTTACTGATTCCTTATTACAATTGTACTATAAAATGGTAAGCGTGTAAAAGCTAGGAAGTTTAAATTTAAGTAGAAAATTTGACTCTATTGAAATAAATACTAATAGATACTTCTATAATTTAGCCGGGTTAACAATTGAACTTTTTGCTACCATTTTTAGAAAATGTCTTTTTCGAACTACGACACGCTACTGTTTTTTGTCTAGTTTAGATAATTTATTTTTGTTGTTATAGTTGCTAAAACAGTACAATAATAGTTATTTTTAGGGAAAGTTCTAATAACTTAAAATTAAATTAATATTTTGTGCATGTGGTGCGAAAGCAGGGCTACTAAGTTCTAAAGTGTCGTATGTACAGGTGTTAATTGACAGTGGTTCTTATTGCGCTTGACATAGGGCTCATACTGTAAAATAAATATCTTTTTCCTCTTTTAAATAACCAATCAATGTAATTGTATGGCATGAGCACTCGCTCATGACCCATTTTGATATATTCATCACGTATGATTTATACGAAAGATACTTTTATTTTCTATTACAGTTGGAAAGATATATCTAATATTACGTCTTTTTTTATGAAATTGATGGTATACTTTCAAAAAGTTTTTTTTTAATTAAAATAGATTGTATATAAGTGTAGGTACCTGTGCCCTCTGTGTGGTGTTTTAAAAAGTAAAAACTACTCACCTACCTGGTGATTATGCCAGCGCAATGAGAATTGTTGCATTTCATCATCATCCATAGCGTCACAATTAAATATGTAAGGGAAAGCAAAGCGTTGTTAAACGTATACACTCACTTCGTTCGCCACACAACCGCCCGACACAATAATATTGTTTAACGGATCCAGGCTACTTTATTTTAGCTCGTACGCCTGGAAAACCTGTAGCCACCTATTTCTGGAGCTGTATCTTATTTATAAATCCAATGACATTCGCACTGTGACGCGTCTCACATACCAAAAGTCATCCAAAAGTAGATTTAGTCCGCTCGAGCGATTGGCATCATTGTTCGGCTGTTTGAGCTAATTATCTGTTATTTCATTTATTTTAATTTAATACTTATGAGTAACACAACTCCTTGTTGGTCCGGCTCCGTGCGTGGATGCGTTTGATAGATTTCTTTTTTTTTATATTTCCCGCCAATTATTATTAGGTGGTTGACAACATTTTTGTTTACTGATGTTTAAAAAATATCGTTCCCGCTACCGTGAAGGCGTTGATTAATCTGTGTTTAGTATGTTTTGAACATTACTGGATTAAGTTTGTTTTATGTAATTTTTTCATCAGTGACTCATATCACGTGTTTTTCTGTTCTTACTAATTAGTGTTAGTGAAAACGTGGTTGAATGAATTAAATACCTTCGCTTTATACAACTACTAAAACATTAAGAAAGGAAAGAAAAGGCGCTTCCAGAAGGTTTTACGAGTTTCGAATTTTGCTTACTAGGTTAGTTAGATGTCTTATTCCCGAATATTGACTTGTGCTATATTCAAATATGAATATGAACACCTAAGTAAAGTATACAAGTAAGAAAATCAAGGAATACTAAACGAGAAAAGTATTTCAAAATTTTAAATATTTTTGAGAAAACGGGTCAGTTGCTTTTAATTGTCATTACGAAGCTCTAAAAGCATGTATTAGAATATAGTGCATTGTTACGAATCCAATGTAAGTATATACCTAAATTAGCAATTGCACAACGACCGTTTGAAATTATTTATTACTATGATGGTGATAAAAATTCAAACTTATTTCATGAAACTTTTGTTTGAACTTTATTTAATTTCTAATTATTGTCATATTTATAAGCAAAATTTTGTCAATCAATAAAGCCATAGATAACATATTCAGTAAAGCTTAAAGATTATTAATGTTTACTGAATTTAGGTATGTTGGTATGTTGTGTGTTATTCGAATAGTGTAATGCCACATTTTAAAGTGATTCTAGTGCATTTTGTTTAAAAAAAATGCTTTTTGTATTTCTATACTTGGAACAGAGTTTTTGCTTCGCATATAAATATATAGATAATACAATACGATGCAAAAAGATTTTTTTATAATAATAAATCATTTTGCCCGTTATGAGTAATCATTATCCATAATGAATTCTGCATTCATAGCTTTGCTCGATAATATAGGATGTGATTAAAAGGAAAATTCTGATTTTTTTTTAGATTTAATTTCTCTCAAATGATATGCATGTAAACAGATTTAAATTAGATTTTTGTTTACCAAAAAGTTTAGCACACACAACAAGAGAGGTTTTGCTCTCGTAAATATTGGGGACAAAAAGCAATCACTATTATTTTTTGAGATAGTTTTCTTATCCTTTAACCAATTTAAGATTTACAACTTTACAGACACGAAGAAAATAATGGATCGAGATGCCGTGTTCGATTTGGAAGATCCAGACTTCTTTATTAACATTAATAATAATATCGACAAGGAATTGTCTAATTTGAAAAAGATTACAGATAAAATTAATCAGATGCGAGGTATTATATTTTAATAATTGATTTTTAAAAATTTCACCAGAAATCGGTTTTTGTACCGCAGGAGTTTTCTCAACATTATAAGTACATACATGACGAGTATATAGTATACTAGTATATACAACAATAAGACACAAATTTTCACAGACATACTTGCGCATTTCAAATACCAGTGTACCACTTGGTAGTACTCACAATAATTAATTGGGGCAGTTTCTTGAACCATAGTTTAGCTCGTGACATCCTATATTTCGTTGTGATCTAGTCTCTGATAGTTAATATTTAGTGTGTATTGTATTATGCTCATATAAATTAATTGGAAATCTGCGACCATTTTAATAATAACTATAATAAAATCTTCACATCACAAACCTTACTAAGACCAACAACAAACAAGCATGGGTGTTGTTAAGACTTATATTTACTTAGCTTATTTGTAGTTACTCTATTAGATTTTGTTCCCTATAGTTTTTTAATTTTCGTGGCAGCAGTTCCGTCCGTTTCCCCTAATCTAAATATACTTTTATAATGTTAGCTATACTTTGGATATATCATTTATTCAAACAGTTTTAGTAAATAGGATTACAGGGGGTCCACTGTATCTATAACCAGCAGTAGTCATCCAATGGCTCATATGATGCTGATAGTATATAATATGATACACAGAATCTGCGATAAATATAAATTTCCAATAAACACAATAAATTACTCGCAAGATCATTTATTAAATAGTAGCGCTCCGTGTTATTACCCGCATAGTTCAGATTGCTATCGGAATTCAGGGAAAATATATAGTTTTTTATGGGATTTTTTTATGGAATATGACCGCCACGGATGTCTCGGATGTAGTCTAATCTGGAAGTCCAATTTTCGATAAATTGTTCCAACATTTATGGTTGTATATTGGCAATAAGGTGGCGAATCTTGTCCTCCAAGTGGACAATCGTTTCGGGCTTATCTGCGTAGACTAGCGACTTTACATATCCCCACAGAAAGAGCGGACAGTATGGGCCGCGAGATGGGGGTGTTCAAATTATTCGATCGATCCATCCCTTGGGTCAAAAAAGTCAAATAAGTATCTGGGCGTCACACTAGACCGGCGCATGACGTTCGGACCTCAAAGTCAGAAATAGAGCCATTTACATATTAGGTAGGTTAAATTTCAATATGGGCCGTACAAGTAAGAGCGGCGTTAAATCGCACGATCTTCGAGGCCAATTCCGAAACGTAAAAGTATGCGGATACGAAACGTTTTCTTCAATAAATCAATTGTGGCACGAGCTGTGGAACATGTTGCGCTGTCTTGTTGAAACCACAACATCAATGTGGTTGTTCAATTGATGAACGAAAAAGTCAGTTTTGCCCATAATTGCCGCGCTGGGCAAATGTGTTAGCAATCGCAAAGCGTAGCTATCGCGACGGGGATGCTGCTGCCCATCCCCGCCTTGTACATTTGAGCTGCACTGTTTCGGATGGATATACCGCCATCTGTCGATTCTAGTACCTTAGTGCCTCTTACGACATCTGGTGCAGTGGGAGGTACTATTCTATTCTGCCGGCACTTTACGGCACTGTCTCTGTGGATGCTTTTTATTATTTAGAGTAAACGTGGTGCGAATACGTTCCATAGTTAATAAAATTAATTGCTATGATTATATTGTCTGTAAAATGGACGTAGTGTGCGATACGTATTTTTATTCATCATAAATGTACTATATACACATAATATTTACAACATATAACACAGACAAATAACAAACAAAAAAATATCATAAGCATTTGTCCTGGGCAAGGATCAATCCCACGACTCTCGGCACATAAGATAGGAAGCATTTCAGGTGTTTATAGTTGAATTTTATGAAATGTAATACTTATAAACTATATTGCTCAGTAAAGATCTAGCTCTCAAATGGTGGAATATTTCTTTTTTAATAGGTTGTGTATATTTTGAGTTAATCGTAACAGGCAGACAATTAAATATTGCCTTCATTGAATATTAGTATATATAATTAAATATTCAAGTGACTGTTAAGGCAACTATATCAATTATTAAAGATGAGTAAATTAATTAATTAGCAAACAAGCATTTACACTTATACACTTAGTTGCCGCTCCGATCCGGCAAAACTTGCGGCGTTGATGGGTAGATGGTAGTGATGCTTGTGCGCTAAAGGTTTGATCCTTGTCTTCTAGTGTGTGTTCCATGTCTAGATTTTAAATAAATATATATACATATATTTAACACTTCTCTGATGTCCGTAACATAAGTGCTTTAAGCGACTTGTCACGGAATCAGGTTAACGTATGAGATGTTGTGGGAATCTTTAAAACATCTTCATCATCACTGTTGGAACAGGCTGCTAATATTTGGGGAAACTAGGGTATTTTATCAGGGCCTGGCCCTGACATACCATGACCAATGCAATGGGATACTCACTCACGCAGTCGACAATCAATCTCTTCAAGTAGGCTAGCCCAGCATCTTGGGGTGGGCGCTAGAAGGTCGAGGTGTAGGCATGGCCGAACCACCACCACTCTATATACATCTATGCTACTTATCATCAGGAGGATTTGACTATAATTGTATAGTAGTGGAAAGTGCTCGTAGAACCGCGACGGGGACTTAAGATACTGCTTGGGATGTATATACTGCCATCTGTCGGTTCCGATAACTCACTCGACTCTTATGTCACATAGTACTGTGGTACTATTCAGTTTTAAAGGTACCCCATCCATTGAACAATTTAGGTATACCAAATTAATCTTCCAGTAGAAGCGGCTTACATGGAATCTGACCTGATGATGCTCATCAACGCATCTACATGGAAGAACATATCAGAATTAATTGGACTTTCTACCATGAATATTCTGGACATTACTTCTAAAGGCTGTGTAGTGAAGAAAGAACCATAAATGACTAAGGATACAGTTCTTTATAATGACAATATAATAGATTATCCTAACTTTTATTTATGTAACTAGCTATCCAGACCAACGTTATTTTTTTTAACTATACATAAGGCGTAAGGGACATATAGGTAAAACAATTTGTTTTTTTCTGACTTTTGTTAATAGTTTTTAGTAAATTAGGACTCTTTAATATTAGTAAAAACAGCATAAACATAATTAAAAATAGCTTTTCAAATAATAAATTTGTTATATGTATACGAATTAATTGTTTTTGTTTTTTTGTTCTACCTGCAAACCTGTTGTTGCTCACGACAATTGAATTTATGACCATCGAAATGTTCATCATGACATGTTGAACTGTAACTGTGTGTTGAGATAAAATCTATCCCATTAAAAAAGGAAATATTAAGTAAATTCGGTTCTGTAGTTTAGAAGTCATACCTGACTAAAACAGTGACACGAAATTTTTAACAAGAACGGTGTAAAAAAGCTATTTAATAAAATACTTAGATTCATTCCAAACTAGCTTAACGAACACACGATTTTATATAACTATTTTTGTCAGGAAAAAATGCAACTATGAATTCAGATATCAATTATCCTATCTCTCAAGTTGGATTGAACTGTATACAGCAAGCACTTATGAACAAACGCTGCGACACGATTTTTTTTAAATATATAAAACAGAAGCCTTCTAACAAACTTATAGATGCGTGTTAGTTATAAATTGCATCAGTAAACTGACCTGAGAACAGTAAATTAAGCAAATATCGGAAAGAATTATCAGACAAAGGGATAACCTGCAACCTCAAACTAAATTTTTTTTTCTACGAATACTACATAAAACCGTCCCCTTACTAGTCAGTAGTTTAACGTTACCAGTATAACTGCACTTGCCGGCGAGTGCGGGCGCGGTTTGTCGCGTTTGTGCCGGCAACGTGTTAGTGCGACTGGGCGCATTCCATTCTCTCAATGCTAAACCTCCAAGGCGATCACTCCAGCCGAGGCCCGTGTTTAAAAGAAGCCGTAGAGGGATCCTTAAGCGGGTTTGAGTGGAACAGCATCAGGTTCGTCTATAGAAACTGAAATATAAAAATGTATTTTTACGAATAGACATTACAGTCATTAAGTCTTTCTCGAAAAAAAATTGGATTCCTCTATGTTTATTAATGGTTTGCATAATCAAAATTTTCTTTCCCTATTAGAGGGCAACTTTGGCGAAAAGGTTTATTTGTTAGGTTTTGTTGTATACTCTGAACTCTAGAAAAGACGATGTAAAATTTATTAAAAAAAAACCTTCCAACTTGTGCTTATTAATGTAGAAATGCAATTTATTATAAACTTGTATTACATTTCCATCTCTCTCTCACATTCACAGGCCCCGCGCAATCATTCAAGCACACACACACGCGCACGTACGCACGCACGCACACACGCATATTGATTTCAAGTAATGTTTACAATTACGTAGCATTCTTTTTTGCATTACCTTTCTCATACTCTGGATAATTTCCTAGATATTTGTCCTAGGTCAGGTATGACAAAATGGGATGAAAGGTCTGGTGATTTCAATTATCTGCTTCTTTACACTTCAGTCTTACCCAACAGCTGAATTTATAATGTATTGCATTGCAATTTTGTGCATAGGAAAATAAAGTCTATTATTAAATCTACATTCCAATTGACTCTTGCTTTGGATAAGATATAAAAAAGAAACAAATTAAAATATATATATCATGATTACCAGTAACTTTTTGCCATATAATTGATGCGAGTTGCCCATCTATCGACCATTTGAATAAGAGGGATGGAGTTGGGCCGACTTCGGAATAGGGTTGCCGAATTTTTATACGAAAAGTGTTTGACACTACAGAAAAAATTATAATTTATAGTATTATGTACGAACATAAGCACCCCTAAAGACTGCAACAGAAACCTTTCGAAATTTACGTAAAAATCGCATTAGGTTACATGATTCGCATAATTATTCGAATAGAAAGTTTTTCTGGGCATGTTTATTAAAATTTTTCTAGAGGAAATCAACATTTCGTTATGATTTCCGTATAAATGGCTAAGTTCCTAGAAATGTTGGCAATTTTTTTTATACAGACTTCAAAGTACCGGCAAGGCCGTGAGGTGCCAGCAGAGTAGAATTGTATCTCACTCGTACCAGGTGAACGGTGACAATTGGCGGCATATCCACCGGAAACAGCGTAGCTCAAATACAACAGGGCAGGGATGGGCAGCAGCATTCTCGTCGTGAAGCTACACTCTGCTATAGCCACTACGCCTGCCTAGCGCGGCAGAGCAAGTGAGCTAGTGCCCCCTTTCATAATGGCTAACATGATAATGAGGACAGTCTAAATCTAGAGGCGCGTATAAGTGCTATATTCATTTGAATTTAATTCCATTAAAAAAAATTTAAAAAAATATATTGACTGCTTTTTTTTGTAATCAGCGTAATTTCGGATATGACGCGGTCACGAAAAGAGTATTTGGTTTATGTTTTAATCATAGTGTGCGTGTAATAAATTAAGTATTTTGCTACAAACATAAAAAAGGAGTGACTGAGTACCCTGGTTCGGAGTGTTGCCATAAATTCTGCAAGTATTCCCAGCAGTTATAGCCTAATAACTTTGCTATGCAAAAAGTAATTTTATTATGCATGAATAAAATAGTTTTTTGTCTAGCATAGTAATTAAAATAGATTAGTAGTATAGACTTTATTAAAGCAAGTATTCATTGCCTTTGCCATTGCTTCATATTTACGGCGCGGATGGTAGTGATCTTGTGTACCTATTGGTCGTGGGTACCAGCTTCGAGTCCTATCGGAGACAAACATTTATCACATAATCATGTGTGATTCTTCTATTGTCTGATGTCCGTAACACAAGTACTTTAAGTGGCTTTTCTTGGAGACATGTTAATATATAAATTTACCTAACAAAATGAGGTGTGATTTTTTATCATATTTTTTAATGTATAAAACGTCAAGTGAGCATTGTATTAAAATTACTGGATGCTCTGATGCAATATCAAGTCAAAAGACTGCCGATGTTTACCATCATGCGTTACCATTATTTGCTACTATTTTAAAATATTAATAAAAGTAAGCAAGACTTCATGATTTTTCACTCAAATATATGCAAATTTTTTAATATAACTTGATAACCCGACCGAAGTTGTCCTGTCTTATATATAAAAATTTCATCATCGTACCAGCCATTGTAACTCCACTTCTGGATATAGGTCTCCCCAAAAAGGAGGATTTGCCTTTATTTGCCGCACTGGGCAAGCGTGTTGTTAATCGCAGAGCGTTGCTATTGCGACGGGGATGCTGCTGTATATCCCCGTCCTGTACATTTGAGCTACACTTCGGAAAGATTTATCGCCATCTGTCAGTTCCGTTACTTTAGTCGCCTTACACGATAAATGATTCAGGGGAGGTTAGGTAGGGGAGGTATTCCACTCTGCCGGTACCCCACGGCAATGTAATAATTGAATAATGATATTTAGCTCAAGACCATAACCTCATAATATATATAACCTATAACCTCAGGTTTCCGAAGTATTATTTACATACATCCATACATACATCACGTCTGTGTCTCATCAGGGTAGGCAGAGACTATAGATTATTGGCATACCTCTTTCGCTTCCTTTACTCGCATCCCGGATAGTCAATTTAACCAAGTTAAAGTTTTCAAGTCAAAACTGAATTAAGAATAAAATCTTAAAATAAAAATAATGTCATTCCATATGTTAAAAATCACTAGATTTACATTTCTCAAACTATTAATGATATTAAAAATATACACACACCGCAAAATTTCATACGTCGACCTAATTCCGAGATATGTAGCTTAAAGCACTTGTGGAACGGATATCAGATAACAGAGGAAATTACAAATATAATTCTTAAATACATATAAATAACACTCAAACACAGGACGCAAAAAATATTAATCATATAAATACTTACCCTGGGTGGTAATCGAACCCAAGATAGGATAACTATCATCCCGCTATCGGGCCCATCATTTACTCATTAAGTATATATAGTAGTATAGACTATTGTGTAGGTATAGACAATTCTAGAGTTCGAACTATTATTTAAAAGAAAGTTTTATTAGAAAGCAATTTTTAGATTCTTTTTTATAATGATTAAGTAATAATTATCACATTAATTACTCAATCAGATAAATCACTTACTTAATGACACACTCCGACCTATCTGTAATAGTTTTAAATCCTCTCAGAGACTTGAATATTTGAAGAGAAATTTTAATTTTAATTGCAGTATCAAAGTCTCAAGTGAGATCCCATTATATTCTGTTTCGGGATTAACCTTGAAATATGAAACATGTATTAATCGCCAAACATATATTATACACAAACAAACAAAAAAAAAACAACTTGTATCAGACTTGAGGCGGGACTTGAACCTGCATCTTTTCCATACCGGGGGCCTGCAATACTGTTGTGCTACCGAGAAATAAGCAGACTCGTCGAATTTTTCATAGTGTCTTTTTGTGCTGAGACATCAGCGCCATAGCTTTAATGTTGTAGGTTTCTTTTTTTATTATTAATAACCTACAAACTCTTAAAAGTCAAACTCCTACAAATTTGAAGCATTAGATAAAGAAGAATCAGTTACTTAGAAGAATCAGTTATTTCTCCTTTTTATTTCTAGTAAATATCACCGTTTGGTACCGGACAGCAGATAGTATCTCCTCTGTACGAGGTATCGTAAGTGGCGACTGAGATACCGGAACCGATAGATGGCGCTATATGCATACGAATCAGGGAAGATCAATTGCAACAGGGTGGGAATTGGCAGCAGCATTTCCGTCGCGAAGCTACTCTCTGCGATTGCTTGCCCAGCGCAGCAATTATGGGTAAATTCCCCATTCTTGGGAAAGCCTATGTCTAACAGTGGACGTTTTGCTTCTGCTATGAGTTCAAGTTTAAAATAAATAATAATAATAAATTTCCACAACCTCTCATACATTGACCTGACTTCGTGGTAAGTCGCTTAAAGCACTTGTGTGTTACGGACGCCCGACAGCAGAGGAACAAATGTACTACTTAAATATATTTATTTAATACCCAGACCCAGAACAATGACAATTATCATCATATGAATTTTTGTTATGGGTGGGAATCGAACCTACGACCTTTGGCGCACGAGATAGGTTCACTACCATCTGCGCTATCGGACTCGTCAAATTATAGTGTAATATGATCTTTGGTATTGGCAATTCGTCATATGTACCTGTTGAAAAATTCAAATATCACGGTGTGCAGACATATCCCCGCATCGCAATGCGTTCAGAAATATTTAAAATGTTTATAGTATAAATTTTATTAAATTTCCACCGGGTTCGCCCGCCGAATACGGCAGGTTCTTTAAAAGGATTTTCAATGTGGCTGCTTTCCTAGCTCGTTTCAACCAAGTTTAATTGTGTACCTCATTCGAAAATGGTCCTAAACGCATTAAGAATAGGAGTCGGTTTGAATGCAAAGGAGAATGGCAGCTAGTTCTTGTGAATTATTCGGTTCAGAGAATTTTGTAGTGCGCGGAATGGCCGGTAGAGGCGCCACTGTCACTGGTATTTTACGAGCAGCGAAATTCTTTGCGACTAAAATCGAATTCAATTTGTTGAAGCATTGTGTTTATTTGACTATAAATTGTGTGAACACCTTTAAACCGCTGAATGAAGACGGTCTGTTTGTACAGACTGTTTTACAGTCACTTTTTATGTTGCCCATAAAATGTTGGGATGAAAGATCTTGTCTGGGCGATTTGTTAAAGTTGAGTTTCCTCAATTATAAAGGCTGCAGTAAAAACTGTTGTAGTGTTCATAAAATAAATCTTCCGCCTCAGTTTTATTACTATAAAACGTGCGTTTCGCGGCACTTGTCCTGTCAGCTACTGGCTGCTCTCATCCAGGAAGCATACTGGTACTAAACCATGCATATACGAACTACCAGACTTGTATTAACCCTTACAGGGCCATAAGATGGCTGAGACTAAATATGCGAATACAACACAATATTTTAGCTAGTTTGGGTGTAAAATAAAAGAATATCACTAGAAAAACATAGCAGGGTGTATAGATTTCCTACAATTTCATGGGAAATATTTTTCCCTATGGACCATAAAAGTAAATAAATGAAGAGTTAGGTTTTTTATATCGGTTTTTTATTTATTGCTTTGTAATACAAAAAAACATAGGAAAAATGTTCAGAAAAGTAAAATAAATAGTTAATTATGGTATTCTAGGAAACAATTACGTTTACTTGTGAAGCACAAGTGGACGTTGCACATAACACATTTATTATGTGTCCTATTTTCTATACGCCGTTTAGCACAATTTACGCACCGCTTCAGTTTTTCTGCTTTTTCCATGTTGTGCACTGGCAAATTGCGTTTATTTCCAATGCGGAGCTTTTTAGAGGAGACTAAAGTGGGTCTTGATCGCTGTCTACATGTAAAATTATTTATTAGACTTCGTGCTACATGTTGGCGATACTCAAGGCTGCTCAAAAGCGGACCTTCCACTCTGTGTTTTTCGTGCAACTTTACGTAGACTAAATATGAGTTATTCATAGCAATGTCTAAGATGTCAAAAAAGAGGCGCAGGTAATATTTTATTTTGGCTTTGCGATCAACCTCATAACATGCTTTGCGCTGGTCCATAAGGTCTACACCGCCCATATATTTATTATAGCGCATCACTACTTCCGGACATGTTACATTTATTTTTTGAGCAGTTCCTGCCTGCCTCCTCTTTACTGTGCTGGTTGGCACCGGAGATATGAAATTGGTCAACATATGCACTGCTTTAGTATCCATCCACTTTATGAATGTTATGCCGTTTGTACTTACGGCATGAATGTCGCCTCTCTTCATGCTTTTATCTGATGGTAATGACTTTGGCACATTTTTTCTATTCGTGCGAACAGTGCCGCAGGCTTTGGTGTTCTGCATCATGAGTTTATGTTGCAAAGCAGGCGAGTTGAAAAAATTGTCAAAGTATACTTCACAACCAAGACCTTTTAGTTGTTCCGTCAGACAGAGTACTACTGATTCACCTAAACCGATTTCTGTATTAGTTTTCTTTCCTGTATATAAATCAAATTGGTATAAGTATCCTGTTGAAGACTCACATCTACACCACATTTTGAACCCCCAACAAAAATAAGGTAAATTATATAAAAATACAAGAAAACCATACATTATCATATAGCACTACATATAATAGTACTACAACGAAAACACCAGATATGGACCAGTGGGAAAAATATTTCCCCTTAGATGATTTGCAATTTTTAGGTACTTGTGCTAATATTTTGCAGTTTACTGTATTCTTATATAAAATTATACTTACCAAATAATATAAAACACGTCACAAAATATTGTTATTTTATTTTCTCAAGTCCAAAACACTTTCAAGATATTATTAGTTCAGCCCGCGAATGTTTTGATTTTGGCGCAATAAAGTTTGATAGTTTTTTGTTTTTCTAATCGTTCAGAAACACATTTGCCGCCTTGGACATACGTTTTATTTTGACATTTACTAAAAAAAATATCGATTCAATAATAATTGAATAATCGATAACGATTTTTGTAGAAGGGAAAAATATTTCCCTTGAGCGTGAAAGGGTTAAAACATCATCTTCACAAGTTGGATACAAAATGAGAGGAATCTAAGTAAACCAAATTTTAATATAATAAAAAAAATGATAGTCGTAGAATGTTTGGTAGAAATTGGCATCTTCAAGGAGATAGTCTATCATTAGAAGTCTGATTGACGACCTCCTTCATTATAAATTTGGTATTGCTTAATTTAATCATTTATTCTTCTTAGATTTTAAACTATATTTATTAAATATTTCTATATATATATAGAAACAGGAGCATCGTCTACGTTTCTCTAGATATTTTGTTTACATAAATATGGTCATGTAAGTATCTAAATTCAAAATAATTCAATTGAAAGTTTCTCGATTAACTCATTCAGCAACCAATGAAAACCTATGAGAATAAACTGCTATTCGCTCCTTATCTCTAATAGAATCCAGATAATATAAACCAAACAAAAAAGACAGATATGTCTTCGGTATTTAATGGGTAAAAGGGAATTGTATAAAGTTTGAAGATGTAGACCTTATACAAAAGGTCACCTGCATTGGTACCTCCTTCTAACTTTGTTCTACCGCCAAATAGCAGTGTTCGCATTACTGTGTTGCGGTTTGAAGGTTGAGAGAGGCAGTGAAGTTACAAGGTAATGTGACATAATATCTTTCAAGTCATAATTTTGGCAATGCGCTCGTGATATTACGAGCATATATGGTGGAATCTTCTATCAGGTCCATTTTAGAGGCCGAGTAGAATAGTATCTCCTCCTATACCAGGTGTCTTAAGAGGCGACTGAGGTACCAGAACCGACAGTTCGCGGTATATCCATCCGAAGCAGTGTAACTCAAATGCACAGGGTGAGGATGGGCAACAGCATTCCCGCCCCGTTCCCCCTTTATTGGGGAGGAGTGGACTTCCAATCACTGATATAGTATACCGCTTGCATCACAAGGTACAGGTAGAAGTTCTCTTCTATTCTGCCAATACCCAACGGATTGTATGATGATAAAGTTTTTCCAACTAATCTCTAATAATCTCTCCATTAACCTTCACCTTGAAAACCTAATTCCACTATAAATATTGACAAATTTGGTAAACGTGCTTTTTATTAATTTTCATCATATCAGTCATTGAGACATAAACCTTCCCAAGAAAGGGGAAATTTTGCCAATAATCGCCATGCTTGCCAAGCGTGCTGGCAATCGCAGAGCGCAGCTTTTGCGACGAAGCTGCTGCTCATCATTCTGGTCCAGACCAACCTCCGTACCACAAACAAAATCAAATGTGATGTCGTTAATTGTAGTATTGTGGTCTTAGTTTGTAAGTCAGTTTTTCTCGGAATAAACTTTTATGCGATATAAATCTCCGACAACCGGATTTCTTGGGAGCTCTGAGTAACGGGTGAGAGATTAAAATTTATATATTTATGGCACAGAAGTTGTTTGCTTGATGTTCCGAGATTGCCTTTCGCTGAACACTGGGAATAAAAAACTTGATATCAATTTTCATTCCTGAACTAAGTAAATATTTTTTTACAATTAAAACAAAAATGAAATATTCTGTCGAATACAATAAATAAATTAGATAAGGATTATGTCGTAACAAACAGAGTAGAATACCTCTGTACGGGTATCTTAAGAGGTGACTGGGGTATAAATATACAACATAAAACAAAAGAATGTACCAATACCTTCAAAATAACGGATACTCTTAAATCCTTAGTCGGCCCCGATAGCGCATATTTGACAAAAATTTATATGATGAATATCTGTAAATGTTTTGTGTCTGGGTGTTATTTATTTGTATCAGAGTATTAAATTTGTAATTCGTCTGCTATCTGATAACCTTAACAAATGTGCTTTCAGCGACTTAGAGTCAGCTCAACGTATGAGACGTCGTGTGAATTTATTTATTACATTTATTTAATGAGAGCCGATACAATTTTTTTATTATGTGCAAGTCTCATCTCCTTAAAACACACAACCTAACCAGGTTAACCTATAAAACCTATACATAACCTATATATATATATAACCTATTAAATATTTGCTTCAGTCTATTATGGATGGGTGTATATAGAAGCTAAAAAGGAGAATTTAAGTAAGTATGCAAATAAAACCATCTTCCGACCTAAAGTATTTTTATACAATGCAAAAGAATTCCAAATCTTGATCAGACAATGTCGTAAACACGCAGGATCCCCACTAACACGTTTATCTCGAGAAAATCCGATAAAAGGAAACGGGAACGGGACTAAATAAAAAAAACGGAAGCTATAAAAAAAGTCGCATCCTTCTCTCTGTAAATATGTTTTCGAATAGCGGTGATTTTTGTCATTTATTTTCGGACTGATTTTTGCCACTTCGTATCGTTTATTGTGTTTAATATTTATACTTACCAGAACTCAATGAGCCAGTGAAAATCGAATCTCCTGCACTCATGCGGAGCAGAATAGTACTTCCCTTTGTACCAGGTATCTTAGAGGCAACATAAGCACCAGAACTGACAGATGGCCGTGTATCTATCGGAAATAGTGCAATTCAAATACAAGAGAGTGGGGATTGGCAGCAACGTCCCGATGCAAAACTGCGCTCTGCGAAGCAGTGGACTTTCTGTGACTGGTGCAATGATGAAGATGACGAGGTTAAACCTTAAAACAATTCATCTTGATACAACGACAATTATACAGATAAATTCCTAATCGCACCATTAGATATTTTACAACTAAGTGACTATTCTTTTTTCTATAAAGTCAAAAGACTAACTATTCAAATATATCACAAGACTGTGAAGCACCGGTAGGCCGTGAGGTACTTGCAGACCGTGAGGTACCAGCAGGTCATGAGGTACCGGCAAAGAAGCATAGTAACTCCCCCTGTAACGGGCGACTAAGGTACCAGAACCAACAGATGGCGGTATATCCACCCGAAACAATGCAGTACAAATGCACAGGGCAAGAATGGGCAGCAGTATTCCTGCCGGGAGAGCTGCGCTCTGTGATTATCAACACGCTTTCCCAGTGCGGCAATTGCGGGCAAGATCCCCAATCCGATCCCAATTTTTGGGCTGGCCTATGTCCAGCTGAAGACTTCCAATAGCTGGTATATGTATGTATGATGATAGGGAAAGAAATATTATTATAATATATAGAAAAATATATTTTTTTTAAATAAATTTATTGAATCAGTCGCACGTTAGAGCAGAAATCCTTAAATAGATGTCACAATCAAAAGAATGCTTAGTTTTTTCTGAAACTTTTTTCTATTTATGTGCTATATTTTTACATATTGATTAAATATTCGATCGAAGACGGGGCGTGCCACTAATACATTACATAGAATAAGGGACCTCAGCTGACATAACAAACTTTGTCCCAATTTTGAGACCACAAATTCATCACTTGAGTGTTAAATTCGTTAATCTGCGAGGTCCTTCGTCAGACCTCTGATCGGAGATAGGTCACGACTCAGCTGTGTTTATCTATCGATATAGGGGGCTTGTTCCTTCCCCACCTTTGTGAGAACTCATTATTTATAGATTTTATCTGGTAGCTAAAGTGTTTCAAATTTTGTATAATATAAATTGAATACTAATACACTCGAAACATACAACTCGCGATTTATTTAGAAATATAAAATGTCGAATTCCTTTTAGAAGACATACTATTTCCACAGATAACAAATATGAAAAGTTTTCTTACCAGTTTAATATGTGAATTATGGAACTTTATATGATGATCTTTACCGTTAGATTTCAATTTATAATATTTTTTTAAACATATAAATAAGCGTATACTTTCAAGTGGGTTTTATAGAAAACATTAATGATATCCTGATGGAAAGTCATTTGAAATTTGATAATTATATCTCGTTATCAGGACACTGTAATGTGTAAGCCATCCTTACTTCTCAAAGACCTTTGGAAGACAGAGTAGAATTGTACCTTCCCTGAACTAAGTGTTATAAGATGCAACTGAGAATCGATAGATGGCGGTTTAGTTATTAGCGTAGATCAAATGTGTGTACGCGGAGTTGAGGAAAAGCATGTCTTTTGTTTGTTTTATTCGACCAGGGCGACAAAGACGCATACAGTCTGCGTAGTGAGCGCCACAGCAGCTAACAGATACTCGTAATATCACAAGGATATCACTAGCGCGTCTCCAACTTTGTAACTTGAAGATACTATGTCATATAGCCCAATAATCTCAATGCATCTCTCACCCTTCAAACCGAAACACAGAAATGCGAACACTGCTATTTGTTAGTAATAGGTAAGAGTGAGGTACCAATGCAGGCGACCTTTGTACGAGTCTACGTCATTTCTATGCCGATTTATGTTGTGCGGTTACAAACAGGTCTGTATAGAATTGGCACAATGGGCGAGAATTGCATGTAATATGTTGGGGTGGCCTATGTCTATCAGTCCGACCTATGACGAAGACTAAGACACTGAAATCTCTATAAAGAAATATTCCATTCATTGTTACAAAGTAACACCAGTAGGCTTTTAGGAATTTATAGTAAATAGTATCTTAAAATTATCATAAATTTATTTCTATTACTTGTCTGTTCTATTATTTTGAATACTTACGCGTTGCAAACGCTGGCTGTTCCTGAAAAGATAGATCAAAATAATGTACTACAGTTTATACCTTAAAACGGTCTACAAATATGGCCGCGATGGCGTTTGTCTATCTCTTAGGGGAAACCCGCAACAACCATTTTCTTCTATCCTGATTGCACCTGCGCAAAGTCGGGCCGGGTCGCTAGAAATAAAATTAAGTGTCACGGTGTTTGTCAGGGGTGAACTAACATATTAAAAAACTAATTAACAATTTTTATTTTTTTGATTACTGCGTACAATTTTATTCAACTTGAGAGATAGAATAGTTTGTATTTCAATTTATAGTCGCAATATTTTCTTCATGATAAACATTGTAATATAGTAATGACATGTGATTTTACTATACATAAATAAAATAGTGTTAGTGATTCTAGGACTTCCAAAATTCTGACAACATCTCTATCACTACCGAAGGAGGTATGTAAAAGTGAAATATACTGCATTATAATAATAATGTACTCTTTATTGTCCTAGTCGTATGGTACCGGCGAAGGAGAAAAGTATCTCCCCTGGATCAGGTATCGTAAGAGCCGAGGTATCAGAACCGACAGATGGCGGTATATCCATCCTAGAATTACTAAACTATCAATATTTTGTTTTTGTATAGCATAATCACGTATGACAGAATCACAAGCTGATACGTCTCGACGGAAATGCTGCTGCCCATTCTCGCCCTGATGCATGACGACTAATACTGAGGGAGGTACTATTCTACTCTGCCGGTACCACACGGCCACGATCAATTACGTGTAATATACCAGCCATTAGAAGTCCACGCCTGGACATAGGTCATTCCAAGAAAGGGTTTTTTCTTGCCCATAATTGCCGTACTGAGCAAGAGTGTTGGCATTCGCAGAGTGAAGCTTTAAAGATACTGCTACCTATCCCCACTGTGCATTTGAGCTACACTGCTTCGGATGGATATACCGCCATCTGTAGTTTTTGTTACTTAGTCGCCTCTTACGCCATCTGGTGCAGTGCGGGGTACTATTCTACTCTGCCGATACTACACGGGTAATATAAATAAATTAATTACACTAATATCGAATAAAATTAATGAGTCTACAAATTTACAATAACACTCTTGATCTGTAAAGCCTAAGTCAACAAAACTTGACTTAGGTTTTGTTAATAACTCGTCAAATTCCGCTTTATTATAATAAACTAATAACACTCCGAGGTTTCACTTACGTAATTCCACTTCCCGTGATAATATGTCAATACAAGAGGTTACCTATATCACTTGCTGGTAATGTAGTTTTTTATTCATGAAAGAGTTTTTGAAATGAGCTCAAAAATTTCAGAATTTATTTGTTAGAAACGTACAGAAAGACAAATACTTCTACTTTAGATGGTAGTCTCTCATTTTTAGATGTTTGTAACCGACTTATTCGAAGTTGATTTTGACCCACTTTAGACGGACAGATTTAATTGAAACTTTGTACACATTTTAAGAATCTTATTATCCTGATCAGGGTCTTCAAGATAAACAAATTTTCCTAGTGCAAGAGCAAGTGAAGCCACGCAACCAGCGCATGCATACCGTCTACCTAATTTCCAGCTAGGTACTCATCTAGTTAATATTATTTAACAATAAATCGAACTAAAAAGTAAAAAATAAAATATAGTTTACAAATCCTCAAAAATACGCTTTTATTTTTTACTTTTTAGTTGGATGTATTTTAGTTTTTTTCATGTGTATTCTTTTCGAAAATATAACATGACCTAACATAGGTTATGTTTTATTATACTCAGTGAAGAAGTAGCTCTCTAATAATGAAATATTTGTTTAAATCGGTGTCATAGTTTTTCCGTTAAATCATGACAAACAAACATCAAACCCTTCTCCCTCTTTATAATATTGGTATAGATAAATATTCAAAATGTTTCACCATGTCGTCCACTATTTTATGATTTGTCACGACCCGTTGTTATCAATCATTGTCACATAAATAACGACGCGCCGTTTAGTCCGTTAATTTGTGAACACCATCGGATCGTCGCGGTAATCCTGCCAGTGAGGGGTCGAGGAGTGGAGGGAGAAGGGGGGAGGGTGGGGTTCATGATCGTAGCCGATGGGTAGATAAGTCACGGACTCGATACTTCCGTGCCCACAGGATTTGTTTTGTTTCATTAATTCTTCATGCTGTTGGCAAACCATATTTCGTAATTGTACTGGCTAGATTTTGAAAATTCTGACCTGTTAAGACATGACAATGAAATGAAGGAACTTTTAATCTCCTCCCTTCTCACTGATATAAACTCACTTTACGTTCTCAACTTTGTCTGCAGGGTCTTTCAATTTATATCTCATCCCTTAGGAATCCATCGCTTGCTGTTGTTCCGGAAAGAAGTCTATGTCAGCAAAACTGTGCAAGAAGATGCAGATTCCTTAAAGACTGATCTATATCTATCCCAAAGTATGCTTACTTTGCACTTACTTATACTTTGCAGCATACTAAAGCAATTTACATACGGAAATCAGACAATAGAAGATTATATATCATCATTATCAGCCATTGGAAGTCCACTATTGGACATAGTCTTCCCAAAAAAAGGACATTTTGCTGAAAATAGCCGCGCTGGGAGAGCATGTTGGCAATCGCAGAGCGCAGTATTTGCGCTGGGAATGCTACCCATCTCCGCCCTAAAAATTTGGAGCTCTAAATTGGATGGATATACCACCACCTGTCGATTCTGGTACCTTAGCCGCTATCAAGGTATTTAATGTGTCATATTTAAGGTGTCATGTATAAAGCTTGAAAACACAACATCCAGACATAAACATAATTATTTATTATATATTATACCTTTAGACCCACAAGACAGAGATAGACCGAATGTACCATCGTGTCGGTCAGAAAAAAAGTTTTTCTCTGCCACTTTTTTTTAACATGCTTTTAATAAAGATTAAATTAGGTTTTTAAGATTAGTTTGTGTCATAATAAAATAGTACCTTCCACTGCACCAGGTATTGTAAGAGGCGACTAAGGTACCAGAGCTGACAGATAGCGGTATATACATCCGAAACAGTGCAGCTCAAATGCACAGGGTGGGGATTGGCATCCCCGTCGTGATAGCTGCGCTCTGCAATTGTCAACACGCTTGCCAAGCGCTGCAATTATGGGCAATAAACCTCTTTTCTTGGAGAAGCAGTGGACTTCTAATGGCTGGTATGATGAGATTAGAGATGCAAGCATTTTTATTCAAGCGTCAATATATCCAGCAGTAGGCACATTGGCACTGTTTGCATTCCTAAATAAAACGGAAAAGTTTTATGAGTAGGTAATTAGCGGTTGCCCCATGAATCCTGTTACGGTAAAGAGGAGGGTTCCCGATTGAGCCTACGGGATAGATAAGTCACGTTCTTCCACGCTTTTAAGTGACAGCTTCACCTCTAAGGTGTTATCAATGGAAAACGTTCTGTATTCCAATTAACTGGGAGCGTTAGAATTTTTTATTTAATGAAACTACTACTGAAACTACTTGTAACAGTTTTAAAATGCGGTGTATTTAACTTTTTTTATTTCAGTTCAAAGTATGTTTGATCAAGAACCAATACGAATATCGCAGCACTGTCCAATTACTAGACAGTCACTGAACAACAACACGACAACCTACCGCGTGGATGGGAACGCGAACGTAAAGAAAATTAAAAGAAAAAAAAAATTGTGAATATAACTTACAAATAGTGGCACAACAACTTCTGTCAATCTTGAGAATGGTTGACTTAATTTTCTTTTTGATTTTAATCGACTTTTTGCCTCTGCTCCAGGTGTTGTAAGAAACGACTAAGGTACAAGAACTGACAGATGGCGGTATATCCATTCAAAACAGTGCAGGTCAAATGCACAGGGTGGGGATTGGCAGCAGCATCACCGTCGTAAAAGCTGCGCTCTGCGATTGCCAACACGATTGTCAAGCGCGGCAATTATGGGCAAAAAACCTCATTTCTTAGAGAGGCCTAAGGCCAGTAATGGACTTTTAACGGCTGGTATGATTATGATGAAGCAACCGATTAACCTAATAAAATTTGTCAAATTTTTAGAGTCAGTTTTTAACTTAATGGCTCCTTTATTAGTTAGTATCGATTGCGAAATTTTGACTAATTTGGGTAGGTAGATAGATCCATTATCGTGTGTACACGTTTTGTTATAGGATAGAAAACTATCTAGGAGAACTCATGGTAATGAATCCTTCCAAAAATGAACACATAAAAATTATACCTTATAAGAATAAAAAGGATAAAGCGCCGGTTCGAACCCGGCTTGAAAAAAATTGAGTTTTGCCAAAACATTTATAAAGTGTATATACTCGTATATAGAGGCTAGCATTTCTAATGCATTGAAACTAATTAAATAAAAGGAAAAAATATTGATAGAAATGCACCAAGGAACTAATAAAGCATATAGACATAACAATTTGGTTTTTTTTATTATGAAAGAAATAAATGAGATAGAGAAAATAAAGGATATTGAGTTGGCCGGACACAGCGAGGTAGGCACGCGTTCAAGAAAAGGCAGGCCTACGTTCTATCAGGAAAACTCGGTCATCATAGTAGCCGTAAAACGTCCACTGTTGGACATAGGCTATCACAAAAAAGGAGGAATTTGCCCATAACTGCCGCGCTGGGCAAGCGTGGTGGCAACCGTAGAGCGTAGCTTTGCGACGGGAATGCTGCTGTCCATCCACGTCCTGTTGAATTTAAGGTTAAGTATTGCTTTCGATGGAATTATGTTATTTAAAAAAAAAGATATGTTTTTTATAGTAATTATTTGTTTTTGAGTTTTGACTAGCAATTCATATTTTGACAATTTCAACCATGACATCTGTAATTTGTACAAATTTATTTGATTGCGTTATAATTTTGTAGCAAGAATCTTTTTTTTTTTATTTTAATTTGCGTCGCAGACAAATCTCTCTTTGCTTTTAAGATGTGTGTTAAATAAATAGATAAAAGTTGAATTGATGATTTCTCACAATTGGGTGACTCTAAAATCGATATCAGTTAAGAAAGTACGTTCCGAATCTTTCGTAGTTATACACACACTGGAAATAAATTATACATTTATGATATCGGTGAGTTTATTATGAACTATGTGGTGACGCACGACTCGCCTGCAAGCTTACAAGCTTTAGGATCGCTTTGGGATCGTTTCTACTAAGTACAGTCGTGAGCGAAATGAACTTCTTTAAGTAA
>JACJUM010002477.1:12541661-12587347 GCA_020976665.1 Heortia vitessoides
AATTTCTCTTGACGTAGATTTGTATGCGGATAAATATATAATCAATATTTGTGTTAAAAATGTATTATAATTGAGAGTCCTTGAATTGCCGTCTGACATAAGTGATTTCAGTGACTTATCTCGGAGTTAAGTGCGAGATGTGTCAATTAAGTTGAAATTGCATGTTGCATTTGAGTTTGTGTTGCAGCACGTCCTACATCGGAGACTATTGAGTATGTGGCTATTGTTTAGGAAATTTAGTTCTCAAAATAATTACTATTAATTGCTAAAAATTTCAGTGAAAATAGTTAACACAATAGTGAGTGTGTAACTATGATAATTTGAGTTAAAACAAAAATCATGAACACCTATGCAATATTTAAAATATGGTATTCAATTTTATATTATAATTATAATAAAATTACTCTTTTAACGGATTGAAAACGCGATTTATATAACTTTAATTTTTTTGTTTTAATTTCTAGAATAACAATAAATAGAATAACATTTAAATATCATTCGTTTCTGAACGAACATAACCTGAAGCCAATTGTCTATGACTGAAAGCAACCTCGCATCTCAATCGTAAGAACGCTTGCCTCCAGTGAAACGAAACGTTGAACAAAAAATGTAAAATGTTAAAAAAACCGTTATAATGAGTAATGAACACGTTAATGTTAAAAATATAACAATCTTCACCGTTAACTACGGATAAATGCAATCTCAATATGGTATTTAAATGCAAGCCACTTGGTACTGATAAAATTGATTAAATTAGAAAAGAATTGATCGAATGTTTAAATTGAATTGGGGCTCTGTGGTACCGTCAGATCAGAATAGCAATTCTGCTCTGCTAGTACCTCCGACCACATCGCCATATTAGCAAATGTCAATCTAAACAAAACAAATTCTAACTAACAATGTAACAGGAATAACAGAATGCATCCTGGACAAAGTCAAAGATATATATATATATATATATATAACCATCATCAGATCCAGGAAGAGTTTACTTAAGACACACGGATATAAACTTTTTAATTAAAATGATTGTCCTATAATCTGATAACATGTCAACAGAAATATTTCATATCAACTAACATAATTAAATTAATTTACTTTATTTCCGTGTAGATAAGTTGTATAATTACATTAGTGACAATACTAACACGCTGTTCTCTCGCAACATTCTAATTAATAGGGATGCTATTGTTTTATTTAATTGCTGTTATGTAAAACCGGTAACGTTCTACTTTGCCATGGGTCTGACTAGAATAGTACCTCCCTCTATACCAGGTGTCGTAAGAGGCGATTAAGGTATTACAACCGACAGATGGCGGTATTGGCCAGTATAGTGTATTCACACTGTTTCGGATTCCGAAACAGTGTGCTTAAATACACTGGGCAGGGATGGGCAGCAGCATCACCGTCGTGAAAGCCACTCTCTGCGATTGCCGACACGCTTTCCTAGCGCGGCAATTTAGGGCAAAATTCTCTCTTTCTTGGGTAGGTTTATGTCCAGCAGTGGACTTCCAACAGCTGTAATGATGATGATGAAAACCGGCAAGTGGAGGGTCGTACTTTACAGTCATACTAGCAGGGCACCGCGGCTTTACCCGCGTAGTTTCCGACATCATCGGTATTCAGGAATAAAATATAGCTCATATTATCCCTACTAGTCCCTACTTATCCCTGCTTAATATATATATATATATATATATATTAATATTATAATAAAAGCGAAAGTAACTCTGTATGTCTGTCTGTCTGTTATGCTTTCGGCTTAAACCTCTCAACCAAACAGGACCAACAAAAAGGACATAGGCTATTTTTTTATTCGAAAAAAGGGTTGTGAGGGTTCGAAAAGGGGGGTGAAAAGTTGTATGGAAGGTTCGCTATTTTTGGAGCTAGACACTTGAAACTTATTTTCAGACCATTGATACGATATAAATAAACAAGACATTCAAAGTTTATATAAGTTAAGGTAGAGAGGTATGGTACCTAAAGAGACTATTCCAGGCGGACGAAGTCGCGGGCACAGCTAGTATGATAATAATGTAAAAATGAGATCCGTAAAAGAGCCAAAGTTACCGACATAGCCCGGCGGATTAGCAAGTTGAAGTGCCAGTAGGCAGAGCACTTACCACGGGGTACTGATGAACGATGGAGTCGTAAGGTTCTCAAATGGAGGCCATGTACCGGCAAGTGGACCGTACAACGTACTAGGTGGACAGACGATCTGATTGAAGCTGCTGGATCGCGCTGGATGCAGGCCGCACACGATTGATCCTATTGGAATTTACTTAGAGAGGCCTATGTCCAGCAGTGGACATTTGCGGCTGATGTGTTGGTGATAATGAAAATGAGTGTTACCTTTCATTATTAAAATAATTTTTGAAATTAAACTAGTAGTTTGTAAATCTTGTCTTATTACATATATTGGTTTTATAGTTTCGAACGGCTTGACCGATTCTGACGAAAATTTACATGCATATTCTGTAGGTCTGAGAATCTGTATACTGTCGATTGTTCATATCCTAAGAGATAAAAGTTATCAAATCCCTTATATATTTTTTTACAATGTGGCTTAAAAAATAAATACAATCCTAAAAATATCACCTTTCTATCACCAACTCCTATTTGTAGTAATTAGTAATTTCATCATTTTGGCTAAGCAATGTTTGCCGGGAAAGCTACAATATAATATAACCGGTGAAGATATAACTTTCTAATGGTGACATAATTTTTTAAATTAGTTGAGAAGATTTTGAGTTAAATCGTATCAAACAAACAAAAATTTTTTTTGCTCGGCCCAAACTAGGACACATATGAAGTCATAAATCACGCGACATCTCGTACGTTGATCTTACTGAGATAAGTAGCTTACACCAATTATGTTACGGATGGTGATGTATAAAGGCATATATCAATGCCGGTACCTAAATCATCCCTTACGACACCTAGTACACGGATAAGAAAGTTCTTTCTACTCTGTCGGTACTCAGTAACACTATTCTGCCTGTGCCGGCAATTTTTCAACTATATTACGTAAACCGGTTATTTGTGCAGAGTTCCGTAGACCCCACATCCCCGCATCGCTCAAGCACAAAGAGCACTTTTCATTTTAGCCGCGTTATAAATTTCCCATTACACGACGCAAACTTCTAAGTAAACAGAGCTCTATTGTTCGCTAATTCGTTCGCCTGTGGCCCAAGTTGCGAACTGCAGCGGCTCGCTGATTTATGAACGCAATTATGAATAGTTTGTGAGAAAGAAAGACTTTGTAATGACTTTGGGGGTGGGTGTTACGCGGAATTATGGTTAGAGATTTTTGTGTTAGTAGAATCTTTAGTGTTTGAATTGTTGGAGAGTCGCGACTTTGGGTACTTATCTTTTTCTATTATCTTTAAACATAAAGGGCCGTGAGGAACCGGTTGCCTTGAGGTACCAGGAGAAGAGAATAGTATCTGCCCATGTAACGACAGGGGGCGGTATATTCACCGGAAATAGAGTAGTCAAAATGCAACAGGGAGAAGATTGGCAGCAGCATCACGAAGCTTCGCTCTGCAATTGCCACCATGTTTGTCAGGCTTGGCAATTATGGGCAAAATTCCCTCTTCATGATGATAAAAGTTTTGTGTCACTGTGTTTGCCCGGGATGAACTCGTAAACTAACCTTTTATGCTCACTGTGTACAGTTTGATCCAACTTAAGATATAAGATAGTTTATTTATTTACTATATTTATTTATTTGACGGGCCCGATGGCGCAGATGTTAGTGATCCTATCTTGTAAGCCAGGGATCGTGAGCTCGATTTCCACCCAGAGCAAATATTTATATGAGGATATTTGTGTTTGTTCTGTGTCTGGGTGTTAAATATATGTATTTAAGTAGTATATTTGTGATTCCTATGTTGTCTGGCGTCTGTAACTGAAATGCTTTAAGCGGCTTACTATGGAGTCAGGTCAATGTATGAGATGATGTGGGAATTTGTTATTATAACTATTTATTATATTATTTCTCAGTTAATAGTCGCAATATTTTTTTGTTACTCCCAATTATATGTCAAGAATAACAATTATTTTTAAATGCTATATGCTTGTAACAGATGGTAGTAGAAGGTAATTAAATAAGTCCAATACTACTAATAAAATATACTCCTGGGATTGATATCAACGGGACACAAGTAACTATGTACCCGGACGAAGTTGGGACCGTTTGTATATATTATATTTTAGTTTAATTTTGTTGACTCTCATAAAACAATTATTTTTAAGTGGTTAATTTGCTGTTTTATGTGTAAGGGGTTTTAGTAAAAGATTTAGTGAAATCTTAGGTACACAAGAATTCTAATTCGAAATATTTCGAAGATTCCGGTCCAATAATTACATTTTCACATTACCCAGTAAATTCACCGCCTCTGCATTGCTCCGGTCTGAAGGGTGAGCCTTCAGACCGGAACAATGCATTCATTGTCATTTGGCGGAAATAGGTGAGAGTGAGGTACCAAATATCTCATCTTAAATATAATTAAGCAGGTTCTATTCATAATATCTCTCAAAGTAAATAAGTCTTTATCCTATCCCTTGTCCCATAATCGACGTCCCCGGCAATGAGACGCACGGGACGCTACGAGTGTGTGCGTCCCGCTTTATTTTAGATTTTCGAACTTAAACACTGGCTGGTAAGCGGCGTGTAATTAGTACTTGATCCATGATAATGAGGAGATAAATCAATAATATTAAAGTTAGCTGTATGAAAAAGTTGTAAACTGTTACTTAAAGGGATGTTGTGTATGTCTTCAATAGACATCTCATATTATTTTAGTATAGTTAATTACAAGATGTCGAAAATCTTCTTTGCTGTAAGCTAACGGAAAGAAAATTTTTAGAACATAATGTCTAATGTGGACGACACGTTGACGGACATCATCATCACCCTGGATGATTTGTGTTTGTTCTGTGTCTGGGTGTTCAACACATCAGGTAGAGGCCATCAAAATACGTCTACGGCCTACGGTCTACAGCCAAATAGCAATGGTTGCATTTATGTGTTCCTGCTTAAAGTGTGAGAGAGGCAGTTAAATTACTGGATAAGGTGACATAGTATCTTCATGTCACGAAGTTGGCAACGCGCTAGTAATATCCTTGTGATGTTACGAGAGTTTATAGGCTGCGCTGACGCTTACTATCACGCGGATTTTATACTAGTATGTCAACCTTGCTTAACATATGTATATTTATTTTATTTATTTATTTTACTTTATTGCACAAAATGTTACAAAATGTACAAATGGCGGACTTAATGCCAGATGGCATTATCTCCCAGTCAACCATTACACAAAACTGAAAAATATATATATGTAGTGGTGCAGGCAATATATATACAAAATAAATAAACGTGGCATACATATTTGTATAAATAAACGCAATAAATGCATATGATATAAATATATATATATATATGTGTATACATATACATAAAATAAAGTACATCAGAAATAGGGTTATAAAGTTAGAGAAGCAGCATCAGTAAATAAAGTACGGAGACAGCGTTTCAGGTTAAATTTGTTTGGGGATTGCTTAATATTCAACGGAAGCTCGTTCCAGAGTCGTATAGCTGTCACTGTAAAAGAGTTTGTCAAAAAACTAGTGATGAGAAGGAGTTATGAGCGAAAGAGTATTAGAAGAACGGAGATTACGTTCGTTAGAGGAAGATAGGAATTGGAATCTGTCCTTTAAGTAAATTGGTGTATATTCTCAAGTATGATTTATCAAATTAATGATAATATATAATTCTCACAATTCCTATATCTTGTGTGAATTTATTATTATTATATATTTATTGTGGTACGTTTGAGTTTAAATCCTATGACATACGCAACCGGCCTTATAAATGTATGAAAGTTTGTGTCTTGTCCCGCCCACACGTATGGGATATAGACGAGTCAGCGGTAGTCCTAGCAATCAGATGCTCGCGGGAGGCTGCGGGCGTGTGTAACCTGCCTTATTGAGGGCCGGATTTAAAGATGCGGTTCACTGGAACGCAAATTATTAAAAATATATTTAAAAAAATCAGTTGACTTTTTTTAAACACAGTAATTAAATAATATAATCATCAAAATCATACAGCTAATCTAGTGCCTCATCTGCGCCATACCGTCATCTGTTGGTTCCGGTACCTCAGTCGTCTTTTACGGCCCTAGTACAGAGGGAGGTACTATTCTACTCTGCCAATACCCCACGGCGAACTGATGGGATTATATCCAAAATTACTAGAACAAGAAAACAAGGTATTTTACAAACTGCCTCCCATTTTTGGACCGCCACTACGAAAACGCAGCTGTTTAAAATCCATCCCTGTCATTATATGAGTTGTTCGTACATTGCGCGGTTTAAGTGGCTGAATTATGAGGCGCCCTTTGTGCACACAGTATTGTGTATGACAGGCTGTTTTTTATACATATTGAGGGATGATTGATGGTGTCTATGGAACTTTGAGCACATAGTCGGCTACAGTTTTTTGTATTAAAACTTCTGTTTGCAATGTTTGAGTATAGTGATGAATTACGTGATTCATTTTCATTATTTAATTTCAATAAATTTACAGAGCAATTTTGATTTATGTTTTTTATATATTTGACATTAATATATTTAAACAATTTGTGATTGTTATAGAAATTTGATGGCTAGTAATTAAAATTTTTGACGACATCTCCGTTTTTAAACCGATTTAAATAAACCGTCATGTATATAATTTTAATATATTCTTAATTAATACCCATGAACAAAATTAAAGTGTCTGTTTGTAATAATAAAATAACTGCCTTTTACTAAATACAAGGATGTATACTAGGAACATATAATATGTATATATTTTTAAATTTTCTGTCTTTTTGTTTGTTGTAGTATCTGAAGTAATCTCTGATATGAATGGACCGATTTTGTTGAAACTTTCACTGGTATATAGCCAATATATTCAGAAATAACTTAAGCGACACAATATCACGCTACAACAAAAAGAAGCAGAGCCTCAATCAAATATGTGACAAAATCGGTCGAAAAATATACGTTTTGAGAACTTTAGTTGCGTGAACTGCGTTAACGGTTGAAGTTATGGAAAAATAATGTAACAGAGCTTTGTTCCTTATAAATGTCCGCGACAAAATATGTCTATCTTCTAAGTTTAACTCACTACCGCGCGAACGAAGCCGCGGGCACAGCTAGTTCTTAAATATGAGCTTTGACATAACTGTTTTTAAATAGTCAGCCATTTTTCGTATTTTAGCCCCTATAAATCTATATCTTTCTTAAAACCACATCGATTAAAATATACACGATTTTCTATGTCATCGTTATATAAACAAATTGCGACACACTGTTTGTCCGATATGTACTTCTAAAACTACTGAATCGATGTTCTATATTTATTTTTTTACTGTGTTATTGATTCAAATTTAGAGAAATTTTTTTCATGATAAATATAGGTTTAAGTCATAAATTTAATGTAACATTAATCATTGTGTATCCCGCAGGAAATATCGTTTTTGATGTTATCAACGGCGCAGATTGTAGCGATCCTATCTTGTACGCTGAAGGTCGTGGGTTCGATATTTGTCTATTTTCCGTGTCTGGGTGCTAAAAATATGTATTTGAAAATGATATTTGTGAATCCTCTGTTGTCTGTCATCTGTTACACACGTGTTTTAAGCGACTTTTTTCGAAGTCAGGTCTATGTATGAGATGTTGTGTGAATTTATTATATATTTCTCCTTACGGATAACGTTCACCTGTAAATGGTTTATCATCAACATCAAAGCAGCCGCAGGTCGTCCACTACTTGAGATAGGCCTTCCCAAAAATAGAGAAATTTTGCCTAGTTTTCAGTGCTGGTGGCAGGCTTCTGATGCCTATCCCAGCCCTGTTACATTTGAGCTACGCTGTTTCGGGTGTATATACCGTTTACTGTCAGTACTGGTACCTTACGACACTTTGTATAGAGGGAGGCTATTCTACTCGGCAAATTAAAGTTAGGGATTATGAATGTGTTTCATTTAATTCTACGTAATTATTTGACTTTTAATTGTATATGTTACAAACAACAAACATTATAATGCTGAGCCTGCGTCACAAAACTGGTTGTGTCGTTCGCAGTCATTTCAAGTAGAGTTGATTGTCCGTCGGTCCTAACTGCAAACAACTACAATTTTCCGCACATCTCAGCGGAATTCGTGTGTGCTATGAACCCTTATGATTAGGTTTCGGAAGCGAGGGACACAATTTAGATATGAAACTAAGGAAACTTATTGTAACATTTTGATAGCTTGATGTTGAATAATAAATAAATACATTCCCTGATGCTGCTTCTCTTACTTTATCACCCTAAAGTTAGAGAAGCAGCATTTATATCATATGCATTTATTGCGTTTATTTCTACAAATATGTAAGCCACGTTTATCTATTTTGTATATATATTGCCTGCACCACTATATATATATTTTTTCTGTTTTGTGTAATGGTTGACTGGAAGATAATGCCATCTGGTATTAAGTCCGCCATTTGTACATTTTGCAACATTTGGTGCAATCAAGTTAAATAAATAAATAAATTCCCACAACATCCCATACATTGACTGGACTTTATGATAAGTCGCTTATAGCTCTTGAGTTACGGACATCACACTACAAAAAAATCACACATATGTATTAAAACATATCTGTAAATATAAAAGGAGAAGCTGTCTGACTGACAGCTTCTCTTTTTATAATTACAGATTAGACTATTTTAGAAGGGGCCTGGCTCCTGACCTGGCATGGTCGAGGCACACACTTTCACACGCACAATGTACAATTTTTTGAGATGGTAGCCCAACATCCTCGAAATGGCGTTAGACCATCTTGCTCCTCCCCTCCCGGCCACCTCTACATACGCATATAGTATATGAGCGTTCTGTGAAAAAGATTATCGATATAGTTATGGTAAATATACAGTTAAATTACCCACCTCATAAAAACAACCCTTTACCTTCGTTCACTTAAAGAAGAGCAGCTAATATAGAGTTCTCAAACTACCCTCACTTCTCATTAGCCGGCGGAGGACTCCAGAACTTACGATATCAGTGTTTTTTCGTGATTTCCAACTAGTTCGGAGTTCTTTAACAACTAGTTCTCAGCGGGCGTTAGCAGATATCTCAAATAGAAAGGTAAAAGCTTGAAAGTACTGCGGGTTAGTGATGTGTAGAATATGTGGAGTATCCGTGCTACGGATATTTAGTAAGTATTACAATGACTTCATAATTCAAAGTCAAACTTAAGCTTATAATTCTTTATTCAAGTAGGCCCACTAAAAGCACCTTTAATCGTCAAAAAATACAACTAAGTATTCAGTAGTACAATTGCACTAAGTATTCATTTCTATTATTCTCATAATACTGATGACCCTACGGGATCAAAAGAGTCATTTAACATATATAAATGAGTCTTGCCTTCAACTAGTCTCCCGGCACCAGATTGGTTTTAAACGTTGGTCTTAAATCTGTAATAAAAATTAACGAAAAACTGGCGGTGATAAAGTTTCCATCAATACCAAATAGTTAGTGTTAATAGAACCACTAGCGTCAACGCTAACAAACCGTTGTCTTTAAATATTAATCTTAGTAGTAATAATTTATCTTAGTAAAAATATTTTAAAGGTTTAATATTTTTTTTTGATCATCTACATCAAAGCTGCTGTGATTGTCGTCACTAAGAAAGTTGGAATTTCACCTAGAGTTGCGGTATTAGACGGCGTGGCTTTATTATACCAGGTCGACGAACAAGCACACAGTCCGCGAGATAGTCATTGCAGCTTATAGCATACTTGTAACATCACGAGGATATCACTATTACGTATGCAACATTGTGATTTAAATGCAAAAGTGATATTGAGCCACATGAATAACCCATATCATTTAGGGGAAAGAAAAATTGACAGTAGCCGATTCTCAGACCTATAGAGTACGTATATAAAATTTGATAACAATCGATCAAGACTTTTCGGAGGAGTAACACTGATACAAGAATTTTATAAATAAGAAGACTAGAATAGGTCGACAACCGAATATATAGTTCGAGCGATAGTTACCGTCACCGTATCCCATAGACGCTAGCTATATTTTTATCGACACAGCAATGCTGACACTGCTGCTGAAAGTGAGGCACCACCTGCATAGATGACTTTTGTATTATGTCCTCGTTCGACTATCACTACTAGACACTCGAACGTAATTCTTTACACGTGTAGCGTTTTTAACATGAAGCATGTGAAACTATTGTTTGGACTGATTTTTAGGCATTGAAAAAGATGCAATATTAGAAAATATATATATAAATACGTAGAAGAGACATCACTATTCTTGAAATAGATGCCTTGACCCACTTCACGGTTTTCGATTGCTATGGGATAACTCCGAGGAGTTGCTTAACTTATTTTTATGTATCTAATATCGGAATTGCTAGGCGAGTTTCTCAAATGTATTTTGGGAAGAGGCACGGGCATTTTGGGTGTGTGATTTTACGGAATGAGTGTACGCTCGCTGGGGGAAGGACGCGTTCGGATATTTATGTTAAGGTTTTTATGTTGGTAGCAAGATGTGTTTAGTGTTCGGATTCGAGTGTACGGAGATATATTGCATGATAGCTGTGTCAGAGATTAAGAATGTTTGCGCAAAGTATATCTATTTCTTATTGTACGGCCTATTCATCTCTTCTAAAGTTTTTTTTATCTTATTATTGTTGTCACTTCTTCTGTTTTGGGCAGGCCATACAATAAGATAAAACGAGAAATGGAATAAAACATCGTATTTTGGTATCTAAGAAATACTAAAAGAAATTGCGGAAGACAATACTGAAGTTACCATGACGAGATAAAAGCTACAGCCAAAAAAACATGGACTAGGAGAGGGCTAAATAGAAAAGCATGGAAGGAGTTGGAGGAGGCTTTTGCCAAATTATGGCAAACGGGCGATGTTATCGATGTTAATTACTCTCTAGATCCAACAGCGATTTTAAACTCATGAAAAACATTGTAGTGTCTAAATAAAAGGTTTATTATTATTAATATGTCTATTTCTATGACCATACTATATGCTAGTACTGTTTCACCTTCACCTGCGTAGTTCTTGTTTCAGTGTAAATAATAAAAATAGTCTATGCTACTTAAGTCAGAGGCGATCAACTAGAGCACACAGATAGATAGACAAAGAATGATAAATAGATTTTTTAATATGTTTTCATTATCGTTGACATTAATAAGCCATATTGGAAGTTGACTGCTGAACATAGAACCTCCTCTAGTTTGGGGTAATTATGTCCATAATTGCGTAAAATTATATAAACATTATATAATTGTACATTTATATGTACCTAGTTCTGTTTATATCCTTACTAATCCTTACTATATAATATTATAATATAATGTAATCCTTATCCTTACTAATATTATAAATGTGAAAGTAACGCTTAAACCTCTCAACCGATTTCGATGAAATTTGGCACATACAATTTTAAGACCCTGAGAAAAGACATTTTTATTCGAAATAAGGGTTGTAAAGGGGAGCTACAAACTTGAAACTTATTTTTCAGGTCATTGGTTCGATATAAATAAACATGACATTCAAAGTTTATATAAGTTAAGGTAAAAAGGTATGGTACCCAAAAAAATTACTCCACGCGGACGAAGTCGCGGGCACAGCTAGTATTTATATGTATTAGTACTTTCTTTATTTATTATTACTCTTTTTTTTAATTTTGTTTTGTGCTGCTTTAATCCCTATTCTGCTTCAGCCAATGGTTAACTGATGGATAATGCCACTGTTTGGTACCGGCAGAGTAGAACAGTACATCTCTTTGTAATAGGTATCGTAAGAGACGATTAAGATTCCGGAACAGATCGATGGCGGTATATCCAAAGAGAGTAGGTACATAGGGCGGGGATGGGCAACAAAATTACCGCTACGCTTGCCCAGGGAGGCAATTGTAATGATGGCATTGGTTGATATAATAATAATGATGAATTCAGGCAATAGATTGAGAAAAAATAAATTGATACCCAGATTTTTCTCTAAAACAAAGTACCTGATTTTAAATTAAAAAAGGAAGATTTAAGCAAAGCCTCGGAACGGTGTACACACAGACAGACAGTTCAAGTTGTTCAGCTCGCGGAATGGGACTTACGTTTTATAGGTGAAAGCTCCGAGGAGTTGGAGTTCTGTGTTACTTGGAATAGGGTGGGGTCCAACTAATGCATCGAGGGGCAGAAGGTCCATTGACGGACCTGATGGCGCAGATGATAACCCTATCTTATGCTCCAAAGGTAATGAGTTCGATTCCCACTGAGGACAGAAATTTTAAATCATTATCCTCATCATTAGCCATATGGACATAGTCCTAACAAAAAAACAGCGGATTTTATCAATAATTGTCGTACTAGCGGGTTGGCAATCACAGAGCGCAGCTTTCGCGACGGAGATGCTGCTGCCTATCTCCACCCACTGAATTTGAGCTACATTGTTATCGGATAGATATACCGCCATCTGTCGGTTCTGGTATCTTAGTCGCCTCTTACGACAACTGGCATAGATGGAGGTAGTATTTTACTGTACCAGTACCTCTCCTAGTATATTATTATTATTATTGTACTTTTATCTACCCTTTCGGTTGGAGACCAGCAGTCTGCGGAGAAAAGCCAGTCGTAGTTGCTTCGACAAGGCGCCTCATCTCTCGAATCCACTTGTTCAGGCAGCAGACTACACCATTACACAAGCAATTTCAACGTTCGTGTTCGTACTAGCGTATCGCCAACCTTGTGAGTTGTAGATATTATGTTACATTCCCCAGTAATTTTACTACCTATCTCTCCCTTCAAACCGGAACATAGCAATGCGAACACTGCTATATTATATAAGTCATATGGATTAGCTTTTATATATAAAGATTATAACTAATTAAGTCTCCGCTCTCACCGGGGCCGCCCGTTGCAAATCCCTCCTAACTAGTGTAAAAACAAAAGCTAATTAAACGGGGATCTTTATCGAAGCAAAGATTTGTAGTTTCGCCATCGGTTCGGAAATACTGACTTAATTAGCTCAGGGCGGTACCTATGTTACATTTCAAACCGGTATGTTACTGTATACACGTTTTCCTTTAGGAAAGTATATTTATAAATTTAATTGTTTTGTCTTTTATTATATCAGCAGTATACTGTACATAGCAACCTACAGAGGCAAAAGGAAGAGAGGTAGACCACAGAAAAGGTGGGATGACGATATAAGAGAAGTGGTAGGAGTGACATGAAACAGAGTAGCTCAAGAAAGGTTAAAATGGAAAAGATTGAAGGAGCCTATTATTATCTTTTTTAGATTGTTTTACGCTTAAAATTCTACGTATTAGGAAAGGTCTGAATAAAATGCTATTATTATTATACTGTACATAGGCCTTCCCAGGAAAGGGGGAATGATGCCCTGAAATGGGGTATATTGGTGAGAACGTGGGAATTGTAGAGTTGAGCTTCGCGATGGGAATAACGCTGTCCGTTCCCGCCCTACGAATTTGAGATACACTATTGCCAATGCACGTCCATTGTTGGATGTAGGCTTTTCCAACAAAGAGGGAATGATGCCCAGAAAGGGGTGATGTTTCCCAGAAAGAAGGAATTGCAAAGTAGAGCTTCGAGACGGGAATACTGATATTTATTACTAAATTTGAGCACTGTTTCAAGTCAGAGTCATACATGTCTTTATTTCAAAAGGCATATTATAGGCAATTTCAAATCGTCAAAACAAGAAAAAAATCTATAAGTATACATTTGCTTATTACAATTCTACACAAATGACCGATAACTCTGACAACCTTATAGTGTTATAAGAGTCGTTTGGACAAATAAGTCATTGTCTGTCCTATTTTACAGTCTACCGGCACCAGGCGGGTCTTTCACCTAAGTACCATAATGGTAGGTATTAATAGAACCCATACCGACATCGGCGCTAACAAACCGTTGTCTTGTAAAAGTTAAAGCAATTCAATTCAATTTCAAGCCTTTCAAGCAGAAAAAAGCTTGGATAGAGCACAGCTAACATTTCGAATGGCGAGACCGCCATCTGTTGGTTTTGGTCATTGGTCGCCTCTTACGACACCTGATTTGCCAGTACCTCACGACAAAAAAACCGCGGTGTATATATATATATATATATATATATATATATGTATATATAGGTCAAGGTATAAATATATATATATATTTATATTACGAATACAGAGAACAAGCATACGATACGATTGTTGGTGAATTCATAATAATTTCACTACCTCTCTCATCCTTCAAACTGGAACACCACAATGCGAACACACGAATGCAGATGACGTATGTAAGAGTACCTGTGGTAAAATTACATGTATACATATATATTTTTTTTATATTACAAAGTCAGCAAACAAGCATACGGTCCGTTTAAAATAAACGTGACCGCAGCCTGTAGACGCTCGTGTGATCACAAAGATATCACTAGCGTGTCGCCAACCTTGTGATAACTTACATGAAATTTCACTGTTTCTCTCCCTCTTCAAACCGGAACAATGCGAACTGTAATGCCAGCACTGCTATTTGGTGGTAGAAATATATGAGAGTGAGGTACCAATGCAAACGACATTTCTAAGAGGTCTACCTCTAGTAAAAGTCAAGTCTCAGTGAAATTACTGGGTACTATGACATAATATCTTCAAGTCACAAAGTTGGCAACGCGCTAGTGATATTTTTGTGATATTTCGAGCTTTCTTACCTATACGCTGTGGTGACGTTAACAAAAATGAATGTATGCTAGATTGTCGACCTGGTCTAATAAAAAAAGAAGTTGAATAAACAAGACATACATCAACTCCTATCTGCGAAAGTTTTGAGCTGTACAATCTGCAAACAAAATCTCGCCATCTCTTCACTGTCACGCTTTGTTTTATATTCAATATATTAAAATGCACTTTTAGAGTTGGGCCGGGCGGGAATATACTTAAAACTTTGCTAAAGTTTTACTTGGAAGTTGTTTCAGTCGTTAGCCGGCTGGGGATATGGGCTCAGAATTATCAGATGGCTCTACTAACATACCACAACTGTTAGTTATCGAAAAAGTATTTTAATGCCTTCATTTACTGTTAACATGTTAGAATAAAATCCAATTAAAAATTATATTTATTTAAATATATATACATGTATAAATATATATAAGGAAAAAAAGGAAAAATTATCTAAATAATAAAAAATATCTATGTATATAAATTTGCGCTCTGCCAGCACGCTTGCCCTGCGAGGCAATTATGGGCAAAATTCCCCCTTTCTTGGGGAGAGCTATATCCAGCATTAAGTTTCCATGGCTGATATGATGATAATAAAAATAATATAAGAGAAGCTCACTGACTGACTTATCAATGCAAAACCGAAGCTATAAGTGTTAAAATCTTGAAATTTTGCACAGGGTTTTTTTCCGATATACTAGAGAAGGGATTTCTGAAAATTCATCCCCTAAAGGAGTAAAACGAAGGTGCAAAATTAGTATGAAACTTTGCTGTTTTTCAAGATATTCGAATTAAATTTACTGTATAAAGATTCGTCATTAAAAGTTATGAAACACGTATAAAATATTATTTCGAAATAATCCCTCAAGGAAATAAAAGGGAGATGTAATGTTAGTATGAAAGATCGATAACTTAACGCAGGCGAAATCGCAGGGCGCTGCTAGTTTATTTAAATAAGGTTAAATAGGTTTTTAAGGGACGGCAACGCGTGAACAATAATGAACAATAATGAACAATAATAATCGTCAAATAAATAACTGTTTATCTATAAATATAGATTTAGTAATTACCTGTAATAACGTAGATGACGATGACCCTGATGACGTTATAGGGTTATAATGGTCATTTGAACATAGTCATTAAGTGGCCTTCTTTGAAACTAGTCAATCAGTAACAGATGTTTCAGAAACTAGGTTTACAGCAGGTTCATTAAGTGAGCTACCAGAAAAGAACCGGCAATAACATCTGGTGGTGGTGATAAAACTTTGAACATTATCTTGTTTACCGAACTTTGAGCTGACAATCCGCTGTCTTAAATAACTAATACATTCTAAGAAATACGGAGTCAAAGTCTATTATATCTTTTTTTAAATAGGCACTTTCAAATAGTCAAAGCAACAAGAAACTAATGTATTACCTAGTAGAGATTTGCGAATTACAATTCTACACAAATGACTGTTGACCCTGACAACCAGTGATATAAGAGGAAATACCAATAGGTCATTAAGTGTCTTACTTTGATACTAGTCTGCCAGCACCAAATTTATCTTTACTACTGATAATGAAAGCCACGAACTAACTAGCACATCAATCGAAACATTTGAATGTTAAATTTAGTCCATGGTTAAAGTTATTTATATTATTATACTGCGGAGTACCGACAGAGCACAATAGTACCTCCATTACCAGGTGTCGTAAGAGGCTATTGAGATACCGGACCCGCTGGATGGCGGTATATCAATCCTAAACAGTGTAGCTTAAATGCACAGGGCGGGAATAGGCAGCAACATCCCTGTCTCGAAACTAAACTCTACGTTGGCCACGATGTTTGCCCAATGCGGAAATTAGGGGCAACATTCCCCTTTCTATGGAAGACTATATCAAGCAGTAAACGTTCTGCTAGGATGATGACAATGATGATGATGACGTTGATATAAAAGGTAATTGTATAGTGAATATTAAATAGTTGAGAATAGATACTTTTTCGCATGGTTATTTGAAATACATACAAGCGGAACAGTGTGAAGTCAGTAAATATGAAGTATAACGAGGGAACTACAAAACTTGCCGCGGGCCGAGTTTTAAGTGCGTCCCATCCCCCGGGACCAATACCGGATACCTCTGAAATATTGCTACTTCGTTATATCTGTAATATTACGTATATTACAGATGCATTGGACAAAGTTCGCTTTTATTTCAGATTTTAATGGACTTGTTATTTTTAAGCTGACTCACTTCATATATAAAACTGAAATAAACATATAAAATTATTTATGTTTAATATAATATCAAAAAATGCGGCAGCGTGTCAGCTAAGTTTATTAAAACAAGTGATTTTACACGAACCGCTTGGAGCCTCTGTTTACCCTTAAATAACTCAAAATTTATTTAAGATAAATACATGCAATTTGGTACATATATAAAAACCTTTTAGTTTAATAAGTATCCAAAATTTTTATATACAGCTCATACGGTTATTTAGATATTAACGACCAAAAATTGGCATTTTCATCACTGACTGACTAACTGACTATCTGACAGACTGTCTGATTTATAGATCAAATTTCTAACCCACTTCCAGGTGACCTAGAAAGTTGAAATTTTGCATTAAGCTTGGTAACTGTATTTATAGAGAGGAAAATATCAGAAAACATTAAATTTTACGATTTGCATTTTTTTAAATAATTTAGGTATTTCTATTAATACCTATACCCGCAGACTATAGACACTCGTAAAACCTCAAGGATACCACTAACGGGTTGTCAACCTTGTGACTTGAAAATAATATGTCACATTACCCAATAATTTCACTCCTTTTCTCACTCTTCAAACTTGAACACGGCAATGCGAACACTGCTATTTAGATAGAAATAGTTGAGAGTGAGTTTTCACGAGAAGACCTTCAGCAACAGGTCTACCGTATGTTATAGGATAGGATCATCTATCTACCTTTACGACCATAATTAACAACTTACAACATAATGAAAAAACAAAACTACATCCCCGCCGATAGACAGCAAAATTACCGTCACAAAGCAACGTTCTGCCATGGCTACCCACGCCTGGTCAAATTGACCCTTTTCTTGGGGAGGTCGAAGTGCAACAGTCGACGTCCTACGATTGCTGTGATGATGATGATGATACAAAAAACTGTGATAAATTATGAAAAAGATCTAACACTACTATCTTAAGTACCCTTAAACATAAGAACCCTTATACTTTAAAAGTAAAGAGAGATAATTGTCACCGCGACTGCCTGGGCAGGCGTGGCAATTATAGGTAAATTTTTCTACAAAGGCCATGTCCAACAGTGGACATATAAGAATAATATGTGAATTTTCACGTCAGATCAAAAACAACGCTCTATGGATATCGATTGTATTTTTTTAATTTGTAAATATATAAGTATAAAAAATTAAGACTCTGTTATGAACGCAGACCGATATGTTTAAACAACAAAGAGAAATCCTCAAGCCAGTATTAAACGAAAGATCAATGCTAAATTCAGTAGCCGAGTGAAATATTTCTCAACAAATCCACTCTATTTGAGTGGATGGACAGTAACTTTGATGGGATTAATGGATGGGAACGAGCTGTGGAGTCTGAATACTACATCTTGTAAATACATCATGGAAACCTTTGATATTTTTATATTTGATACAATGAAACCTCTTTCTTTACTTAAATTACACGAAATCGACAAACAAACATAGTGTGACAAGGATATCGTAGACGGGCCCGATGGCGCAGATGGTAGTGTCTTATCTTATTCACCATCGGTCGTGGGTTCGATTTCCACCCAGGACAAATATTTATATGATGCTATTTGTATTTTTCCTGTGTCTGGGTGAAAAAATGTGAATTTAAGTATCATATTTGTGATACCTCTGTTGTCTGATGTATGTAACACAAGTGGTTTAAGCGACTTACCTCGGAGTCAAGTCAATGTATAAGATGTGTGAATGGCGCTTTGCCAACCTCGTGACTTGAAGATGTCGACTTATTAAGAAAGACTTATATAAAATCGAGCTAGGACTAATAACAACGGATCATTAATGCTACAAGCCGTAAGGTACCGGCAAAGTAGAATAGTACTTCCGTGTAGGTATCGTAAAAGGCGACTAAGGTACCAAAACCGACAGGTGGCGGTATATCCGTCATAAAACAATGCAGCACAAATGCACAGGGAAACACTGGGCAGCAGCATCCCCATCGCGAAAGCTGCACGGCCCGACGCGGCAATTATGGGCAAAATTCTCCCTTTCTTGGGGAGAACTATGTCCAGCAGTGGACTTTCAATAGCTGGTATGATAATGATGGTTAATGATACACTCGTCGATAAATCACACTATACTGTAAACGAATTCTTGGAAGAAAAATGAAATGACTGGCATAAAGCTCACTTAGGTCTTTAGGAAATTACTAGTTTTAAGTTCAATTCTATTAGTTTTACGTATGTTTTGCGACACCCTGACTTTTATGTACAATACTACTAACTATATATAAAACTACTTTTATATACAAAACCTAAAAATGTAGATGTATAATATAGAAATAAATATATGAATATTAAGTTTGTTCTACAAATGAACACGGTCGTCGAAACCGCTGGTAGAAAGTTTTTTGTATTTTATAAATGCAAAGTACATATGTCTGTTTTTTCACGCTTAGAATGTAATTTGGAGATAAAAGATGAAAGGGGAAGGATATCGGCAGGTTTGTAGGCAAAATCACTCTTCTTCGGGTTGAATGGAACTATTTAATTTGTCAACTTAATGTTTCATTCATCCAAAATCTAATTCGGGTTTTAATCAATCCACTTATTAAATGGGTGAAGTAGGATGGCGAAGTTTCGGCCGTGTGATATTTTAGGCGACATTTGGTTCTTTAAATTATCATATTACTATGTAGGCATTCTAAATACTTCAGTCGATTTATGCTGCAAACAAAAGCTAGTTCCCCATTTATATTATATAAGTTTAACGGTTTAACGGACCTTTAATTAAGATACGAGTAAGTACCACAGATAAGAATAACATTTATTTAATTTATTAGTATACGGTCCTCTTGATGTTAAACGTGACAGCAGCCTATCAATACTTATGTCATCACAAAGTTACTACTAGTATGTCACCAACCTTGTTAACTAAAGATTGTTAAATAAAGAAAATATCACATTTACCCAGTAATTTCACTGCCTCTCTTGCCCTTCTAACCGGAATACTGCAATGCGAATACTCCTATTTGGCGGTAGATATAGGTGAGAGTGAGTTATCAATGCAGAGGTATATCAATCCAGATGACCTTTCTTACAAAAGCTCTAGGCTTTTGTACCTCTAGTAACATAGAGTCAAGAAGAGGATCTTAAGATATAAAAAAGTAAAAAAAAATGTGCGATACATTAGAAAATTGATAACCATGTCAATTGTTAATACATAGTAAAATTAATGGTTTGACAGCACGACAACATGCGCGCATTAAATTTTGTTTAAAACAGATGTATTAATCTGAATATTCATTTGATTTTATTTATTAGGAGAAGCGGTCCGCGGTTTCACCAGCTTTAAGTTAATGAACATACATACTAATTTTACACCACCTTTTATACGTAAGGATCTCAGAAGTAATTATTAAAAACAAAAATTTAGAACTGTTTCGTGACTTTTAATTGAGAACTACAGAATTTCAAACTTAGCATTTCACTTTGTCACGTGTTATTTTCGGGTGGGGGGGGAGGACCTTTTAAAATCTTTTTTTAGTGCTAACCTAAAGGCATTATAAAAAAATCCCAGTACCTACAGAATTTTAAGTTTCTTACCCTTATAGTTTAAGCATGGCCGTGTAGTACCGGCAGAGTAGAATAGTACTTGCCCTGTACCAGGTGTGGTAAGAGGCAACTGGGGTACCGGCAAATACCTTATCCATCCGAAGCAGTTATTATTTGTGCTACAAAATGCAACAGGCCGGAATGAGGAGCAGCATTTCCATCGCGGAGCTATGTTTTGTGATTGCCACCATGCGTACCTAGCTCGGCAATTTTCCCCTATTTTTGGGAGGCATATGTCCAGCAGTGGACGTTTTGGGGCTGCAATGATGACGATGATGATGAGAGGTAAGGCCCTGAGTTAATGTTTCAGACAGTCAGATTCTCCTTTTATATATATCGTTATCTCGAATTTAATTTTAAATAAACAAAACAACGTCGGGTCGGCTAGTAATAAATAATCATTTTTATGTTCCTCTCTCAACCTCAACAGTGGTGCAATGAACCGTAAAAAAGTTAAATAAATCACAAAAAAGTATGCATACATATTGTGTCCATTATTGAGTTTATGAACATTTATAAAATAACCGACATGTCTCTCTCCTTTTATATATATATATATATATATATATATATATATATATATATATTAGGAGAAGTTGACTGACTAACAGACATATCAACGCAGTTCCTAAACTAAGTTATATATAATTTGTAGTTAGCTGAGTAAGTATGGACGATGAAATGACGGGCTTAGTGGCGCAGATGGCAGTAATCCTATCTTGTGCGCCAAGGGTCGTGGGTTCGATCCCCACCCAGCAGAAATATTTGTATGATGATGTTTGTATTTATTTTATGTTTGGGTGTTAAATATTTAAGTGATATATTCGTGATTCCTCTGTTGTCTGATGTCCGTAACACAAGTGATTTAAGCGTCTTATCTCGGAGTCAGGTCAATGTATTAGATGTTGAAATTATAATATGAAAGTTCTAAAATTTAACGCAAATAAAACCGAGGGTTATTGCCATTGTATACATATTAAAAAGAGAACCTTTAAAATCCGAACATAACTTCGAAAAAGGCAATATAAACGGAAGTTCAAAGTATGTATTTGAAAAAAACGATCACCTGAGAAATTGAATGTATCGTTATTTTCTTTTGTTGTTATTTTGTGTTACATTTTAAACATTGAAATTATTATATAAATAACACTGTACTATAAGTCAGGTAAGATAAATTCTGTACTGTATATTTTATTTTATGCGATACGATTACGCTACTGTTTGATGCTAGTTGGTTTCCGTGACTTGTTTTTTAATAGGTCAGTTTAAAAATCAAGCGTACAGTTCGCGTCACCGCAGCCTATAGACGCTTGTAATAACCAAGAGAAAACGCTATATCTATCCGCAACAGTGTACCTCAAATGCACAGGGCGGGGATGGGCAGTAGCATCATCGCGAAAACTCCACTCTTCGATTGCCCATACGCAAGGATTTATGCGCAATTTCGCAGCAAGGGGAGATCCATATATATAATTTTATTCAAAATTGAGAACAACAACAGATTGTATTTGTACGGTAATATAAAGTTGCGATACAGTAACAAATTCATAAAATAAGTTACTTAAAATCCAAAATGCAAGTAACAACCCAAACACCTCCCGTATAACTCCAGCTAAACTTCGACATATCGCCTCTTAAATCCGATCGCGCTGCTTCCATCCCGAACGAGAGCTGCGGATTCAAAAAGGATTGTTATTATCCACGCCGTTTATGGATTGTGCCACTTGCAGCACTCTTACGATTGTGGGGGGGAATTCTTTATGCAATCGATTCAATTGAATTGATGAAGCGCTCGTTCCGAGTCGATTTTCACGAGTGCGGAACGTCTCTGCGTTTTGGAATCGATTTGTAAATAGCCAAGACCGTTGTTGAATGAAGTGAATATGATCGTTTGGGGTAATATACGAAGCTATACAAAGAAAAAACAATTATCTTTACTAATATAATAAACATGAAATATTTGTTTGTTTCTTTACTACTATTTAACCCAAATGTACTCGACCTATTTAAAAAAAAGTTTAAGTTTAAATTAGCTTTCTAATAGTGATTGCACTATTAGAAAGCTAAACTTTACCATTATATTTTCAAACCATACTGTAATCAGCTAAAATAGTATGTAACGAGGCACCATATATATTATTGTGTAAGAAAAAATGTCAAAATCTTCTCGACTTATTTCAAATTAAATATTATGTTACTAATAGAATGCTACATCTCTATTAATACAATAATATTTTGTCCCTGTATTCCGATGGTAATAGGAAATACGAAAGTAAAATTGCAGGGCCCAGATAATGTCATATAAAGGGAGATTGTTAATTTTGTTACATGTTAATCTTTTTTCATATCGGCTGTAAAAGTAAGACATTTACTGTTGGGCTGTAATATATTTTCATATCGGCTAGCTCTTAAATATATATATATGTCTTTTTTAATTTCATATATAAATATATATACATATACATATATATATATATATATATATATATATATATATATGAAAATAGATTCGGTATAAGTGAAGCACGAATATAGACTGCGTAAAATGACTTTGATTGCGTTAGCGTTGATATTTTAGAGTTTTATAGCTCTTAGTTTACTTGCCCTAGCTTATGCTAAATGTCAACTCAAGAGTCAAACAGTTTAGTGTTGTAGCTTCAAAGGATACATATTTGTCTTTTACGTTTTTAATACTATTCTGCTCTGCTATATAATAATGCTATATAATAAATAAAGGTAACAGAACCTTTTGGATGCTTCATACCTATCAGCTACGTGAAAATTAGTTTATAAGCGTTTATCATAATAGAGAAAAAGAATTAGCATGATTCATGGTACCTCCCCTTTGTTATAAATCCATCGGAAGCTAACGGACGTCTACCGCTCGAGCGAACGTATAAAACACGCGGCCCTATTCCGAAACAACGGCCTTTTTGGTGCACATTTTAGTCATAATTAAATGAACTCCTACAACATGTCATATATTGTACCTGTTTCCGCGATAAGTCGCTTAAAGCGGTTGTGTTACGGACATCAGTGAATTTGCATTAAATTGTAAACAAGTGAAAAATAGATATACCTACGTCAACGAAAATAAGATGATTTTCGCTTTATAAATAAATTAGTGCAATAGTTCGGAATTTTTTGCGGTAATTGTGGCACAGTTAAATTGTTTAGTTACTTGTTGTTAAGAACAAAAATGTGCCAACCTGATCTGAATGAATAATTTCTACAGACTATAAAACAGAGTCGCATCCCATTATGCATAGATCTTTAAAACAACGCTATTGATTTTGATGCGGTTTTAAATATATAAAGTGAGTCAGAATAAAGGTTAATATCGTCAATGATACTTTAATACCGCGTATGTAGCTTAAGTTAATAAGGTCCATTTTCCATCTTTTCTAATAGAATTTTCAACTTTATATGCAACCGCTACTGACGCGGTATTGCACTATCATCGACGATATGTGTAATACTGTCGATATTTTTAATTTTATAATGAAATGTCGTAAATAAATACATTACTTTTTCGCTTACATTGCAAACGCTGGCTGAACCCGACAAGATATTTCAAAATAATGTACTACAGTTTGCCGTGAGGTACCGGCAGAGTAGAATAGTATCTAACACTGCACCAGGTGTCGTAAGAGGCGAATGAGGTACCAGAAAGCGACAGATGGCGGTATATCCATCCGAAACAGTGCAGCTCGAATGTACTGGGCGGGAATGGGCAGCAGCATCCCCGTCGCGAAAGCTCTGTTCTGCGATTGCCCAACACGCTTGCCCAGCGCGGCAATTATGGGCAATAAACCTCCTTTCTTGGAAAGACCTATGTCCGGCAGTGGACTTCCAATAGCTGATATGATATTTATTACAGTATTGTACGCCTTATAAAGGTACAAACAAAAAATCCGCGATGGTTTAAATTTATTTAACATCTCATACATTGACCTGACTTCGAGATAAATCGCTTAAATCAATTGTGTTACGGACGTCAGACAACAGAGGAATCAGAAATATAATACTTTAATAGATATATTACCCAATACATTTATACCCAGACACAAAACAAATAAGGATATCATCATATCTGGGCCCGATAGCGCAGGTGGTAGTAATCCTTTGATATAATAATATTTGTGTTTGTTCTTCGTCTGGATACATATGTTAAAACAATAATACTTGTCAAAGAAACCATGTCATGCAAATCAGTTGCTTTACCGTAAAAAGTTGTAAGAACAATGTACTACCAAGTCGATTCTTAATTTATTCAATCTCTACTTAAAGACCTTCTGTCTTAAGTTGTTACGTAATTAAGTAATCTGACATGACATCTTAGGCAGGCAAAATGCTAGAGATAGCAGCTCGCTGCCCGCCTCAACGAGCATCTAGCGAAAACGGCTCGGACCTGGCAGATTGTTAATTTTGCTTCTAGGCCGGGCGATCAACAATTGATGTCGTCGATCGGCTCGCGGACTGGTGGCGGAGTATACGTCGCGTACGGAGTGAGATTTAGCAGTTGCTTTTTATATGGCAGGCGCATTTAACTCCCTCCTATTTGAATGCGTTCTGAAAGCAAATTTCACCGCGTGCCTCGTTACGTGCCTGATACAAAACTACCTGAGTAGGAGGCCAGAGACGGCTAGTTGTTGAGCTTTAGGGGACTGTGCGGTGTTCCGGTGTACTTGGAACTGCTTCTTTGGAACTTGAGTTACAACTGTCTGTTGAGAAAGGAGCTTCTGCCTCAGATATAGTTAATCTGTCACGCTTACGACACTCTCTATAATAACAGCATGGAGCGGAGAGTTTTGGAGGTAAGTAACAGGGCAACGGTGGCTGCCAGTTATAGCCCGAATGCGGGTCCTGGGGCTAAAAGTATCAGTGAGTAGCTATTTATTTCCATGGCCTTCCTAAGAGGTCTACCTAGAGGTGCCCACATAAAGGTTGATAGCCATTAGATCAGGGTGGGTTCACATATTAAGTATCTTGGCCTCACTTTCGACTGTCGGTGAAGTTTGTTTTAAGGTCTCTGGATAGCAAGGACTGCTTGTTCCCTTGTTAGGTTGCTTCCCAATGTGGAAACTCTCAGCATGAAGGTCACCGCGTTTATGTGGATGTGTTCCAAAGCATGGCCCTGTACGGTGCGCCTATTTAACTTGACCAGTTAGGTCAAGACCATCGTCGGGCACCCTTCTAAGCGAAGGGTGCCAGGGTCATTGCTTGTAGAGGAATATATGGAAACCTTTCGTCATCAGGGCAGCGGCGTGCCTCTTGGCTAGTACTCCACCCTGGGATCTGGACGTGGAGCTACTGGCAAAGGTCTACCATAATAGGTTAAAGGATAGAGCTAGAGCGTCCATGTGGACTCTCAGAGGACACTGTCAGCACCATTGCTTGGTACGAAAGCCTTGCAGACGCCGAATACGGCGTTTGCACTACAGGTGCAATCCGCCCATTCCTGTCGGAATGGCTAATTATGCAACATGGGACACTAATGCAGGTGCTTGGGTTGGTATTTGCACAGGATTGCGAAAAGGAAGGTTGTCACCAAGGGCCGTGGCTGCTGGCGAGTACCACAACCGACGAATAATATAATCTAGAAAGAACTAGTTTGAGCATTATTTAGTCCTAGTATTAACAATCGCATTCATTAAAAACTAGTTCTAACTAGGAGAAACGCATTCTATGTAGAAACTAATCTTCACTGTAACATAAGCTAAAAATAGGAAAATTAAATAGAGACCGTCAGAATACATCTGCCACACATACAGGTTGGATCTCATTAAAATTTCAACCCGTGCCTGTACAAGTCTGAGTAAGCGAATTATTAATTAATTGAAATAACGGAAACCCATTTTTCTTAATCCGCCGTACGTTGTATGAAAATTTTCTAATTATAATCCCCGCACGGGATATGGACGGATCAATTTTTAATTTTGCGAGCAAGACAGGTTGTGGCTCGGTGAGTTTGTACCGTGTCGGTACAGAGGCAATGTGTCTGACTGAATTTGTAATTAGGAACACGTCTTAAACGGATTAGGATTGTGTCTCAAATGCCTTGGTACTTACCCAGTAGAATAATACCTCCCTTACCTACTGTGTACAGGCGACAGATGTTCCGGGTATATAAATATTGACGGATCCGATGGCGCAGTTGGCAGATCCTGTCTTGTGCGCCAAAGGTCATGGGTTCGATCCCCAACTAGGAGAAATCTTTTTAAGATGTTTTTGGTGTTTGTTCTATGCCTGGTAATTAAATATGTGTGCTTTTGCTTTATATATATTTGTGGTCTCGGAAACAAGTTATATATTTTTTTTATGAGTTTACACAACATTTCATATATATTTTTTATTCGATATTATGAATTGGTACAACATCTTATTTATTGATAGGATAATTTGCTTAAAGAATTTGTGTTACGGATAGAAAACTTGTTTGCAGAACAATGCCACATATAGTTATCTGAGTATGAGTTATTTCTAATGTCCAGTACGAAATTCAGACCCTGGTTTATTTATGGGAACTTTCAGATGGGGGCAGAGAGATATAATTATCGCATTAGTTGCAGAGATATATGTTAAAGATGAAACTGACTGACTGACATCAACGTAGAGCTTAAACATAAGGGTGAGAAACTTGAAATTTTCCGTAAGGGTCCTTTTTATAACGTTGGGAGCACTGATAAGGGATTTTTTGAAAATTGTCCCATAAGTTTGTAGAACAGGGTTCAAAGGCAGTATGAAAGTTATACAACTTAACGCGAGTGAAACCGCAGGGCACTGCTAGTCTCATGCTGCATCCTGCCCACCTCCGTTTCTGTGACATTTGAACTACGGCTTAGAAGGGATATACCGCCATCTGTCGGCATACATGGAGATTCTAATGAATAAACCATTATTGTCTTTCCATTGTCTATCTACGTCTTGCTACATATGAGCTACAGTTTAGATGGATACACCGCCATATGTCTACACAAATAGAATAACTATTATATTTGATGAAAAAAGCTAAAACATCATACCATTATCAAAACAGACCACAAGTAAAGATTATCTGTATTAAAAAGTATAGTGTTACAAAATCCGGGAATGTATGTGATCAGCTGAACTAGGTACGAGACATCGTGGATTCTCGGCCGTTGCCCCAGGTCCAAATTCTAAATGATGGCCGCACTCCCCGGACTTTCCTGCGGACGCTATAATTTTACGACACCCTAGAGGTGACCAACTTTTTATTTTAATTCGCAACTTTAGGGTACTGCAGGCGTAGGTAATTTTTTTTCTAAATTGTTAATGTATGTCAAATGATTTATCTTTAAAATAAATTATGAATAAAAGAATCAATAAATGCTGTATATTATACCAGCGAACCCGACGGACTTTGTTCTAATAAATTGCCTAGACACCGACTGCAGCGCCATCTGCCTGGTTGATTGGTAAATCTAATCCGTCCAGGGCGCCAAAGGCATACAAGAAACATTTTTCAAATATATGTATTTTCTTAGGGAGGCTTATGTTCAGCAGTGGACTTTTAATGGCTGGTATGATAATATAGCCGTGAGGTACCGGCAGAGTAGAATAGTACCTCCTACTGCACCAGGTGTCGACAGATGGCGGTATATCCATCCGAAATGGTGTAGCTGAAATGCACAAGGTGGGGATAGGCAGCAGCATCCTCATCGTGAACACACTTGCCCAGCGCGGTAATTATCTCCAAAAAACCTCCTATCTTGGAGAGGCCTATGTTCAGCAGTGGATTTTCAATGGTCCATGAATCCACTATTATATATTATACATATATATGTATATACAGATCTTCTATATTTAGAAAATATTGTGTACTACGCGTTCACTATTCATTATAAAACTACTCTGATAAAGGATTTAAACTGCTATTTTTTAACATTCAACATTATTTGTACGACATATCGGTTACTTTTCGGTGATCTTCATACATATATCTTCATCTTGTACGCGATTTTAGTCTTCGATAAATTTCTTAAGTATTAAACTATTCTAATTAGTTTTTGCTAACTGTATTGTTTGATCTAACTTGAGATAGGATAGTATATATCTCAATTTTTAGTCGCAAATTTTCAGACACAGAACGTCTGCCGTGTTAGTTAGTTAATATATATTTTGAAATTTGATTAAGTCAAAAGTGAGTATTTATACAAGTCTTGCTATTTAAAAGAGAAGTACATTAGTTTCATATTGATGCACTATCAGCATCAGCCAGATGTTATCGCTTCCATATCGTGAATCTTGCGATACTTTCTTTCTGGACTTTTTTTTTATTAGAACATGTCGCCAAACATGCACACAATCCACGTGATAGTAAACACCACCGCAGCCTAAAGACGCTTGTTATATCACAAGGATATCACTACATCACCTAATAATTTCACTGCTTCTCTTATTCTTCAAACCGGATCACTACAATGCAATCACTACTATTTATCGGTAGAAATAGTTAAAATTGAGGTACCAATTTTTTTTTTTATTTTACATTACCATTTAAATTACCAAAAACCTTTGTATTGATACCTCATGAGTTGTGTTTGTGATTATTTTGTTATCTGATGTTGTAACTTAAGTGCTTTAAGCAACTCATCTTTGAGTCAGGTTGAGTTAAAAATAATAAGATTTAATTATAAGAATAAATTATTACAGTCAACTCGGGTAACATTGGACTATTAGGGTAACTTTGAATTATCAATATTCGTAGACTATAAAACGAATTGAGCCGAGATTAAGGTTTAAATCGATTTTAAGAACTGTCTTCATGGTAAATCTAAACTGATATGTTAAAGATTAATATATTTATTCTATAAAAAGGCCTGGTCAATGTTACCCAGATAGTTCAATGTTACCCATATTGACTGTACTATAAATTTGTATTATTTATATCCGGAATGATTCGTATTGAATTGAAATATTATTGTAGAGAACCGTTTCCAGGCGGCGCTATTTTCGCTTAAACCCGGGACCTCTCCCGTCTTAAAACCGGGAACAAGAAATTATTAGGATGTCTGCCCACGTTTCGCAGTGTTTGAGTTAAACTTACGGTTAAGTGACCTCGCAGAGCCTTGAGAGGTTAACCTGCAGTTAAGAAGTTTTAATGCTATTTAGTTTTGTTATAGTTTCGTACAAATGTGACGAATAACTTAATTATTATGTAGCTGTTATTTTAGACAGTTTTGCTATTTACTTAAGAAATCTTATTCTTTAGAATTTCGAAATCCATATATATAAAATGAGAAGCTGACTGACTGCTTAACATGACAGGGCCTAAACTACAAGGGTTAGAAACTTGAAATTTTGCACAATGGTTCATTTTATAAAGTAAAGTTGCACTAGCAGAGGATTCTTGTATATTCACCCTATAAGGGGGTAAAACGGGGTGTAAAATAAGCATGAATTACATTAATTATAAATATTTTGTACAAAGGTTTTTCATTAAAAGTCATGAAACAAGTGTAATTTTCTTTTTCCAAAATCAGGTTTATTTTTGGAAGTTTATTCTGCTAGTTATATATATAGGTATAGATAATATTTACTTGAAGAAAATCAACTTATCTCTGACTTTAGGCGAGATTCAACCCTTAGTAAACACGTCGAATTTTGCCTAGAGCTCTATTTGATTTGAAAACTCAGCACCGTCTCTAGCATGTTCAAGGTAATTAACTACGGAAACTCAAATGTTAAGTCACTGCATAAAAATTCTAAAGTAGTTGATTAACTATTTCTTCTTTATCGATTGCCGCAAACTTGTAAAAGTTTGACATTTGGGTGTTCGTTGTACCTACTACATTGAAGAGATGGCGTTAATTCAGCACAAAAATAGTCCTAGAAAATATGAGTTGTGTCTATATAGGTCCGGTAGTGTGGTCCCCGGGAATGTTGCAGGTTCGATTCCAACCTGTAGCTTGAGATGTGTTGGTTTTTGAACTATTTAAAAATAATAAAAATGTTAAATTTGAGTTTTATTTATTTGTAATGCTATAACATAAAAAAGGTCAGGGTCAAGGTTCATTCATACTTATAAAAATATAATATAAAAGTTCATTAAAATCGGTCTAGTCGTTACGGATGAGTAAAACTATGAGACATAAATTTTATATATAAGTTTTTAAGTCGCCTATTTACTCATTGACTATTTAGACTTAAATAGAAATAAAAAAAAATATATATATATATATATATATATATATATATAACTTAATTTATGGGCGTGATAATATTATTATTATTTATATAATACTAGCAGACCCGGCCACGCGTTTCTGTGGCTAAAGTTATTGTTATATTACATTGAAGTATAAAATTTAGGAGGAACGGTAGGAGAACATCAGTCACGGGGACCACCATGCTCTTTACATAGATGGTATCTGTTAGAATCTTTTGGAGTTGATAGATAATTTGCAATTAAATAAAATTGCGACTATTTATTGAGATATAAACTATCATGCAAGCAAACTACATATGGTGTAAAAATTTTATCCTAATCTGTTCAGTAGTTTAGGAGTCCATCGAGGATAAACATCGTGACAGGAGATTTATATATATTAAGATGATACCCGAATACCTCATCATCATCATAGCAGCCGTAAAACGTCCACTGCTGGACATAGGCCTGCCCAAGAAAAGTGGAATTCACTATTTTATATTATTTAATCGCAGAGCGTTGCTTCGCAATGGGAATGATGCTGCCCATTTCCGCATTGTTGAATTTCAGCTACACTGCTTCGGGTAGATATACCGCCAATTGTTTGTTCCGGAACCTCAGTCGTCTCTTACAGGTTACAGGTAACCTGGCATAGGCGCAGGTACTATTCTACTTTGCCGGTACCGCTAATAACTCATATTATTGGATGGGATGAGATATTAATTAATGAAATCGCGGAAAAAAAGCTGATGAAATAGCTCACTATTTAGAGTTAGTGAGAGAGAGAGAGTGAGTGAGAGAGAGTAAGTTAGAGTTAACATTTTTGTTATATTTTCGAATAATATAACACCTAAAATAGAAGTATGTAAAATGAATTACGTAACGAATACCTTAACTCATTTCAAAAACTGTTTCATTAATAGAAAATTACATTATCAGCAACCGATATAGGTGGTGTATTGTATCCCCATAGTGACACGACAAGGAGAATAACTAGTGTTATAAAATTACCCTCTCTCATACATGAAATCTGAACAGCATTCATACATGAAATCTGAACAGCATTCATACATGAAATCTCTAAATGTGCCACAATTCGCAGTTAGGACTCTTCACTTGTTTTTCGAGCATACAATACAAATCAAGTATATAATCGAACTCTACATTCGAAGGAAGCAGTTATTCTCGTTCCAGAAATATTGTAAATCCCGTCAGAGTGGTTGGGCGAATCCTATCATCCTATTTGTGAAGAAAGGGAACTGCTCTATATTTCGATGGTCGTAAAGGCTAAAGCTTCCGCTTCCATCTTAGTATGTAAGTTAACGCACTTCCCGGCTACTCTCTTATATTAGATTGCCTGTATTCAATATTGCGTCGAACGTATGGTAATGCTATTTAGTGTTGTCTTGTTTGGTTTTTTGTCGATGTTGGTAATATACGATCTATTAAAGTAAAGTAGCTGTCTGAAAGTTGGTAGGTCTATATAAATAGATGAGTTCACTAAATACCTCATACGTTGACCTGACTCCGTGATAAGTAGCTAAATTACAAATATAATATTAAGATAAATCTAAGATAAGATCATTACCATCTGCGCCATCGGGCCCATTTTATTCTTTCAAAATGATCATTTATTTATTTTAGTAAGTTTCAGTAGTTATATAAAGTAACGAACTTTATATCTCATCCCTATGAGTTTTTAGTGGTACCTTCAAAGTAGAATAGTACCTGCGCCTGTTCCAGGTGTTGTAAGAGGCGAATGAGAAACAAAAAGATGGCGGTATTTCTAACTGAAGTTGTGTAACTGATATGCAACAACGCGGGGATAGGCAGCATCTATCCCATCGCGAAGCTACACTCTGTGATTGCCACCCCTCTTGCCCAGCACGGCAATTAGAGGTAAAATGTTCTAGAATTATTTTTGTGCTGAGTCACAAACAAATACTACTTTAGACTTTTTATACAGCATGTTAGAGATGGTGCTTATCAAAATATATAGAATTCTTGGCAAAATTCGACGTGCTATATAAGATTCGAGTATCGTCTGAAACCTGAAATGAGTTGATTTTTTTTCAAGTAAATAATATATATATATATATATATCTCCTCAAAATAAACCCGATTTTAAAATTAAAACTACATGTGTCTTGACTTTCAATTACGAAGTTTTATTTTGAATTTCATTCGAATAACTTCAATACCAGCAACATTTATACTAACTTTGCCCTCCCGTTTCACCCTTTAAGGAAGTTAATGTTCATAAATCATTTCTTATTGCTCCCCTACGTTATAAAAGGAATATCTGTGCAAAATTTCAAATTTCTAACCCTTATAGTTTAGGCACTGCGTTGATATGTCAGTCAGTCAACTTCTCCTTTAATACAAAAGATGTTTGGTTTTACATTGGATATTGCTTTTCCAAATTATGTTATTCTTTTGCCATATTAATTATTTATATAGAATAAAATTGAGAATAAAAAAGACATCTCTGTAAATCTAATTAAAAGTTGATCCAAGTTACAACTGTCTGTATGTACGTTCGGCTGGTTTTAATTCCAACTAAGTTTTCAGCTCTCTCGAAGGCAGGGCAAGTTTTCGATAGTGAAATGATATTTTAACTCGAAAATTGTCTGTAGTGATGTCCTATATATCGATACATTCAACAAACGGTATCGATACATTTTAATATGTATTTTTATGAAATCTGTTCTATGATAGTTTGAAAAGTCAGTATAGCCATTGGAAGTTAACTGCTGGACATAGGCCTCCCCAGAGAGGGGGAACTTTGCCCCTAAACGCCGCTCTAGCCAAGCGTGTTGGCAATAGCAGAGTGCACCTTTAGCGACCGGGATCTTTGATGGATATTTGATGTATGACGATGTTTGAGAGATAGATTAAAGAATAGTGTTATAGGAGATCGATGTAGTGTACTTACTACATTCGGGATCGAGATCAGTATGGTAACAAGGTAAAAGATGAAGTTGTGACAAAATCATCTTAGATAAAAAATATACAAAAAGGAAAATTAACATGATTTGGACATGTAGAAAAAATGGGTGAAAGTGGTAGCGCTGTTAAGTGGGGCTCTCACCACACTTAAATAATTTACCGCGTGCCATACACCGCAAATTATTTACGGACTCATCGACGGAACAGTGAACATGCACTGGCCGGCAAAGTGGGGTACGGGCTCGTCACGTAGGCGATGTCCAGACACACCGAGACATCACCCTTTTGCGGGCGGGATCTACTGCGGCTAGAGAGCAGATTTTGTCCAATCCTGTCCCATCCATCCCGCTATCCCATGACTGGCATCTAGAGATCGACTCCCATTGCTGCTACGAGATCTCACTGCTGCACCACCCAGGCTGGACAGGTCTCCAGTGTGTAGCAAGGACAGTAATGATAGGCGGGACTTGTTTCCCTCCTAGTGACTGAGTAGAGATGACCCACTGAAGAAGTCGTGCTCAAAAAGCACCTGACTTAGCCAGGGACTCTAGCCTGGACAACCACTTAGCCATAAAAGCATGGCGGGCAACCTCTCGCCATACCAGCACCTCTTCGGGCGCAGGCCGACTGCCGCTATCAGCCCGATGTTGTGTGGTCTAACGATATATTTCGGTAAGCATTTCCGCCTTCAGATCCCATGGTAGGGTTCCAGCTAATACGCAGGCCGCATCTATAGACCCGGTGTGGTATCCACGTATGGTTTTGACTGCAACAATTCCTTGATCTTTTAAAGTATAGGGCCTGGTGCGGACAGTCAAGGCGTCCGCCCACACGGTATAAAATGACCTAGGCTACATAATACACAACATACTTTAATCGGATAGTAGAGATATTAAAGAAGCCAGATTAGAAGTACGAAGAATAAACGAGTGTGTATGAAAGGACTAATGCTAGTAAGGGAAGCAAAGGAGGTGTACTAAGATCGTGGCAAGTAGATATCCTGTATCTAACCTAATCCACCATGCCTAACCCGATGGTTCGCAGGCATGATGTATATATCTAGTAAAAACCAAAATTGTACCTATTAAGATACCTTTTCTTATTTTTTTAAATATTTTATGAATGGACTTCAAAGAACGTTGACGATACAAGGCAACGGTATTTTGTTCTATGTATTCCCTTGACATAAGTATGTACAACTAAATGTTTTTTCCTCGAACAGACCAAGAGGCCGCCCTCGATAGGCGCACAAATTGTAGCACACATAAAGCTCGCAGATAACCAGAGCAATGGTATCAACCTCCATCCTACCCGACTGCATTACTGCTCGAGTCCATCACGGGAATGAGCCCGTTTCAGTCGGAATGCCGATATAACTTCTATTTCTTCGACGGCTCTTATCTGTGGTTATTCTGTGGGGACACACAGCCAGACAGTTGGCGAGCATCAGGCCCAATATGACCAACGACCATTCATTCGATTATAGTCATTCAATCATTCAATCATAAAGTCAGCAAACAAGCATACTGTCCGCTTGATGGTAAACGTGAACGAAGCCTATAGAGGCTCGTGTCATCACCAAATACCACTGCGTGTCTCTAACTATGTGAACTAAAGAAACTATGTCACATTTACCCAGTAATAAGAGAGACAGTTGTCTCTCTTATTCTTCAAACCGGAACTAATCAATGCTAACAACTGCTATTTGGCGGTATAAATAGTTGAGAGTGAGGTACCAATGCAGACGACCTATAGAAAAGCTAATTTTAACTTTCCCAGGCCGAGTTTTTGAAGGGCCAAAGACATTATTTTTAGGTCTTAATGCAAGACTGTACTAGTAATATCTTTCGTGGGTTCAAACCCCACCCAGGACAATTATTTATATGATAAATATTTGTGTTTGTTCGGTGTCTAGGTATTAAATATGTATTTAAGTATTATATTTGTGATTCTTTAGTTGTCTGATGTCCGTAACAAAAGTGCTTTAAGCAACTTATCTCGAAGTCAGGTCAAAGCATGAGAAGGTGTGTGGGAATTTATTTATTTGTCTACGACAACCGCCGCTGAAAGTATAATTCTTGTCATCAAAAAATAAAGAAAAGGTATTTTTTGACGGGCCCGTTGGCGCGTTTGGTAGAGTCCCCCCATCTTGTGCACCAAGTGGTGGGTTTATTTCTATCTAAGGCGATCATTTTGGTCATGAACATTTGTGTAAGTATTATATTTGTAACACTAATTAAAACTGTTTATCCCAGTCCAAAGTATATTAATTATTACCGCCTAAATTGATTTATTTATTATTGAATATAGGTATAGAACATTATAAATCCGAAAGTAACTCTGTCTGTCTGTTACGCAATCACGCCCAAACTACTGAACCATTTTAAATGAAATTTGGTACACAGGCAGTCTAAAGCCTTAGAAAAGACATACGTTTTCATTCGAGTTGTAAGATGTCGAAAGGGGGGATGAAAAGTGTATGGAAGTATTGCGCTAGAAGCTTAAAAGTTGTTATTTAGGCTATTGATTTGTATATATAAACATATATAACATTTAAAGTTTGAAGAAAGAAGAAAGAAAGAAGTCGCGGGCTTAGCTAGTACTTGATATAGGACAATATTGAAGATATATTTTACATCGAGATATAGATAGAATTTTTAGAATCGAAAGCTCTAAAGTTCAGCACACATTTTGCTGGTCATCTTACCTACCCCTGCGTCGCAATCAGTAAGGGCAATCTCAGGAAGGGCCCGAGCCCCAGGGAACTTGCGGTATCAACGCGGCTCCCGCGCGTCCCTTCCAACTGCCTTTATAGCGCCCTCACTACATTTACATTTGCAGAAACTTCTAGAAGAAAAGTGATTGGATGACCAACGTATAATAACGTCCGTCAGTGAAGCCATCGTGGAAATACATGGTCATTGGATAATTTCCTCAATATGAACAATCTCCGACCGGCGGCTCCAACCAAAGCCAAACCAAGGTTGTGAGCCTTTAATCAGTCAAATAAAATAAATAATATTGAATAATTTGGATAAATTAAGATTTTAAAGCATTGAATTCGCTAATTTTGGTTTATTTGGGAGGTGGGGGTTGGGGGGTATACTTACCATGGCCATCGCGATGACGCTATCACACATTCAACACTCAATGTACAACTTTTGTATTCAGTAGCCCAATATCCTGGGGAATTAGACCATTCTGGAGTGGACATGACTCACCCGCTCCCCCTCCCTGTATATGAATATGAAACCATGGATGGCGGTAAACTTCCATAGTAGCGTAGGTCAAGTTCATCAGAGCTTGGATGCAATCATAAACGAAATACCTCCTATGAAACCTAGTGAGGCTGCTATAATTACCATTAGGAAAACGATGAGGTTAGACCTTACAAAGGTCACCTGCATTTACCAATGAGAGACCCTCACTTTCATCTATTTCTACCGCCAAACAGCAGTGTTCGCATTGCTCCGGGTTCCGATTCCTGTTTGAGTGGCGGTGAAATTACTGGGTAAATGTGACATAGTATGTTCAGTTCACAGGGTTGGCGACACGCTAGTGTTATCCTCGTGATGACTTCACAAAATGAAAAAAAACACAACATTTACCAGGCAGAAGTATAAACAGGAAATATATTGTAATAAATTAATACTATTTGACATTGACGCGATCACTACTATATTAAGAAAATATTAGTAGTGTATACAAATATTAATTAAAGAATGTTAAAAAATCTTTGTCAATTTTCCGAATGGTTTTAAAAACAGTAAGGTTCAGTTGAGATACCTACAGCTTCAGTCAACTCACGCACTTTCAGTCTCCGATCATCCAATATCATTTCATGGATTTTATCGACGATTTCCGGCGTGATCACTTCTTTTGGACGACCTGAACGTTCGGCGTACAATAGTGCTGGTATGACCACAACGGAACTCTGTAAACCACTTCTATACCATTGAAATGATGGTGCCGAGTCCCCGTAGTATTTATCAAGCATTTCCGTAGTTTCAGTGATGGTTTTTTTTTTACGTAAAAGTAAAAATAATCAGCTCTCAAAATTCACTTTTTTCCATTTTTGTAAAAATTCACAAAGTTGTCCGCTTTGAAAGGCTATCAAACACCAACTGCATGACGTAGTTTGCCCAACATTTGACAGTTGCTCACTAATAAATTACAGTTGACGGCAGCACTGTTGCATTTGGAATAACTGCGCGGGAAATTCAAAAAGTCACTAACTTATCAAACCATTAACAACAGCGAAATTACAAATAAAAGCAAACATTTAACTTGAAGACACAGAATAAACTAAAATATTACCCAGTATATGTTATCAATGAATTATGAAACATGTTGAAAAATAATACACAAACATTATGTCTTAGACTTAATTTAATGTTAATAATAAATAAGTAATAAATGAAATTAGTAATGACGATGACTTTTTCTTTTTTTTATTCTACGATTTAATTACGTTGCAAAACACACTTTAGGCTGATATTTTTCTTTGTCATGATCTGTAATCGAGTGAATGATAAAAGCGCCGTAAGGTACCGGCAGAGTGGAATAGTACCTCCCTCTGTACCAGGTGTCGTAAGGCGACTCAGGGACCAGAATCGATAGATCATTAGAGTAGCTCAATTGCACTGGGTGGGATTGGGCAGAAGCATACCCGTCGCGAATACTGCGCTCTACGATTGCCAACACGCTTGTCCAGCGCGGCAATTATGGACAAAATTCCCCCTTTTTTGGGGAGGCCTTTGTGTAGCAGTGGACTTCCTATGGCTTAAATGATGATGACGAAATGATAAAATATACTTTATTCATAACATCTGTTATTCGCCGGGGTATTCCTTCGGGTTTTAATTTGCAAGTTAATTAGATATTGATGAACGATAAGATTGGAATCGCGGCATATTTTCGTGGAAACGATATTCATTATGGAAATGAAGTCAATTCAGTTTTAAGGTTATGTCATTTCTATAAAGAGAAACTAATTAATGTAAATTGTGAGCAGGAAATTTTGGCAAAAGCTGCATGACAGAAAAATGGGGTATTTCAGGTATTGACCTTAAGGTTCATAATTTCATAAATTCACACGACATCTTACACGTTGACCTGACTCTGGAATAAGAAGCATAAAGCACTTGTGCTACAATTAACAGATGATAGAAAAGTTACAAATAAAATACTTCTATATATATCAATAACACCCAGACACAGAACAAATATAAAAATTCATAATTTAAATACGTGCAGTGGGTGGAGTTTTGGCACTCAAGATAGGATCATAACCGTCTGCGCCGTCCGGCATTGTGGGTATTTCACTCTTGCTTACTCCGAAGTAGGAGTCATCATGATGATATTTGAATGGAAAAACCGATATTAAAGATATCCGAAAGCCATGAAACGCGACTGCTGGAAATTACCCTCCTAAAAAGGGGAAATTTTGTTTATAATCACCACTCTGCGCTGACGTGATGGCAATCGTAGATCATAATGCTACTGCCCATCCCTGCCCTGTTATATTGCTGCTACATTACTTCCAATATCATCCAATATCAAAAGGTTCCAATATCACAGTAACCTATTACGACTCCTGGTACAATGAAAGGCAGTATAGGGATATTTTTGGATAAAGGTTTTTATTTTCTTTTTGTCATATACCTACATGCCTGATATTTACTGTAATACAGCCCTTGCTTTATCATAATTTCTGGAGATTTTAATCCATTCTGGGCAAGTGAAGTGGAATTTAATGATTTATTTATTAGAGTTAAATTTGGTATATAATTTGTTTGCGAATGAGTAAATAAGACAGGTCTTTCTATTAAAAGAATTGATATATTTAGAAATAATTTATAAATATATTATTTAATCAGCGTTCGTTCATCGTAACCTCGCCAATATTTTAGCATATTTCCCGGCCACTTCCTTGCCTTCACAATAATCCTGGAGGCAGAAATATATGAGAGGTGTCAAGATAGAATAAAGTTATCGACAAACCAACGTACCCTCACCCCATCACTATTAAGTCCGATTAGTACTGTATGCCGGTTATTTCAGGAATCCAACTGAAAGCAAATTTACTTAATGGGTTGCCGTGAAAAGTGCCTTCTACTACGTCGGATCAGGAAGAACAAAATATTTGGAACATCAGCTTCATATAATTTTCAACTCATAGCAAAATATCCGGATTCAATAATTAATCAGTGAAATAAACGTTCGAATTTAAAGTTATAAGTTACAATATTGACCAGTAAAAAAGTTTACTTGTTAACCGGAACTCGAACCTGCAACTTTCCCACGCCGAGAGACTACACTACCGTTGTGCAGTCCTTCGGCATGTGCTATCGAGACCTTAGCAGACACGTCAAATTTACTAATTTTCATATCAGTATTGAGAAATCAGCGCCATTTCTTCAATACACATGAGGTAGATCCCATACGAAACATCGTCTGCGTTGGTACCTCACTCACACCTATTGTTATGTTCCGGTATATATGTTCGTTTTGCTGTATTCCGGTATGAAGGGTGGGAGAGACAGTGAATTTACTGTGTAATGTGGCAAAATATCCTCAAGTCACAATGCTGTTTGTTCTGTGTCTGTCAAATATAAGTATTTAAATAGTATATTTATAATTCCTTTGTTTGTCCCGTGGCTGTAATAAGCGTGCTTAAAGCGACTAACGGAGTCAGGTAAATGTATGTGGGAATTTATTATTATAGTATTATTATTACTTAGAGTTTGGATACTAAATTGGTAATAAACAGCGCCCCGCGGTTTCCTCCGCGTGACTTCCGTTTCCGTGAGATTAATAAATACAATAAAAGTAAGTTACTCCTTATAACAATAGCTTGCTGCCAACGAAAGTCCGATTATTTGAATTCTCAAAAATGATATCGGAAATTATCCTTTTAAAGGATGATTTTGAGGAGTGAAAAATATTTTACACGTGTTTCACAACATTCAATGAAGAACCTTCAACCAAAAATGGCATACTAACTTTGATACCCCGTTTTGATGAAATGAAGTTTACCTTGGGGGTAAATTTTCGAAAATCCTTTCTTAGTGCTCCTCAATGTTATAAAAAACCCCTGAGCTAATTTTTAAATTACTAACCGTTATAGTTTAGGTCCCGCGTTGGTATGTCAGTCAGTCATACAGTCAACTTCTCTTTTTATATATAAATGAATAGATGAACTGTTTTAACACTAAAGGAGTAAGAGTCAAATATTTTAGTTTCAGCGTGTACGACAGAAGATATTAAAGAAGATTTCAGGTTATAAATAAACGAAATGACAAAATTGTTATTTCCATTCAATTACTTTTGTTCCTCTGTCTGTTGGGAATTATAATACCAGTCCTGTCCTGAAGTAAGAGCTACCTAAATGGTAAATTTCAGGTATAGCCATAAAAGAATTACAGGTAGACTGTAAATTAAACCAATATAGTAAGCCTAATTCAATCAACACATATATTTTCATAGGCTGTGTTTATTTTTACAGTAATATAGTTGAAAAAGAGACAGATAGTAAAACCTACAAAAATAAGGTGCACCATTAAATGTTTCGTAGAATGATGTCATTCTACGGAATACTACCTATAATTTTCTAGCAGTAACTGAGTAGTTCGTCAAGAAGGCAAGGTTGCTGACAGCATTCGTTTATAATTCCTCCCAGAAGGAGCCTAATCGTAATCGAACACAGCGTTACTTCTTTTATTTACATTTTCATATTGACAGAGTAGTGCTAGAGTTTCAGAGCCTTATTCTTTATTATTCTTAGTGAGCATAATTCAGTCAACACATATATTTTTAATAGGCTGTGTTCTAACAATCATCATTATCATCAGTATATCAATCATAAGACATTCACTGCTGGACCAGTTGTATGCGGCCTTTACAGAACCTTAGAACTCCATCGGCCATCGATTTTGCGTACCAAATGCTTTGCCCACTGCCATTTCAACTTACTAATCCGCCGGTCAATATCGGTAACTTTGGTTCTGTTATGAATCTCCCCATTTCTGACTTAATCACGAAAAGAAACTCCCGAGCATTGCCCTATCCATAGCTTGTGCAGCTATTTTCAGTTGGCTAATCATTGGTAAGAGACTTCGTTTCGCTGCTATTGTATATCGGACGAGAAGATGTTTCGCAGTTTACCGAACGCTGCCACGCCGAGTTGGATTCGGCGATTGACCTCTTTCTTGAAGTTGGAATTGCCTAATTGGACTATTTGTCCTAGGTATTCATACGAGTCAACAACTTCAAGAAGCGAGGTCTCAACTAAAACTAGGGTGGGTACAACATGGGCATTGCACTTTGCTTCAGTCTTCTCCAAGTTTATATTAAGACCCACCTGTTGAAAAACTCGATCAAGGTCTTCGAGCATCCTACTAAAATTTTCCAACGATTCTGCCATGACCACAATATTGTCAGCAAATCGAAGGTGAGTGATGTATTCGCCGTTAATGTTGATGCCAAATCCTTGCCATTCCAGGAGCTTGAAGGCGTTTTCCAAAATGGCATTAAACAGTTTCGGAGAAATTACACCTCCTTGTCTAACACCCGCTTTGAGAGGAATAGCCTTTGAACTCTGCTCCTGTACTCGGATCGACATCTTGGCGTTATCATACAAATGCTTCAATACCTCGATGTACCAATAGTTAATATGGCACCATCGAAGAGATTCAAGCACAGCCCATTTTTCAATTGAATCGAAGGCTTCCTCATAGTCCACAACGAACGTTCTTAAAATAAAACGGTTAAAAAAACAGACATAATAAAACTAATAAAAATAACGTACCGCATTTAATTTTTTGTTTTTGATGACATTATACGGAATATTGCCAATAATCTTCTAGCAGTAACTTAGTAGTTCGTCAAGACTGCAAGGTTGGTCGCAGCATTCGTTGATAATTCCTCTCTTACCTCGCATCATTCCTCTAAGACCAGTATGTTTCATAGCAGACTTTGGATTGTTCCCGTATGACTCTAAACTGTTTCCGAATAGCGTCAATCTGTTCTCATCCGGCGTCAATGTGTTCTCAAAATAATCCAGACTGTTCCCATGCGAGTCAAAACTGTTCCCAGAAGGAGCATGATCGTAATCGAACAGATCAGAACCCAGTCTACTCACGGCGTTGGTTCTTTTCTTCACATCATCATATTGGCAGAGTAGTCCTAGAGTTTCAGAGAGGTGCCTGCCGCAGTAGACATGATTCGAGGACTTCCCTGATGACAGAGACAGCATACTGATGATTGTGATGAGGAAGACAATTTGGACCTTCATATTCGTCAATGTTTATTTCTAACTCGTGTAGTTCTGACTGTCGACTATATCGTAATGATGGGAGAATCAAAGCTCTTCATTTTATAGGAGGTTTTGTTTATGAATATTCATGCTGATCCATATTTTAGACGCAGGTATAAGGGGTGAGTAGGTGGGGATGACGTTAGTACCTTTGTGTCTCACGGGTGAATAAGCAAATGTCTGCGATGCTTTCATATCGAATTACGGTTATCAAAGAATCGTCTTAGCAAAAAATTCCTTGAAAAAATTGTTATTACTTCGATCTCATTACACAACATATTCAATACAGAAGTTAAAAAAATATATGATCACCCTGAGTATGAGTTTTAGTTTCACTCAAAGGTTGTTTTAAAAACGGTTTCTTTCGAGAGTATTTTATAGAGGATTGTAGGGCCTATGTCCAGCAATAGACGTACTACGGCTGATATAATAATGGATTTGGTTCTCGTCTATGGCAGTAGACGGCTTGAAAAGTTATCCGGTGAATGGTTATCCCACAGTAAAATGGATTTCAATTATCTATGATTTATTTTATTTGCAAAGAATAAGTGTTTATGTACATTTCAAAATAAAACTTCTCAAATATTTACGTCATATAAAGACCTAATTGGAGGGTAGGGTTCCGGTAAAGATCCCGTGGGGTACCAGCAGAGTAAAACAGTACCACCCCTGTAACAGGTGTCGTAAGAGGCGACTTAGGTACTAGAACCGACAGATGGCGGTATATTCATCAGAAAAGGCGTAGTTTAAATGTACAGGGCGGGGATGGGCAGCAGCATCCCCGTTGCGAAAGATGCACACTGCGATTGCTATCACGCTTGTCCAGCGCGACAATTATGGACAAAATTCCCCCTTTCTTGGGGAGGCCTATGTACAGCAGTGGGCTTCCAATGGCTGATATGATGATGTAAGACCTTATTCTAAGATCGTTCACTTTAGTACCTCACTAATACCTATTTGTACCACCGAACAGCAGTTTTTGTGTTGCTGTGTCAAAATTTAAATGGTGAAAGGTGGTGAAGTTACTGACATTATATCATCAAATCACACGGCTGGCAACGCGCTAGTGACTTCCTCGTGTTATAACGGGCATCTGGAGTGACGCTTATCATCATATCATCCGTATGTCTGTTTGTGCACTTCATCACATAAAAAAAATGGATAATCCATGATAAAGTATTTAACAATTGTATGGTTATAGATTTAGTTTACAATTTGTCTGCAGATGAGTAGATAAGATTTAAGACTTGGTATATTTATAAATAATACATAAATATGTTATTTAATCAGCCATAGTTGCATCGCCAACATTGTAGCACATTACCTTCAAACCATTGTTTTGCCTCCAGAGCAATGCTGGATGCAGCGATATATGAGAGGTGTCAAAACAGAATAAATTTATCGACAAACTAACGTGTCCCGACCCCATCACTATTAAGTCCGATTAGTGCCGTGTGCCGGTTATTTCAGGAATCCAACTCTAAGCAAATCAACTTAATGGGTTGCCGTGAAGAGTGCTGCTTCTACTCCGAATCAGTAAGAAAAAAATATTTGGAACATGCGCTTTATATTATTATCAACTCACAGCAAAATCTCCGAATTAATTTGTTAATCAGTGAAAAAACGTTTGAATTTAAAGTGAGACAACATTTTAGACATTATTGACTAGTAAAAAGTCTACTGGACTCCCGCTTCAGCCGAGATTAAATCTGCATCTTTCCCGTGCCGAGGGACTGAACTACCATTATGCTACCGACACTTTAGCAGATACGTCGAATTTTACTGATTTGTATTTTGTATTGAGAATTCGGAGCTATTTCTTCAATATACATGAGGTACATCTCATACAAAAGGTCGTCTACATAAATACCTCACTCTCACCTCTTTCTACCGCCAAATTGCAGTGTTTGTATTGCTGAGTTCCGGTCTAAACGGTAAGAGGCAGTAAATTTACTGAGTAATGTGGCATAATATCCTCAAGTCACAAGGTTGGCAACGCTATAGTGATATCCTTGTGACATTATGAGCGTAACTAGGCTGCAGTGACGCTTACTATCACGCGGACTGTACACTGTCTTGGTTGTCGACCTGGTCTTATAAAAAAGATGCTATAGGTGAATGAAAAACCCTACGAACACTCAAACGTCAAACTTTTACTAGTTTGAAGCATTCGATGAAAAAGATTCAGTTACTTAATTACTTCAGAGGTTCAAGTGTGTCAACATTTCATACATTTGTTGAGTCCCGATGTTATGATTTACTTTAGTTTCTCAAACCAGAAATATTGAAGGTCTCAGCACAATTCGAACCAAGATAAAAGGCGGGAATCGAACCTGCAAAATAGCCGCAATCATGGCTATTAAATACTGTGCATTGGGATGTGAGAGTAAAATGTTGGACAGGAGAAACATTTATTTGATGATTGTTTGTGTTTGTTCTGTGTCTTGGTGATAAATATGTATTTAGGTTACTTTAAATGACTTATTTCGGAGTCGAGTTAATGTATGAGATGCTGTGTGAATTTATTAATAGTATGTGCGTAATCAAGCAATAAAAAATCAGTAAACATTTCACAACTTATTTTAAACTCAATAAGAAGCATTTGCGTGGCAGCATGGCGGGCCC
>JACJUM010002477.1:12587357-12613896 GCA_020976665.1 Heortia vitessoides
ATGATGGGAGAATCAAAGCTCTTCAATTTATAGGAGGTTTTCTTTATGAATATTCATGCTGTTCCATATTTTGACGCAGGTATAAGGGGTGAGTAGGTGGGGATGACGTTAGTACCTTTGTGTCTCACGGGTGAATGAGCTGATATTTGCGATGCTTTCATATCGAATTAAGGTTATGAAAGAAACATGTTTTCCTTGGAAGAATGTATATTTTTATTACTTCTACCTCATTACACAACATATTTAATGCTGAAGTTATAGAAAATATATGATCACCCTGAGTATGAGTTTTATTTTCATTCAATGGTTGTTTTGAAAACGGTTTCTTTCGAGAGTATTTATACAGGATTGTAGGGCCTATGTCCAGCAATAGACGTCCTACGGTTTATATGATAATGGGTGTGGTTCTCGTCTATGGCAGTAGACGGTTATTATCATGGCAACTTTAAACTTGTTTGTGTATTTGATCACATTAAAAAAGCAATTTATTATTAAATATATTAACATTCATTCGTTATCTATTTATGATATGCATTATGTTACGGAAATCAGACAACAGAGGAATCACAAATATAATACTGTAATACATATTTAATACCTTGATATAGAACATACACAAATTTTCATCTTTAAAGCATGAGTAGAAAGGATGAATGAAAGTAGAATGTGCAGTCAAATATATAGAATGGAAGTTAAATAAAGAGTTGGTATTGGTCGACTTGGATGAACATGTGTTAACCACTTTGAAAAGATATTAAAAACGGGCCAGGTCAGAAGTACAAAGAATAAATGAACGGGTAGTAAAGCACTAATGGAAGCAAGGGAAGCGAGAGAGGTATGCCAAGATCGTAACAAGTAGAGATCCATAGTATTTACCTACCCCGATGGGACACAGGCGTGATGTATGTTTATAAAAACATTAGACCCGGGTGAGGATCGAACCCAAGATTTTGTCACAACGTCGTCAAATTTATATTTATGTATTAGCTGACCCGACTGATTTTGTGCTGTCTTAACTGTACACCTAAGTTTATGATGAAAAAATATTTGGACTATAAATTGAGGTAAAAACTAAGTTATATCAAAATGTACACGTCAAGCAAATATGAATATATAAGTCTGTCTGTCATGAAAAAAAGCAGAGTAGAATAGTACCTCCCTCTCCAGATGTCGTAAGAGGCGACTAAGGTACCAGAACCGATAGTGAAGCTCAAATAGATAGGGTGGAGATGGGCAGCAGCATCCCCGTCGTGGAAGCTGATCTCAACAATTGTCATCAAGCTTGCCCAGTGCAGCAATTATAGGTAAAATTCCTCCTTTATTGGGGAGGCCTATGTCCAGCAGTGGACTTCCAATGGTTGTACTGAATATACTTTCATATGAATCCTATTGCTCATGTTGCATCAAATACACATAAAGCTAAAAGTTTATTAAAATCGGTTCAGTAGTTTAGAAATTCATCCCAGACAACGCATTTTTTTATATAAATATATTTTTATTAATAGATAAATAAATTTTACTAACGATTGATTAAAAGCAAATATTATCAAGCCTCAAATGAAATAAATTAGATTTTATTTACAGATACAATATTCTGATTAACTCTACCTCAGATATTTATTGTAATTACCTTGGGGAAATGGGGTTTCATACTGAGGGTTGGATGCTAGGAAATTCTTTAACAAACATTTCTTATTACTGTGGAAAATGTATGGGAGTATTTATATAAGGAAAATTATGTTTGCAATTTATATAACGTTATATTATGTAAATAGGGAGTTTTGGGATTAAATTGCTCTAACCTAGCTATAAGACAATGGTTTGTTAGCGCTGACGCCGATAAGGGTTCCATTAACTATTTGGTATATAACTTTTATCATCCCCTGTTTTTTAATTCTGGTGGCTTGCTTTTCAAAGCTGATGGCTCTCATGATCCAGTGGGGCCATCAGGATCATCAGTATTATGGATATAAAATTTAATACATCATATTCTTGAACTAATATTGCTTTTTTTTGGCTACTCGAAAGTACTTGGACCTATTTCAATATATACTAATATTATATAGAGAAAAGGTTTGTTTTTTGTTACGGTTTAAATCAAAAACTAATTATTATATAAACAGATGAAAAAAAATTATACCGTTAGAGAGATACTGCGTAACGAAGTAACAAGCTATGCTATATTTTTGAAAATAAGAAATCGCTGCCTATAGAATAACTATGCATACAGAATTTGTTCGTTTGTATTAAATAAACTAAAATAAAATACTGAACTCTTATCAAAAAATCATCATCATTATCTTAGCAGCCGTAAAACGTGTTCTACATAGGCATCCTCGAAAAAGGAGGAATTGAATGTTGTAAAATTAACGCTTTGGGCACGCGTGTTGGCAATCGCAGAGCACAATTTTTGCGACAGAAATGCTGCTGCCTATCCCTACCCTGTGCATTTGAGTTACACTATCTCGGATGGATATACTGCCACCTGCCAGTTCTTGTACCTCATTCGCCATGTACGACACCTGGTACCGTGGGATGAGGGAGAGTAGTACTCTGCCGGTACCTCACGACCGTACTATCTGTGCCCGTGACTTCGTCCGCGTGGATTATTTTTTTTGGGTAACATACCTCTTTACCTTAACTTATATAAACTATAAATGTCATGTTTATTTATATCGAATCAATGGCCTAAAAATAAAAATAGCGATACTTCTATACAACTTTTCATCCCCCCTTTCAACCCCGTACAACCCTTATTTAGAATTAAAAATAGCCTATGCCCTTTCTCAAGGTCTAGAGATAGTCTGTGCCAAATTTCATCAAAATCGGTTGAGAGGTTTAAGCGGGAAAGCGTAACAAACAGACAGACAGAGTTACTTTCGCATTTATGATATTAGTAGGGATAACAACATCATTATTAACTTCCTTACATTACAAATGTAATGGATACTTTAATACAAAGTAAATTATGTTGAAACGCAAATAATATTCCAATTAGTGGCAAGTTGAGATACCGAGTTGTGTCAATTAATGAATTTGTAGACAGTTAGTTTTCTTGTTGGTCTCCTCTGGTTTACAATGATGTGCGAAGGCACAGTATCAGCCTATTTAATAAACATTACATACATACATATGTACCTACCTACATAGCCGTGGGGTACCGGCAAAGTAGAATACCTCTCCCAGTACCAGGTGTCGTAAGAGGTGACTAAGGTTCCGGTACTGACAGATGGCGGTATATCCGAAACAGCGAAACTCAAAAGCACTGGGCGGGAATGGGCAGCAGCTTCCCGTTCAGCTTGATTTTAAAGCAGCTTTAGCTATGAAAGTTACGCTCTGCGATTGCCAACACCCTTGTCCAGCGCGGCAATTATGGGCAAAATTTTTCTTTTTTTAGGGATTTCTTATGTCCAGCTCTAGACTTCCAATTGCTCATGTGATGATGATGATGAAACATGACACACCATTGGCGCACAAGATATGAACACTAGAGAGAGAGAGGCAGTGAATTTACTGGGTAATGTGGCATAATATCTTCAAGTCACAAGGTTGGCAACGCGTTAGTGATATCATTGCGATATTACAAGCGTCTGTAGGCTGCGGTGACGGTTACTATCAAGCGGACTGTATCCTTGTTTGTCGACCTGGTCTAATAAAAGAAAAACTACCAGCTGTGCGATAGCAGAGGCCCGTCTTTGATTTTCGTTATCACAATTGTGTAGTGTACACAAAACATTTGATGATTTTAGTAATGCAGGTTTTAAGTGACCTAAGTTAGTCCTTATATGTCCAGATCTAGATGGAATGGCACAGAGTTGATTTATAGTCTGGAATAAAATATACTTATATCTTAGAGTGTATGTTTCCGTGAGATAAATCTGACTTTTTGTACAGTTTACCTGACACTCGACATAGACTTCTTCCCGGAATAACGAGAGCTACATAGGAAAGATATATAAAGTGCCTTGTGGACAAAGTAGCGAGCTGAAAGTAATTTATAGTTTCCCGATCTGTAACAGCCATAAAAATATAAGGTTTCAAGTTTACAAAGTATCAGACAATTACAAGAATGCATAAATCGTAATTCCCTACAGTTGTATAAAAGAGATGGATGAAATAGAATGAATGCACAAATATATAGAGCGGAAGTGAATGGACGAGTTGGTATAGGACCTAGTCGAACATACCTGAAAAAGGTGGAAGAGGTATAAAGAAATGAAAGGACTAATGTAAAGTAAAGTAAAGATATGGCAATGGGGATCCATTGTCTCTGCCTACCTCGATGGGACATAGACGTGAAGTATGTATACAAATGAGATTGCCGCATTTTGTATATGTGAATTCTATATTTATTTTTATTAAAATTATTATATTATTATATTTATTAAAATTAAGTATACTTGTGTTATGCACATCCGACTACAGAGGAACCACAAATATAAGACTTAAATACATATTTTAAATAATAATAAAGTTCTTCGTATGAACTTTAGGTCATCAATTAACCAGCTTAAAAATAGAAGAATATTTTCAAATTGACGGTTTTTTAATCAATATTGAACGGTAAATGAAAATAAAAAAGACATATATAGATAAGCAACAATATTTAAAGACAAAAAAAACAAAACAACAAACATCGTCAAACGTAACTTTTTTTATTTTTTAAACCAAGTTTCACCGCAACCTATCTCTCTCAACTCTTGCCCGAACACAGCAATGCGACTGCTATTTTGCGGTAGATATAGGTGAGAGTAAGGTACCAATTCAGTGAACCTCTTGATAATTACAATTTTTCGACTGTTAAATTTCGATGCCGCATCCAAAAATCATTGTATCTATTTAACATCCGTCGCAATGGTTGGCTAAGTAATTAACGTTTGCAATATAGTTGGTCACTTTGTTGCTTGACGCTTTCTGGCTGCACGACTTTGATTCCAGCCATGCAGTGTATTGCGGAGGTTTACCTAGGGTAAAACCCCGGTTTTTAGTCTTGAACTAGGTTGAATGACATAGATTTTTTGGCTTAAACATGCCTAAGCTATTATTTGTTGATTGTATTTTGCAAGAAGTTCAAATAATTTTTAATAAACTTTTGACTTTGGATTTGAATTATATTTGGTGCTGTATTTGAATGCTGTACCACCTAATTAGCAAGCAAGCGTTATATTTGTGAACATTGTGAACTAGTTATTTTTTAAATCACTTCAAAAATATCTCATAAATTGACCTGACTCCGAGATACGCAGCTTAAAGCATTTGTGTTACGGATATTAGAAAACAGAGAACAATACATTTTTAAAACCCTGACCCAGAACAAATACATTTATTCATGATAAAAATATTGTCAGTTAAAAATATAACTAATATTAGAACAAATTTTAATTAAATGTAATAAATAAAAAACCTATTTTAGAGCATCATATCAGCCATAAGACGTCCACTGCTGGACATAGGCCTCCCCAAGTAATCTCCAATAGGACCGGTTGTGTGCGGCCTGTGTCCAGTGCGATCCTGCGGTTTTAGTCAGATAGTCTATCCATCAGTGGTCTACATTAAATATTATTTAATATTAATTATGTTCTCACTAACACCCAGGCGCGTCTTCGCCTGCGTGCACATCATTAACTGTCAGAAATGGAAGTTCTTTCGGAAATGTAGTCGGTAATGGCTTTTTTTGGTGTTATCATCATCATACCAGCCATTTGCAGAAGACGATACTATTGTTTGTTTGTTTGTTCTGTATCTGGTGTTAAATATATGTATGTAAGTATTATATTTGCGATTCCTCTATTGTCTCATGTCCGTAACATAAGTAGGCCTTCCCCAAATAGGGGGAACGTCGCCTATAATTGCCGCGCTGGGCAAGCGTGTTGGCAACCGCACAGCGCAGCTTTCGAGTCGGGGATGCTGCTGCCCACCTCCACCCTGTGCATTTGAACTGTAATGTTTTGGATGGATATACCGTCATCTGTTAGTTCTGGTACCTTAGTCGTCTCTTACGACACCTGGTGCAGGGGACGGTACTATTCTACTCTGCCGGTACCTCACGGCAAATACATATATATAACACCCAGGCACCGAGCTAACATAAATATCTTAATATAAATATTGTTCTGGGTAGGGATCGAACCCACGACCTATGGCGCACAAGACAGGATCACTACCATCTGTGCCATCGGGCCCGTCGAACTTGATGATTTATTTATTTTTCTGTTAAAATATTTATCAGTTAAAAAATAATTAATACTTCAGATATGGTACCGTATCCAATTATCACTGTTTTAAGTGTGCAAGCGCCGAAACAGTTCTCACAGTAATTAGTGCTCGCGACACAGTTGGCTACTTTGACGGTTACTTCCTGCGCGATTTTTATTTCAGCAATAAATTGCCTTCGCACTCACACCGTTCGAGTTGTGACTTTTTTATGTAGTTGTATTTTTGTTCGTCTCTTTATACTTGTTCGATATCGAAACGGCGATGTCACGATCCAATGATCATGCGTGTAAAAATATATAGCGTTATCTTTTTTGTATATATACAAGGAATTATACTGTACGTGTGTGTGATATTCTGGACCAATACCGTGACACGTAATCACTATATAGAAAAAAGTCACTTCCTGCTGTTAGTCTGTTGTTGTCTGTCTGTCCGTTTCCTACGTATGCTTAGATCTTTAACACAACGCAGAGCTTTGGTACAGTTTTTTAAATAGAGTAATTCAAGTGAAACATTAATATGTATAATATGTATAATATGTATATAACATAATATAGTAGAAAAACGCTGATAATTTTTAAATTAAAGTCAAAGTGTTCTATTTATAAGTCATAAATAAACACTTTTTTGCGATTATATAGCAAACGCTAGCAGAACCCGGCGAGATAGATCTAATATACTACAGTGTTGTACATCTTAAAAGGTCCACAAAAGAGTCCGCAATGGCAAATGTCTATTTTGACGTCTGAGTAATCCAGTAATAAGTTCGTCCGAAAAAAAAGACTATATTTGAGGTTATCCCAACAATAACCATTTAATATCCTCATCGCATCCGTGTGAAGCCGGGGTGGGTCGTAGTCGTATAAAAATTATCTTGACCACAAACAAATGGATAATTTAATAATTTTAACTAGTGATATTCTATAATCTAACTATATCTATTCCATACTTATGTCAACACCAATAAGGTTCTCTACAGACATCCAGCGCATTGCGATCGCTAGAGCCAACTTCAGCTGTAACTTGCGGTTTTAATTACGAAATTTCGTTTATGCCATTTTCTTGGCCAGAGGACGGACGGGTTGGGGAAGGAGGGCACCGCTGGCGATGTTATAGTTGACGTCCCGGTATCATATAATGTATTATATTTTTGATTATTATTATAATCTATTGTATTTTGCTCGAGATATAAATATATATATAATAATAATAATTTCTATTTATATTATTTAAAATGACAGGCCCAATTACGATGGTGTTCCTATTTTTTTGGTTCCATTTCCATTCCATTTATATGTAGAACATTTGTGTATGTTCAATTTGGTATGATTTTTTTTTCTGTCTTTGTAGTCTGTGACTCATCGTGGAGTCTGATCAATGTATGAGATGTGTGAACTTGTTTTTTTTCTGTGTTATCTGTGGTTGATCAATAAATAAATCCAATAGACCGCTATTTGTAGATTTTCATATCCAAAGTTTGATAAATAAAAATAATAGTAATGCATTAAGTCTATATATAGGTTTAATGTTCATATAGGTTAAATGACCATATAGGTTGAATGTCCATATAGCTTAAATGTCCATGTAGTACGCCAACATTCAATGGAATAAACTTGGAATAATCCATCTTTAGGAAACAAAACTTACACCCATTGCCAACTAAAACCAAGTTTGGCTATCCCAATTTCCATTATAGTATAATTAAATTAACTGTCACTCAAGTTTCTATCCTAGAACCTAGCTGAGATTCTATTAGGCAAAGTTTTATCACGAAAACTAATCGTTGTTCGGAATTAGTTCCACCACAATATTTTGGGTGGCCTTTACTTTCTGTTAAGTTTTCGTCTGATAAACGGAAACTTGACTCAAAGGGGTAGCAGATAAAGGATTCTATCTACCCGTATACCGGGCGACAACGGCCTCAACAAGTAAGTTATGATACGGGACGTTTTAAACCGTTTAAGTTTTTGAGGACGCGATGGCAATATGGCGCCGTGACTTCGTCTTAAATTGTCTTTTTTTGTGTTCTTGTTTATTTAATAATTGAAACTCGCTGTTCCAAAAGACTTTGTCCTGTCTTATTTATACATCATCATCATCATCATATCAGCTGACAAAAAATGTCTACTAATGAACATAGACCTCTTTAAGTGATTTCCAAAAGACCCTTTGCGACTTGCATCCAGAACGATCCTGCGGTTTTAATCAGATATTTACATACATTATCATCATACCAGCCATAAAGTGCCATGAAAGTCCACTGCTGGATACAACCCTCCCCAAAAAAGGGGGAATTTTATCCATAATTGCCGCGCTGGACAAAAGTGTTGGCAATCGTAGAGCGCAGCTTGCGCGACGGGGATGCTGCTGCCTATCCCGCCCTGTGCATTTGAGCTACACTGTTCTGGATATGTCGCCATCTGTCGGTTCCGTTACTTTAGTCTGCTCGTACCTCAAGGTCCCTATCTATTTAACCCCCAGAGTTTATGGGCACGTATGCTAGTAGCCGAAACTAGGTTGTTACCCAAAAGATCATAAGTGTTCAAAGTTAAACGAAACTTAATTTTGCCTCTATTCTATCTCTTCTCATTGTCCAAGAGCTGTTGGACAATTTTGTGAAGGTATTCCAGCTATACTATACTTAATAGTTCCTTAACGTCCCCGATAGCGCTGATGGTATTAATCCTATCTTGTGCGCTAAGAGTCGTGGGTTTGATTCCCACCCTGAACAAACATTTATATGATGGATATTTGTGTTTGTTCTTTGTCCGTACGTTAAATATATATTAGATTATAATATTTGTGATGCCTTTGTTGCCTGATGTCCGTAACACAAGTGCTTTAAGCAACTTATTTCGCTGTCATGTCAATGTATGAGATGTGTGAAGTTACTAGCTGTTTCCGCGACTTCGTTCGGAATAGTTTTTTTTGGGTACCATACCTCTTTGCCTTAACTTATATAAACTTTGTAAGTCATATTTATTCTAACTCTAACAATGGCGATTCTGCCATACAACTTTTCTTACCCCTTTTTCGACCTCTTACAACCCTAATTTCAAATAAAAATATAGCTTATGTCCTTTCTCAAGGTCTAAAGATTGTCTATGCCAAATTTCAACAAAATCAGTTAAAAGGTTTAGGCGGGAAAGAGTAACGGACAGACAGAGTTACTTTCACATTTATAAATTAGTAGAACCAAATTAAAATCGTTTAAATCTTTTAGCTCGTATGTGTGTGTGTACTTTGTACTTAATACATTGTCACTTAACCTCACTAATCTGCTGTGATATTTCGGTAACGTTTTTCTGTGGATCTCTTCATTTCTGTTCTTCTCTTCTCTTCATTCAACCGCGCAAAGAGACTCGTCTGGCTACTTTGATTTATTTTATTTTAGTGCCAAAAGTAATCGATTGTAACACACATTGGTCAAAGTCTGTCAATAATAAATCCTAATTAAATAAAAAACGCCTGTTTACCTTAAGAGCAGACTTTGTGGAAGCAAAGGCTTTAGAATAATAACCTTAACTTCATCTTGACTCTAGGTTCTAAGAACCTAGCGTACGGCCTTAGGATTACCATTTCAATGCATTTACCGCTAGCCTACAAGGTTAGATTCAACGCAACTAAAGCTTCTTGGAACTAGTTGATATTAGTATAAAGAAAAAGAGTTTTATAAAAAAATTTACAAAAAGTGGATCAAATTCATTGAAATAAATAGTAAAAGATAATTTTAGCTAAGAATTATGGCTTAGATTGTGATCCTAGCTTTTGGGCCAAGATTCATGGGTTCGATCCCCACGCAGGACTAATATTTGTGTTTGTTATATAGTCGGTCTGAAGAGGCAGTCAATTTACTGGGTAATGTGGCATAATTTCCTCACAAGGTCACAAGGTTGGCAACGCGTTAGTGATATCATTGTGATATTACGAGCGTGTATAGGCTGCGGTGATACTAGCACGCGGACTGTATGCTTGCTTGTTGACAAGTTCTAATAAAAAAATTCTGATCATTGTATGTGATATTAGTATACAAAGAGAAAAAAGCAAATTCATTAATGACTGAGATTTTTTCCTGCCTCCCGCGTACGCACGAAAAATATACAAAGGCCCTTCTACTATCCAGTTACCAAGAGATAGTTAAACGATGGGTGAGGCCATTAACCCCGCAGTAAATACACGGAATATGGCCTGTTTTCACTAAGGTTAACCTGAAAAGGCCTAGTTTAGTTCGGACGCGTGTTTTCTTAATTTTATTTGGCGTGTTATTGTTTTCGGTAATTAAAAAGGTTTCTTCCATCCGTTTATTTTGTGTAGCCGTAAAGATACGAGGGTCATGATCTTGTATCATATAAATTGACCTGAATATTTCATATCGCCATCATAATCATTATTCGACGGGCCCGATGGCGAAGATGGCAGTAATCATTCTTTTGCGCCAGAGGTCGTGGGTTCGATCCCCACCCAGGACAAATATTTATATGATGGTATTTGTTTGGTGTCTGGGTGTTACATATATGTATTAAAGTAGTCAATTTGTAATTTCCCTGTTGTTAGATGTCCGTAACACTTTAAGTTTATATAGCATTAGTTTAGGATCGGTTGTATGTAGCCTGCGTCCAGTGCGCTCCTTCGGTTTTAGTCAGATCTCTATCCACTATGATTTTTATGTTTTTTTTTCTATTAACTATAATACCACTTCTCATAATAATACTACCTCACAGTATAGTCACTTCCAACGGTAACTACTAAAAAGTAAAACTATTGTATTTACTCACCATCTGTAATTTTAATAAGAAATATATATTAAATATGTTAAATAAACCGCTTTTGGAACGTTAATACAAAAGAAAACATTTATTGACCGCACAAAAAACAATATTCATCAACATTATGCCAGCCATTGGAAGTCCACTGCAGGCCATAGCCTCGCCAAAAAAGGGGGAATTTTGCCCACAATTGCCACGACATAAAAGCTTGTTAACAATCGCAGAGTGCAGCTTTCGTACCTTATTCTCTTTCAAATAAACACCACTCGATCATTCCCTAATGACTCTGTCCATAGATATATCTTCGAACCCCCGCATTTCTTAAAACAGTAGCCTGCCAATTACTTGTCCGCCATTTTTCTGATATCATCTGGGATGAAGATACGGGCCCGCATCTCTGCCGGCATCAATCTCGGCAAATCACGCCGGATGCCAATTCGCATCTTACTTAAGTGATTGGTAGTAACTTCTAAAGTATTTAATATATATAAATACGCTGTAATATATTTAAAATATATAAAAATATAATATATATATAAAATTTGCTGACGATTTGTTCCTGCTGCCCATCCCCACCCTATGCATTTGAAATATATAAGTATAATTTTTTTTAATTTTTTGTATTCTTGTCTGTTGGTTTGAGGTAACCTTTGAAATGGCTGTACCGATTCTGAGGATACTTTCAGTGGCAGATAGCTGATATAATGAGAAGTAACTATAACATCACGCTACAACTAATAGGAGTGAACATCAATTAAAAATGTGGCAAATATATATATATATATATGTAAACGGTAGAGGTTACGCAATGCAAGAAGGAATTACTTCTGTTCGATGCTGCTTGAAGTCACTCTTCTATGCGCAATATTCTATTCAAAGTCGTGGGCACTAGCACATAATATTTAACTTGACGGGCCCGATGGCGCAGATGGTAGTGATCCTGTCTTGTGCACCAGGGGTCGTGGGTTCGATTCCCACCCAGAGCAAATATTTATATGATGATATTTGTGTTTGCTCTGTGTATGGGTGTAAAATATATGTATTTAAGTAGTATATTTGTGATTCCTCCTGTTGTCTGGCGTCCGTAACACAAGTGCTTTAAGCGACTTACCACGGAGTCAGGTCAATGTATGAGATGTTGTGGGAATTTATTTATTATTATTATAACTTAGACCATCACAGTTCTCGTGCCGCGTATTCAATCCTAATCTTGTTCACATAAATTCAGTATGACTCTCAGTGTTGCAACACAATCGTTATTTGCATTTTACAACATAATATCATGGTAAGCTATATGGCTGTAGAGTTAAACGCTGATCAAACATAAGACGGATCCCTTTCAAAGTGCCTGATGGCATTTGGAAGCGTCTCTATCGTATGTTGTTTTTTACAATATGAAGGCAGCCGAAAGGTAACGGTACCGGCTGTGTAGAGTAGTGCCTCTCTCAGTACCAGGTGTCGTAAGAGGCGGCTAAGGTACCAGAACCGACAGATTGCGGTTTATCCATCCGAAACAGTGCAGCTCAAATGCACAGGGCGGGAATGGGCAGCATTCCCGTTGCTCTGCGATTGCCAACACGCTTGGTCAGCGCGGCAATTATGGGCAAAAAACCTCTTTTCTTGGAGGCTTATGTCCAGCAGTGAATTTCCAATGGCTGTGATGATGATGATGATAATGATGAAACGCGACAGTCTGTATGAGTGGATATATGTTTGTAACTCTTTCACGATGAAGCGGGCGACCAAACCTAGAAATGATAAAATTGATCACATAGATTATTGATTGGTATAACATTTAAGCTACTCCATATTCCGAAAATATGTTCTTAAAGGTTAGATCAATCTCTTGGTTTTTCGTTGGCATGATTTTTAAAGTTTGACTGTCAGAGAGCGAATTCTTCTAGAAATAACAAGAATTCTCAAGCAATTTTAACCATGGTGTGCTGGCGGAGAAGAATAATATCTTCGTATCTATTGGAAGAGGCGACTGAGGAACACTCCATCTGAAACAAAAAACTCCACCTTCCTTGGGGAGGCCTATATCCACCACGCCTTCCAATGGCTGATATGCTGATAATGAAGTTGTAAAGACTCGTGAACAAAGTCACAGGCGGAAAGTTAGTATGATATATATTGCCGACTCTTCTGTCAACCTTTAGCTGCAATAAAATAATATCGTTGAGCAGCCGGATAAGTTAACCTATTTGATCGTGATAGGTCGAGCAGTGTGTCACGGCTGCGAGTGATTTAAAGCAGAATTCGGTTAAATATCAACCAATTGGGGGCGCGGGGCCGTCTTCATTTCGGCACAAACCAGATAAGTACAGAAGGCAATTATAAATGTATTAAAATTATCATATCTAGTAAGAAGAAAGAAAATCTTTGACTATTAACAAAACATTACAAAATTAATTGGATTAGTGTCAAGGAAAAAATTAGGAGACGGGCAAAAAAAAAAGAATATATTCAAACAATATCTCATACATTAATTTGACTCCGTGGCAAGTCACTTAAAGCACTTGTTTTATAGACATCAGACAACGGAGGATTCTCAAAAGTAATACTTTAATACATATTTTTACCACACAGACACATTTAATTTTTTGTCCTGGGTGAGTATCGATCCCACGACCCCTAGCGCATAAGATAGGATCATTACTATTTGCGCCATCGGGCGCCATCGGGTCCGTCAAAATATGTATTAAACAAGATGAAGGTCAAGCAGGTGCCTGCTTTAGGGCACTGCAGCGCTGGTCTCTTCTTACAGGACCTAAAATTACTAGACAGTCGCGCTGAAGTTGACAATTTCCACAAAAATGTTTTGTGGTGGACATGTATCTATCATTGTACTTGTTAGATTTGTTGCTGTAATGAAACAGGATGAACGGAAATATAAACCAATAACTGCTATTTTTTTATTTTACATCCACCCATCATTTTCGATACATCCACTTGAGGTAGACCTCTTAAATGGTCGCCTGCATTGATACTTCACTCTCGCCTATTTCTACCGACAAATAGCAGTGCCCGCATTGCTGCATTTCGGCTCGAAGGGTGAGAGATACAGTGAAATTACTGGGTCACACACAAATCCCAACGCGTTAGTGTCTACTAATTTCTACTAAAGTTATATCAAATAAATGTATTAAGCAGATGGATTCCACGGGCCCGATGGCGCAAATGGTAGTGATCCTGTCTTGTGCGCTCAAGGTCGTGGATTCGCTCCCTACCCAGGACAAAAATTTATATGATTATATTTATGTATGTTCTGTGTTAAATGTATGTATTTAAACAGTATATTTGTGATTCCTCTGTTGTCTGATGTTCGTAACACAAGTGCTTTAAGTGGCTTACCACGGAATCGGAAAAGATGTTGTGATTTTTTTTTGTAGATGGCACTTGCGCTCGCGCAGGTCTTAAGCGGTCCAAGAGCGGTGTTTGTGTGTGTCCCTCACGTGCTTTGTATGTAAATTTACATCTGTACCCTAACGTTTTGTGGTTTTGGTGTCACCTAGATACTCTCCCAGTTACTATGCTGCTAGAGGCCTTCAAACAAAGTTTTGAGTTTAATTTTGAACTTTTATTGTTTACTTACTTTTATAGTTGTTCTATTTGTAACATTTTTTTATTGATAAAAGTTCCCAATTAATTTTCCTGTATCCTGTTGTTTGCAACAAATTTACTGTAATAAGTCAAGCCCAGCCTTAGAATTAAACTCACTGTCTCATTTATAAAGTAAGCTTTAAAAATAGTATATCATTGTGGTAGGAATAGTATATATATTTGATTCAATCAAGACTGAATTGATGTTTAGTTCAGTAACATAGTAAGTAATTTGCATTTTGTTTTTGTATTTCTCTGAAAGTATATCAGTTATTATATACATACATACGTACAATAGGTAATAAGTCTGTATTACATAAAGAGAAAGTATTTAAGTATTTATTTGTTTGGTACAATTTCACTCAAAATCTACTCGACTATATCATATTTCATAAAATCAAACAAACACCTAAAATAGAGTGTAACAAGGCAAGGTTTATATTATTGTGCGTTTGTAACAAATTAATTCTAAAAGTACTTGAATAATTTCAATATTTTTTTTACTAATTACAATTTATACGCAAGCTAAATTATCATTCAAAATGTAAGTAATATTTTGTTTCTAAATTCTAATGGTAATAAAAGATGAACACAAAAACTACTGGACTGATTATTATCCCGACAGTCACACGGGAAGGGAAACTGCGTGTGTAAAACCATATGCTCTGTTTTTTTATTATTTTAATATTAAGTTTATTTCTTTTGTGATGAAATACAGCTAATAATTAAAATAAATCTTAACCTTATTTAAAAATTCGAAAACAGAATCAATAATCTCATACGAGGTCATAAAATGCAATCTTAATTAGATCTTACTAGTTGATCGCAAATTAGTGTTTAATTGAGATACTGTCAGAGTAGAATAGTACCTCGTATGTACCAGAAGTTATACATGCGACTGAGGTACCAAAACTGACAGATGGTGATCGATGGACAGTATATCCATTCGAAACAGGGTAGCTCAAATGCAGCAGGACCGATATAAAAAAGTAAATAAAAAAGAAAAACCAGAACCAAAACAAATCTCATTGCGTCAGAACTTTATCAGTATTTACAATTATGAAATCACAAAAGAAACTAGAAATCTAAGCAAAAGAAAACTCGCGCATTGACTTACAACTCCAGACAGTAATGGAAGCACGTACCGCGCTCGGAATGACCTAGACAATTAGGACTTAGCTCTCAGTCTCGTCTGGTCTAGACCTATAAAACTAGTGCTAAGCTAGCGCATTAGCGCATCAACTGGTAAAGTGCAATCCGTTGAGTAGATACGTATTAACTTGAAGATTCATTTACATTTCAGATTTGTTTACTTGTTTACATTATAAATAATAATAATCATAAATAATAAAAATAAACTCACTCTACATCTTATAGATTCATACTTATTATATTATTTAATCTTATCATATTCGTAATCATCATATCAGCGATTGGAAATCCACAGTTAGATATAGGCCTCCCCTAAAAGGGAGAATTTTGCCTATAATTGCGCGCTGGGCAAGCGTGTTGGTGACCGCAGAGTGGAGCTTTCGCGACAGGGGTGCTGCTGCCCATCTCCACCCTGTAGCTACAATACTTTGGATGAATATACCACCATATGTCTATTCTAGTATCCCAGTCCACTCTTACGACACTTGATACCGGGGGAGGTACTACTCTACTCTGCCGGTGCTTCACGGCTCTCAAATCACTCGAGTTACGGATATTACACAACAGAGAAATAACAAATATAATTATAAACAACCTAAAAACAACACTTAGACATAAAGTTCATTGTATTGAGTTTTTTGGCAAGAAGTCCGATTTCGCTTCTGCCGAATTTTTAAACTGACGGGCCCGATAGCGCAGTTGGTACCGATCCCATCTTGTGTCGAAAGGTCGTGGATTCGATCGCCACATAGGACAAATATTTATATGACATTTTTATTTGTTCTATGTCTGGGAATTTATGTATTATATATGTGATTTCTCTGTTGTCTGACGTCCGTAATACAAATGTTTTAAGCGACCTATCTCGAAGTCAGGTAGTATGAGATGTTGTGTGTGTTTTTATATTATTTTATTGGTTTTAACATTAGAAAATGTTATGTTATGAATAATAAAAATCAACTAGTCTCAGTTGTCAGGCAAGACTTGAAACTGCAACCTATCTTAATCCGGGGGACTGAACCACAGAAAGTATTAAAGTTTTTAAATGCTAATGCAGTACATCGGATTGAAGAATGTGCCAGGTTTGAGTCCGGCCTGACAGTATTTGCTTGAGAGTATTTGATTTTTTTTATTAAATATCTTTAACAAATAAAGTATTATTTGACGGGCCTGATGGCGCAGATGTTAGCGATCCAGTCTTGTGCACCAAAGGTTGTGGGTTCGATTTCCCCCAAGGACAAAAATTTATATGATAATATTGTTATTTATTCTGTGTCTGAATGTTAAATAGATAAATTTAAGTATTGTATTTGTAATTCCTCTGTTGTCTAATGTCCGTAACACAAGTGATTTAAGCGATTTATCACGGAATAAGATCAATGTATGAGATGCTGTGGGAATTTATTATTTATTTATTAGTAGAATTACAACGGATTCTAGACTTAACATGAATAAATGCTAGGTAAACTTAAAATTTAAATACTGACTTTGACTTTACACCAGCCCGGAAAATTACTTAAAATTAAATTAGGTGAGTGTCTCCGATTTGTAAAGTCTTGGATGTTTACACTAGGTGGGTACTTCTCGGCAGGTAACTCACGGCTAATCAACGGCTTCGACACTTACTAATATTAAATATAAATAACACGCAGACACAGAAAAAATACATATTATATTTATCAAAAATATGAGCGGAGATCAAACCCACGATCTTTGGTGCACAAGATGCGATAACTACAATTTTCACCACCGGGTCTATTAAATAATGAACGGACGACTTTAACATCTTTTAATCTACAAATAGGATTTTAAAAGGTGTACACTTAACGAAACTTAATATTTCGTGTCCATGTAAGGTATTATATAAGTCTTTAATGGTATCAAAATTTATTTTAGAATAAGTTATAATACTAAATTATGCCGTGAGGTACCGGCAGAGTAGAATAGTACCTCCCCTTGTATCAGGTATCGTAAAAGGCGCATACATTACCACAACCGACAGATGGCGGTATATCCATCGGAGACAATGCAGCTCAAATGCACAGGGCGGGGATTGGTTGCAGCATCAACGTCGCGAAAGCTGCGCTCTACGATTGCCAACACGCATAATTCCCCCTTTTTTGGGAAGGCCTATGTTCAGCAGTGGACTTTCAGTGGCTGGTATGATGATGATGATGATAATCCTAAAGATCACTCAAGCGTCACAGACTCTAAACAAATTAAATAGGTTAATAAAACAAGACACTTATCGAACACACTCGTGCACTATATCTTCGAGATTGGTTAAAGATAGGCTATCAGTTAAAATAAATAGGAATATTGTATGAGCCATTGAGACTATGAGGAAGGAACTATGAAAGAAGATGAAAGAAGAAATATGAAAGAAATGAAGAGACTATGAGGAAACTATTGAAAACAATAGATGTACATAAACTTTTATTCGCTCTCTGAAAAAAACCTTCGCGTACATAAAAATGAAAACAAAGGTATTACGAGCGTTCACGGCCTGGTGATCAAAGCGCATGTGGAATTCATTTAGGACGTTTGAGGAACAGCAAATAAACGTGTTTTAATATAATAAAAAAGTATACAGTGGTCGCGGAGCTCTTAGTCAGGACAAAGCGACAATCTGACCAAAAATCAACGGAATAATACGTTTTTTTTGTTTGGACGGGTTGGTAAAACTACATCTGTTGTTTGAAAACGCTTTGATGTTTCGTTTTGCGATTGCTTTTTGTTGAAAACAATTACGGCCGCATGGTACTGATAGAAATAGTACTTACCCTCTTACCAGGTGTCGTAGGAGGCGACTGAGGTACCAGAACCATTAGTTGGCGTTACTCGAAGCAGTGTAGCTTAAATGAAACAAGCATGGATGGGCGGCAGCATTCCTGTCGCGAAGCTACTATTTCTTCTATTTTGTATTAAAGCTATGCACCATCCTTCAGGTAGATCTTACCGCCATCTGTACGTTCCAGTAAATTAGTCGCCTTTTTTGATTCTTGGTATAAATAATATGAAACTTAGAATTAATGTCTACTAGAGCATTCCTGTAAAAAAAATGCAAACTTCGAATTGAAATAAACAGTTATTTCTATACATTTGTAAAGTTCAAAATGTAAAGAATTGCAAACGTCGTAAGTGCCTTAGAGGAGCCACGTCAACCGCAGCTACCGTCTATTAAGAAAACAGAAACTCGACCTTAAGACAATAACATAAATGTGTGATAAGTACATAAACGTACTATTTTTGGTAATTAAACCCTATAATAAAACCGTTTTTAACGGATTCAAACGTAGCATTTCTGCTTTTGTATCACTCTTGAGATCATTGTACCAGCCATTGGAAGTCCATGCTGGACATAAGTCTCTCCAAGAAGGAGGTTTTTTGCCGTGTTAGCAACCGCAGAGCGGAGCTCTCGCGACGAGGACACTGCTGCCCATCCCCGCTCTGTGCATTTAAGCTGTACTGTTTTAGATGGATATACCGCTATCTATCAGTTCTGATATCTTAATTGCCTCTTACGACATCTGGTGCACCGGGAGGTACTGTTCTTTCTGCCGGTACCTCACGGCAACTCTTGAGATGGATTGACGTAATATCGTCGATAAACAATGTAAATACGAGATGTTAGTACTGATCGTATAAATATAATAATCATTTCCATATTTTTTTGTTACACGAAGTCAAAAAGCATACAGACCGCGTAATAGAAAACGTCACCACAGCCTATATATGTTCGTATTATCACAAGGATATCATCAGTGTGCAGCCAAGCTTGTAACTTGAAGATATGGTGGCACATTACTACAGTAACTTAACTGCCTCTCTCACCCTTCAAACCGGTACACAACAAAACCAGACAATACTGTTTAGCGGTAGAGATAAAAAAGTGAGGTGCAGGCGATTTTATATCAGTAATCAAATAGAGAAGAAAAATATAGAGATCAATGTCCGAAGTGCATTCATAGTTTTAAATTACCAGCTTTTGTAGCATACTGTGACAAAAAGACTCGGTAAACCGCACACGTAATAGTCTAAGCTTTATTGCCCATTTCGGGACGTGTCCCACCGACACATTTAACTGCGGGACGTCCCGGCTTACCTCGGAAATTGTGGACACAGCGTATACCTTAAAATGTGGATACCGAGTGCACTATCAACTCTATTCCAATGGTAATAAGATTCGTCCTTGCTCGCATGTGTATTTGTCATTTTTATCCCGTGTTTACGATGTGTCGACTTGTTCTGGAGTTATGCGTTTCTTAATTTTATTTAAAACTATGGATTTGGCTCGGTACTTTAGCTTTAAAGGTATTTCGAGGATTTTTTTAAGTGGATTGCATTCAGCCGCGACTTCACTTACATCGAAACCTTCTTCCAAAGAGTATTTTTAAACCTTTTCCTTGGGAGTCAGCATGAAAGATTTATTGATGGGAAACTGCTCCGTTACTTTTATAGACTGCAAATTTTTGATATCGAGTAACACTGGTGTAGAATAGTTATCTCTGTATCAAATTTATTAAGAGGCATTTGAGGAACCGACAGGTGGCGTATATCCAAAGCTGCGTAGTTTAAATACAACACGGTGGGGATGTGCATCAGTATACCTGTCGCAAAGTTACGCTATGCGATTGCCAATACGCAGATCCAGTACGGCAGTTTTTCTCATGCTCAATGATATAATATGAAAAAACTACTAAAACAACTATTAAAAAATAGGGATTGGTGATAGAAGGGTGAACATTTAGAGTTATACGTATTTTTTAATGCCACATCGTAAAAAAATAATAAACAAATTGTCCAAAATATTAAAAATAATGTTAGGGTTGGATAACCCTTATCACTTAGGGGTATGAAATATAGATAATAGCCGATTCTCAGACCTACAAAATAGGCATATAAAATTACATAAGAATCTGTCAAGACGTTTCGGAAATGCATGGTAACAAAAAATTTGACACGACGATAATTTTATATATTGGATTGTTTGGTTAATCAGTTGTCGCTCTGTAAATTGCAACCACGCTTGCTCAGCGCGGTAATTATGGGCAAATTCCCCCTTTCTTGGGAGGCCTATTCCCAGCGGCAGACAATAATATTTTTTTTTGTTAATACTATAGCGTTTATTTATTTTAAGGTTCTTCAGTAATTTCTCTGTCTCTCTCACCCTTTAACCGCAAGCAATGCGAACACCGCTATTTGGCGGTAGAAATAGATGAGAGTGAGGTCGCAACACACAAGGTCGCCTTTGTATGAGGTCTATTATTTAATATCTATGCATACATGTGATATTACAACACAAACACCCTTCCTAACACACTGTAAAACGAGAAAAAAAGGTCCATATTTTTCAACTCCATTTAATAAATCAAAACAAAACAACAACACAATCTAAACCCCTTCCTCCATAACTGGAGTAATTCAAATTGTTAACGGAGTATGGAATTTGTATGCCCAGTCGCGAATCGCGATTACACCTACGGGGCCGATTTGTTACTTGTCCAATGAGTGAATGGAAAACATTCAAATGACACCCCCCCACCCCCCACGGGGCTTTTACGACGTTACGCGATTTCACTAGTGCTGGTACCGTCTTCGGATATTATACGCATATTAGGGTTACAACAAATATAATCATTGTATCAGACGTAGAACCTCTAATGTCTTTTTTAGTTCAGTTCGACAAGCAAGCATACTGTCCGCGTGATAGTGTGACTGCAGCCTATAAATGCTTGTGCTATCATCATCATTATATCAGCCATAAGACGTCCACTGCTGGACATAGGCATCTCTAAGTAATTTTCAATAGGACCGGTTGTATACGGCCTGTATCCAGCGTGATCCTGCGGTTTTAGTCAGATTTTCTGTCCATCTTGCGGGTGGACGCCCATTCCAGAACTTTACGACTTCATCGGCCATCGGTTCTGCGTACTAAATGTCCTGCCCACTGCTACTTCAACTTATAAATCCACCATAATAATATCACCATCGGTAACGTTGGTTCTGTTACGTGTTATCAATAGTGCCAAACTGATGACTTGAGGTTATAATATCATATCACTTAGTTATTTCACTCATCCTTCAAACCGGAATATAGCAATCAATGCCAACACTTATATTTGTCAGTAGAAATAGGAGAGGGTAATATATAGGCCTCCCCAAGTTACCCTTAACTGTCACGCAGGGCAATAGTGCTAATTCTTGACGTTGTTTGGCGATGGGAATGCTACTGCCTATCCACCATCCTGTTGCAAAATTACGCTGTTTTTAATAGATATACCTCCATCTATCGGTTCTGATACTTCATTAATCTCTTATGGCGCCTAGTGTAAGAAGGAGGTTCTATTCTACTCTGCCTACACACACCAACAGATTAAAGTGATAATAATAATAATAATAAAAATAATTGCTAATCTATAACCTACAAGAATAATTGTTTTCATTATAAAATTGGTTTCTTGAGGTCTTTGTCTAGCAGTGGACCACCAACAGCGGATATAATAATTCAAATTATTACGAAAACACCCCGCCTTTAACTCAATTGAATTTACTTCATAATAATATACATTGTGTGGAAAAAATAGTATTACAATATGATAAGCACAAAATTACATAAAAAATATACAATATTTTACACAGATATACGAAAAATAAAATGGTTATTATAGTATTATTAACAACGAAAATTAAATGTCAAAAATATCCATAAAAAAATATACTACAAGTATATGTCAAAAATCAATTAAACATTAAAAACAATTCAAATTAACAACGCGATTTATTATTTCAAATGCCATGCCCGCCACCGTCAATATACTTATAAATACTAAAAAAGCAGATGTTCATTTGAGTACATAGTGTCAATATTTTTTCTTCATTCTGTGGATGTTTTATTCCTGTTCTTTGGTCTACAACATATCTATCTGTGTACAAATTAAAATAAAAAAGATTTTTCATAAAACTTTCCGATACCGTACAAACCCGGTTCTGAAAAAAATATTTAAACCTATATACAGATAAAATAAATAAGAATAAAAAAAAAAATATACAGATTTATCGGTAAGATGGATATCACCCGTTTTTCCGACAAACCATAGTCGCATCACTAATTCCATTCCCCGGGCGGTTTTATTTCGTTCTTTTGAATCGGAGCTTGATTTACTGATGGAGTATCAGCTAAAGGTGTCATAATTTAACAGATTGCGAGATTGATGTCAGTCGATCCTGGAGATTCGCGTGGAATAACGAATCGAATTTATCTTTACTTTTTGGAATCAACTTTTCTTACACCGATTTTATTTCGATGGATTTTTTAAGTTTTCGATGGAGGTTTTAAAGTTTTATTTGTTGCGGTTGTGAACGGGTTCCAGATAAGATTGAGAGTTATGGAATAACTTCGTGAATTCCTTGCAAGGTGCTTTGAAAGAGTGCCAGCGGGTATCCGATGTCCCTAACTAATTTAGGAGAGTCAATAGTCGAAAGCTGTTAGGCAGGTACAAATGGGTTCAATTATAGGCCCCCTTTTTTAATTTGGTTATCTGTATATGATGCGTGAAGCAAAATATTTTTACCCCTTTTTAGGTGGTTGCGGGAAAGGATGAATATGAAATTATTCAAGTTTAAAATTATTGTACAGAAAAAGTAAATGAAACTATTAATACAAAATGGACTTCCAATGGCTGATATAATGATTAGCTATTATATATAATAATAATAAGGAATTGAATATAGTTTATGTAATAGACATTGCTGTACCAAACACCGTAACAACTAAAACACAATAAACGAAAAGTTAACCAAATACTTAAAACTAGCTATATAGTTAAAAACGCAGTGAAAAATTATAGCAGTCCAAATAGTTTCCATAGTTCTATCATCAACCAGTATAATACCCAAGTCATCGAAGTAAAGTATGTACATGTTGCAAATTCATTCCAATGTTATTGTGATTTCCAATAGGACCGGTTGTATGCGGTCTGTGTCCAGCGCGATCCTGCGGTTTTAGTCAGATCGTCGGTCCATCTTGTGGGTGGACGCCCTACGCTGCGCTTGCCGGTACGTGGTCTCCATTCCAGAACCTTATGACTCCATCAGCCATTGGTTTTACGTACCAAATATCCTACCTACTGCCACTTCAACTTACAATCCGTATAATTAAGTATTATAGTCGTGATTTCTCTCCTACCTGATGTCCGTAACACGAGTGCTTTAAGCGAGTCAGATATATATCTATGAGATGTGTGTAAATATATAATCAAACTAAATCACAACTATAAATTATTTCAGGGTAACTAACTGATTTAAGAGTCCTTTAGATTCAATATACTAATTACAGACATTATTGATAGCTCTGGCTTTTACATATATTTGAGAACCAGGTGTTCGTTCTGTTCCCTTTACGACTAGCTAATAGAAAGGCAATTTATTAATAGGAAACGGGGCGGTAGTTTTTGGTGATAGATTCCCTTGTACCTCTTAATGTCTTTGGCATTATTGTAATGAATACTAATGTCTATTGGTTTTCAAATCATTTGGAATGTGTTTGTTTGAATGTGGGGTTATAAAGAACTTTTCTATTGACAACTCTAATGAAAAAAAATTGAAATTTAATTCCGCGGTAATTAAGTCATTGGTAATGAGACACACGCTTTAATTATGGAGTTATTTTAATAATAGTAGTTATTACTTCTTATTATGTATACGCAAAAGGTATTTTAGTATAAATATTTATATTTTGTTGTTTTTTGTAAAGTTTATATTCTTTTTTATGTTATAAAAGTGACCGTAGCTTAAAGAGACTCGTGGCATCATAAAGATATCATTATGTGTCACCAATTTTGTGAACTGGAAATACAATGTCAAATTTACCTGGTAATTTTACCGCCTCTCTTACCCTTTAAACCTGAACACAGCAATGCAAACATTGCTATTTAGCGGTAGAAATAGGTGAGATCGAGGTACCATGCAGACGATCCTTGTCAGAGGTCTACCACTAGTAAACAGCATATTCAAATATAAAAAGCTAATTTTTGTTGTGTGCCCGTGTTATTGTGTCTTAGTTGAATTCCGTCATTTCTTCGCGGTAGTTTCTTCACTGCATTCATAAGTGAGAGAATCTTAAAATACACGCCGGTTAGGTCCTTGAGCAACGAATGATTTTTATCAAAGCCCTTTTCACTTCATTGTTACACTAAACATCAATCATTTTGTACAATAAAACATTTCCTTATTAATCTTAGATATAGCTTCACTTAACACATCTCTCTTATTGCTGTCTGTTTCTAAACTTGTCGCCAAATCAATTTAATGTATCGCATTGAAATTACTTTCATACTTCTACTATGGTCAATAAAACAAACAAAATCATACTAAATTATATATTATACATGTGAAGACAATTGTGTATTTATTACTGCTAAACTAACTGATCTGGTTGACGTTTGTTTCTGGAACTGTCTGGAAGGTGAAGAAGGCAAGCACTTAACATTATGTGGAGAAGACAGGATGCAACTCTAATTAGTTTATCATCAACATCATATCAGCCATAAGATGTCCACTGCTAAGCATAGGCCTAGTAATCTTCAATAGGACCGGTTATATGCGGCCTATGGCCAGTTTAATATATTTAATATCCATAGTTTAACAAGCGCAGTAATTAAGTAACTGTTCTTTATCGATTGCTTCAAATTTGTAAATTTTTGATATTGAAGTATTTGTAATGGCGCTTATTTCTCAGCACAAAATAGCACAAGAAAAATTTCCACGAGTCTGCTAAGGTCTCAGTTGCACAACGGTAATGCAGTCATGCAGCAGCATGGAAAGTTTCAGGACCGATTCTCTAAAGCGATGCGATTCTCGCTCTCGTCTGAAGCCTAAGATAAGTTGTTTTATTTTCTATTAAATATTATAAATCTTTGAAACTATCTTGTTCCTGATTTTCTTAGACGAAGACATAAACCCTATCTACTAACAAAAGTAAATTGATTCGATCGATAATGATAAAAGAAGTTTAAATATATTTATAACATTAACATGATAAAATTTTAAAGTTATAATAGAAACGTATAACTCACATAACAAGCCCATAATTGGGACGTGTGCGCCGTAATAAGAAATGAAATCCATTACTCGACCAACAATACTGGAAAATGAAATTGGAAAACATAATTGCAAACAAGAATTAGAATGTGGTTCCGCATAACGAAATTGCGCTGTAGGGGATCAGTGTATCGCTAAGTCTGTTTGGACGGCGGGATGGATTTTAAATAATAAAACATATAATACGTTTGTATGTATTTTAACTAATTGGAAATTATTTCCGTACAAAGGTCTGTAAATTGAATAAATAATTTTACTACAATATCTCATACGTTAACCTGACTCCATCATAAGTAGTTTAGCACTTTTATTATGTATATTAGACAAGAAAAAAGACAAGAATCACAGATATAAAACATAAACACATTTATATACTTCCCGACGCATTACAAACATAAATATATATTTTTATTTATGATTAGACCAAGTTGAAATTAGTATACAGATAGCTTAATTGTATTTAATTATTAATTTTAAGCATCACAGTAGCTTATATACGCTTTAAATATTTATTTATTTAACTTTATTGCACAAAATGTACAAATGGCGGACTTAATGCCAGATGGCATTATCTCCCAGTCAACCATTACACAAAACAGAAAAAAATATATATATATATATAGTGGTGCTGGCAATATATATACAAAATAAATAAACGTGGCATACATATTTGTTTAAATAAACGCAATAAATGCATATGA